>NQII01003805.1:4301-35104 GCA_002778355.1 Clitarchus hookeri | reverse complement strand
TGTAGCATGGCTCGCAGACACGTTTGGAAATGTTGACCGGTGAATTGGTTATGTACTGCTCGATGTTCGTAAATCCTGAGTCATATGTGGTTATTTGTGCCCCGCAGCTGGGTCACCATTTTTATTTCGTTACAACTTGGCAAACAATTAAACAAAATAACTCTTGGCAAATTTACTTGCACGAGTGTATACACACATGTATATACAGTGAAACTTCCCTTAAGGGGCATTTATCAAAGGCAGAGAAATTCTGATTCCCCGGCATAGGTCCCATTCGTTTCTTCGTATTAAATTCTTCTATAAAGCGGACACTCCCTATAACGGACGCAGGCAGCTCTTTCGTGTATATTCTGATCCCAAAAGCGGACAGCAGCCTCCCGGAAAGGAATGTTTTCTGAGAAAAGCCTTCTCCCCTCTGTTTGGTTTGCCTTCCACCAACATCCTTTGTCTCAAATTCCTAGATTTCAATTGCGCCACACTGTAGGTACAAACATGTTTACCTCTTCAGTTTGTTTCCTATTTTCGAGCGATAAACACAGTTCTAATATGCCTCCCCGTGTGCGCTTGACACTTAAAGAAAAAGTGGAAATAATTAAAGCCAGTGAACGTGAGAAACTAAGTGTGCGATACTGCGCTGCAAAATTCAAAATAGGAAAGACTCAGGTGAGTGAGATTATAAAAAATAAAACGGAACTTTTAGATAGATTCAGCAATCACGTAAATGACGAATCCCGTAGATCATTTCCAAAAACGGCCGGTTTGAGCATTGACGATGCAGTTTTCAAATGGTTTTGCCGTGCTCGTGCGGCAAACATTCCACTTTTCAGCCCTATCATTCGAGAAAAGGCCTTAGAAGTTGCAAAAAAAATTTAGGTCAAATTGCTTTTAAAGCCTTTGTAGGATGGCTCTACAAATTCAAATCTCGGCATAAGATATCTTATAAAACAATTAGTGGAGAAGGGGCCTCTGTAGACACAGAAGTAGTACAAAATTGGACAGAGAAGCTTCAACAATATTGCGTTGGTTTTGAACCCAAAAACATTTAAACTGCGATGAGACCACCTTATTTCTTAGAGCACTTCCAGATAAAATCATGCAATTGAAAAATGAGCGTTGTCAAGGAGGAAAAGTTTTAAAGGAGCGTTCAACTTTGCTCTTGTACAAAAATATGCTTGATGAATTTGAAAACCCTCCGGTCATAGGAAAGGCAAAAAAAATCCTCTGTTTCAAAGGTATCTATATCAATTTGTTGCATGTGGATTGGCATTGTAATTCTTAGGAGTGGATGACCAGAGATGTTAGGAACATTTGGTTGACAAAATTGAACAACAAAATAAATCTACAAAATCAAAAAATAATTTTATTTATGGATAACGCAGCCTCCCATCCCAATACAAATTTCAGCAATGTGGAAATTGTATTCCTCAAGATGTTAATAAAGATGGAGAACTTCAAGACCTGCTAACATCAGACGACCCGACAAGCGAAACAACATATGCCAACATTTTCTGAATGTTGCAGATCTTATTTGTGAAGGTAATCATACAGTTATACGTACACACATGTAATAATGGTTTTGTCTTTAAACATAACAGACTTTTTTAAGTGTTAATTTCTGTCATAAATTTTATTGCTTCATAAATATTTTTATACATTTTTAAGATAATTTACGTATGTAATACGTAGTTGTTTTCTGTGCTCCGTGTTGTGAAACAAATTGCCTTTTGCACGTCAATATGTACATAATTTATTATTTACCTATAGCACATCTTGTATGTACGCATGTACAATTTAAAACATTTTCATTTTTCTCCCAAAAGCGGACGCTTCTATATAGCGGACAATAATTCATTCCCCAAGGGTGTCTGTTATAAGGAACTTTCACTGTACACACACGTGTGTATATGCACACACACGTGTATTAATGATGGCCCAATATCGATGAAGGAACCAGTATTTAATATTTTACCAAACTGATATTTTCATTTATCATACTGTAGACAGAGATTTGTCACTAAAGTGGATGAGAGAAAACTGCTACCTTGAAAAGTTTTGTTTGCAATAAGCTAAAACAGACTTGCTGTTAAGTGAGATTTACTTTATGCCCGGTACATCAAAGCAGCAGGGGGGGGAGTTAAATATTATACAAAATTATAGCTCTCAACATATTACAAAACAAAGTTAAGGTTGCAAGTAGGTCGCTAGTCTACAAAAAATATGTAAAAGGATAGGAATGAAAACTTAGCTAACAAACCCACAATCGTTTTGTTTACTTTGAGAAACGTGCGCTGAACATAAGACTGCTTTACCAAAAATAAAAATGTAATCCGTGAAGTGAAAAATAGTGATGGGCATGTACATTCTAATTTATTTTTATCGTAAGGAAATCAGCAAAATTGCAGTGGCCATCTCAAATTCATTATTATTATTATTGCATATCAACATTTCAAGTTAATGTTTTTTTTTAGTCGCATTGCTGCAGTCTGATGTTGAGAGTTGAGAAAATTAAGTGTGCAGCAGAGGATAGAATGGCCACTACAGATATTTTAGTGCCGATCTCCAATAATGGTAAATGTTCCGATGATACAAATACTGATATCAGCTATCAGGCCATCATGAGTGTGTATACACACTAGTGAGTGTTTACACGCACACACACACACACATGTGTATATGCACACACACATGTGCAACCTTACAAGTGACAAAATTTTTACATCCTTTTGTTTATTCATATTAATTAAATCCATTGAGTTCAATATTACGCTAACAAATATCTACAAATAACTAGTTAGAGATAATGTTGATATACATACATGCAATCAGAGATAAGGTTATTTTTTTTTTTACCTGTAGTTCTGTTCGGAAGTGTTTGCTTAATTATAATTGGGTTTGGCTGAGAATGGCTCATTGAGTTCATACAGAAATCTCAGCTGTTTAATGGGAAAACATTCTGTCCTTTTTTCATCCCTGAAATGTACAACTGTAATGTGCGCTAAAATGTTAATAAAAAAATATGTATATTAGTTTGACACATGAATGCTAGTTCCCTGTGGGCGAGAAGACGACACCCATGTCGACGTAGAGAGAGAACAGTGTTGGAATGACGGAGACGTGCGCCATTATCTGGTTGGCAGCGGGGCGAAATGCTGGATCGTAACACAACATTGTGTTCAACAGATCCAACAGGCTGGCATCGTACGTAGGGTTGTCCACTGGCTCGTATGCTCCCTGCATGATCTTCATCACCAGTGCTGGAAAAGTCTTCCCACACACACACACACACAAAGATACAATTAACAATACTTTAAGCTTGCTGGTCCTAACTACGAGGGTAGGTACCTACCACAAGCAGATTAACTGCTGCACTTTAGAAGTGGAGAGGTTTTGGTGAGCACATAACATTGAGGTATAGCGGGGGTGAAATGAGGTAAAGATGTAGGCAGCAGTAGTGTAATGTGAGGGTGTGGTAAAAGGAGGTACCCGAGAAAACCTGTTGACCAGCAGCATCCTCTGCCATGTTTCTGACTGTAGATGGGTAAAGAAGTTTGGGGGGCCTTTGACAAAGACAGTATTTGATTACATAATGGTCGCACTGTAATTTTTAAGTACGGGGAAACCGTGAAAACTTTTTATAGCCAAAAAAATTGTGCTCTCTCCAGCACTGCAGCCAAGCCAGAACATGTTGGAGCAAGCCTCACTCCAGTTGTACCTTTGAAAATATATTTGCAGGAAGGATGATTTCATCAGCCTTCATTAGAAAAGGGTTGAGTTTAAGCAGTTCAGGCAGCCTAGAACAACTAAAGTCTTATTGCCTCCCCTCGCAAAGGGAAAACTTCCCCTCTCACCAGGTGTCAAAGGAGTGGAAGAGAACACCACTGGCTGCCAGGGAAACAGTTCACCTCCCACATGCATTGCAAGGGAAGGAACAGATATCGCGCAGAGCATCCCCGGAGGTGAGAACGAAACGCTTCCTTGCCTCTTGCAAGGCGTGAAAGGGGAGGTAGCAAGGTCATACCGTTGCCTGTGTCAAGCTAAAGGATAGAACACATCCAATGAAACACTGCATTTGTCCCATTATTACATTTACACGAACGTACGTTGAGTGCTGACCAAGGACATAATTATTGGCCGTTCATGGTAAAGTGATCACTTTTGAGGCCATAGTTACTTTTTCCTACCAGGTAATTTTTTTAAATATTTTAACCACATTTTTAAATAGATATTCCCACGTGAGTAATAAACACAATGTGTGTTGTTCCACCACACTTGGAAGTTAACATTAAGGCTAAAATAAAATATATATGGGGTCTAGTATTTAAATGAGAGGGCTTCCAAAAGTTCTCACTTTACCATGAATAGCCTTTAAACATTAGTTACACTGAGAACAAGTGCAGTTAATGTTTTTTTTTTTTTTGCGAGTATCTAACCTATAATCTCATTTTTGGTATAAAATGTGCAACGAAAATACTGTTTAATATTACCGTAAAACCTCAATTTTAAATTTTGCAAAATTGTGAGAAAATGTATATAAAAAGAGAGGAAAATTACACTGTAAAGTCAATGAATGGAACTGAATAAATTGAATGTAAAATACAGGAGTATAAAAATGGGTTCTTATTTACCTGTACAAACCAAAAAACATGTTGAGAAGTTTAAGTGGGTGCTCTACAGAGTGGTCTTCAGACAGAGAGAGCGAATAAGACAATTTGTTTTATGAAAATACAGTTTAAAAAATTATGTTTTTGAAAAAACATGAACAATTCGAACAAAAATGTTAAATGTGGATTGCTTGTTTGCTGGGCCAGCCACGTGCTTACGGTCCAACATCAAGGTCACCCACTCCAACCCGCTAACAGTTGTCTGCTTGTTTCTACAAACACCACGGCTGACACCATTCTCGCTGTAGCCACGAGTTTGTCTGCGAGAGGGAACAGCAGTGTTACGTCATGACCAACTCTACCATTTGAAGTCCAATTTTCCCTAAAACCTTAATATCCACACAAGGCCCACTACTCTACTTTAAAAATTTGTTTAAGGGAAAAATGTGCAGGGGTACACAAGCAAATAAGACATGTTACTGTATACACAGTTAAAAGTAGAAATTTATTTCTGCATTTGATTAATTAAGTACCTAATTTAAAATGCCCGATTTTACAAAAAAAAACACAGTGTTACTTGAGATTTAATTTTACAACATCTTAACAACAGTAATGCAATCACAATTGATAATGAACATAGAGATCATTCAAATTCCCATATTAAAGTGACTTGTATGAAGATATTGATATATCTTGTTTATATATTGCACATGACGCAGATATAGTTAAATTGTCTACAGAAACCTACTGTGGGAATAAAATTCTCTCAAAGACTGGAGCGTCAGAAACAGCTGAGCACGCTATTTGGGATGTTTTGTTTTGTTTTTCCAATAGTGTTGAGTTACTTGACAAGAAAAAAAAATGAAAACTATTTTTTTTAATGTTTAAGATTGGATAATTAAAAATTTGTCGTCACATTGGTAAATTCACCAACGCACTGCTTGCTTCAGATAAACTTGCAAGTAAGCTAAGCCTTAAGCAATAGCACGAGGCAGAAGTAAAAATTAAACCACAACAAAGCCCCGAGTTGCATTGCAAAGAAATTTCTTTACATTCCCTAGCATAATTTCTAAAACAGTAAATTCTCGATGCTACGACCTTTCATTGTTCCGGGAAAAGGGTTATTTCGAAGGAGTGGGTCAAAATTTCCCAAAATATCTATTAGGACCATCCTTCACTAACAACCCTATTCCTGAAAACTGTGAGGGGTCGTATCAGTTAAGTTCTAGTGGACGTGTCAATAATGTGTGAAAAGACCGAGTATGTGTGTGTGCACACCTACGTGCGTTGAGATTAAAAAATGAATGTGGGTAATGCCACTTGCTGCTTCCTCCGCCCTCATCCCAACTACTTTTCACAGAAACAAGAATTTGGTTACAGTGTAACTGTCAAAATTGCAATTTTTAAATAAATTGGTATGCTCGCAACAACCCTATTCCTGGAAACCCTGAGTGGTCTTGGGGTTATACTGTATTTATGTTCACATACATTGTATTTAATATGGTTCATCAAGCACAACAATAATAAATTACTGCTGTAGTGATCACATTGTAATAACCCATATTAGGTATAGTACGTATCGCAACAGGCTGTTCTCGGTAAACTGAGCACTTCTGAAAGCCCTACTACGATCTACTTGTAAGCACATTGTGTATTCTTACGCCACACGCAAAATTAACATTACCATGGGTCTCATCACTTTATTCATGCATCAATCAAGTGAAACTAAACATTAGAAAGGTAAATATTTTACAAATTTGCTAATCCGTACAGCTATATTAATTAAAAGACAGAAAGCAAAAGAAATAATTTCAGTTTGCACTAATGTTTACCCAACACTTTTAATTCAACGTTAACACATGTAAGTACTTTCCTTTCTTCGTTACCAACTAAACTGAGAGTGTATTCCAATCAGTGTTACCATTAAAATATAGGAGCAGCTGTATTTTTGCAAGATTGATATCAAAGTGCTCACTTTACCATGAACAGCCTTTAATAATTTTGTGGGGATATTATTAAATTAGCATGATATGCCTCAACCAGAATACTCCCATGTAAATAATTACTTTGATGGTTATACAGGCTGTATCTAAATTACTTGGTATTATCCTCTTACTGGCCCTGGATGTTAACCAGATTACTATATACAGAAATACATTATGTGAGTAAGAGACACGGGTTGTCCTTTGGAAGGAAAGTACAGTCAGCTCTCATTTCTAGGACCCCTGGAATAGCAACCCTCTTGTATTAACAAACCCTTCCCTGGGAACCATGAAAGGTCGTAGAATGAAGAGTTTAATGTGTTGAAGCAGTGTTAAGTACTCACCGGGGCATGGAAGGCCTTGTGCAGGGCGATGAGCTCGTAGAGAACACAGCCGAGGGCCCAGATATCGCTCTTGGTGTTGTACGGCCGGCCCTGGCACAGCTCGGGGGACATGTAGCAGGGCGTGCCCAACACTGTGCTGGCGCTGCTCCGGCTAAACACAGGCACACACGTTACAATTTAAACTTTTCCTATTCACCGCTTTTCTTTCATTCTCTGCATTTATCTTATTGCATGGCTATTAACCTTTCCTGTTAATCATCTCCATTTTTCACGCAGGTGTAAGGGGCCTCTGGCTAGCCAGCAGCCTGATTCCTCCTCAGTAAGTAGCAGTGCAAAGNCATCTCCATTTTTCACGCAGGTGTAAGGGGCCTCTGGCTAGCCAGCAGCCTGATTCCTCCTCAGTAAGTAGCAGTGCAAAGCACAGCTCCCAGTCTTCAGTCAGCCAGTCGCTGCACACCCTACCCAGGGGAAGGTATGCTTGAGCCCCTCGATACTGTTACAAGACACCTGAGGGCCATATCTGAGTCAACGAGGGATGAAGGTCTTAATAAAAATAAAATAACTAACCATTATTTTTAATTGATTCACACAGCTATTAATCTGTATCCACTATTACTCTTCTTATTTCTCAGTGAGCGCAATATTTAATGTCCATTTTATCTGTAATTAATGTCCTTAATGTCAATTTATACTCATCATTAACAAACTTTCAGTCGCACCATTCACTGTGCCGATACTCGCAGTCTCAGATTTTCCTCCAGTTGGTCACTTCTCTTGCAGCTTGTCTATCGCTAAAATTCCAGCCACTCAACTCCTGGCTTGGAGACCCAATGCACTTTTATACTCGCTGGCATTGACCTGGAAAGTTCGACGCACCCCGTGTCGTGCCGAGAGAATCTACGGCAGCAAAAAACCGGTGAATTCTTCAGATAAACATGGAAATTCAATCAGTTGAAGGTGTCACGTGCAATGGCAAGCCTGTGTAAGCTGATCTTCGTGTTCGNTCTATCGCTAAAATTCCAGCCACTCAACTCCTGGCTTGGAGACCCAATGCACTTTTATACTCGCTGGCATTGACCTGAAAAGTTCGACGCACCCCGTGTCGTGCCGAGAGAATCTACGGCAGCAAAATACCGGTGAATTCTTCAGATAAACATGGAAATTCAATCAGTTGAAGGTGTCACGTGCAATGGCAAGCCTGTGTAAGCTGATCTTCGTGTTCGCCGCCCCCTCTTGGCTTACACGTGTGACCTTCAAACACTTCTGCTGTCGCAAGGGATGCAAAGAAGTAAGCGCGTTTACTTCCACATCTCCTACCACTCTGCTCACCACCGCCGAACCAGTGTGTGCATGTGAAGGCAGAGCCGCCACAAGACAGATAACCTCGCTTGTGTGGGTTTACAAAACAATTGATGCCCGACAGACTTGGGTCAGATCATTGAACCGGAAGCAGGCCACCGTGAATCTATTTGACCTGGGCTCCAGGCCCATATTTTATTAGCCACTGTTGCTACCATGATAACTTAACTTCTTGGTGTTCTGTGTTCACTCCAGTAAATTATACAAGGCAGCACAACCCAGCTCTTACAGTCAGTTCATAACCATCACTGGTAAACATCAATTGTGACTGTGCTGTAAGTATGTTGGTGAAACTGATATTTCTTTAACCTCACTTCATACCCACATGTACACAGGCACTCGTAAGCACAAGTCTGCACAGCAGCACATTGTTTTCTTGAACAGAGCTAAAAGCTGTTCATAGTAAAGTGAGCACTTTTGAAATCAACCCTAGTTCGCCACCTGGCCGCTAGGTTTCCTACCAACAGCACCCTTCCACCATACTGCAGTGTCCTACAACTCGCTGCCTGATGAAGCTGGCCTAGCCAGCGAAACGTCGTGATAGTGCAACCTCGTAGAAAATGTGTTGTCGTCCTGTGTGTGTGTGTGTGTGCGCGTGCGCGCTGTTATATAAAGAAGCAAGGACCCAAATAATTACATGAGCTAAGTTAATGCGCTCAGCCATCTCCGTAGTGCTTTTTCTGTTCTTGCACAGACAGGAGTGATGATTTGTTGCCAAAGAATGAAACTGTATACTACAGCAGTCGGACTTATTTTTTGTTACGCTGGGTTTCTTTCCCCAGTTAACACATTGCTAGTTTCATATTTTTCTCATCTATTCCTGAGATATGTTCATCGAGAGGAAAAAGAGAGAAAAGGGCAGAAGGGGATGTGGCTGGCTCATAACAACGTGGTCTTGAGGGTATGTGGATTTATTAAAGCCTGACCAGGTTACAATGAGTAATATTATCAAATTGTCATTTTAGGTAATTTGCAGACGTACATTTTAAATTTTAATAGAATATCTGGAGAGGTTGGAAACTTCAAAATTCAGTCGACTCTTCTGGTGGAGCCCAGATTATTTTACATTGCACAAATTAATAAAGCTACTTCATAAAACAAGGAATGGCAATAATGCCTTTCCAGACATCTTCTCAGCCTATTGTATACATACTAGCAGACTGAAGAAACTAAACAGAACTCGGGAAGCCAGCCAGTGGCAGGTACGGAAGGGGAAGTCTCACCTGGACAACACCTTGGAGATGCCAAAGTCGCCGACCTTGACAACGCAGGGGGAGTGGCCGGAGAGGAAGATGTTGGCAGTCTTGAGGTCGCGGTGGAGGATCCTATGGGAGTGGATGTGGTGCACGGCCAGCACCAGCTGGCAGAACAGGTGCAGTACGTCCTGCAGAAGCAGTACACTGCGCTCACCAAGGTCACTGAACAGCAACTCATTGTTAAGTTGTTTGAAAGATTCTTGCAATGAAGGTTAATGACCTACCGGCTGGCAGCTGCTAAATTTAAATAGGTAATCCTATGTTAAGAAAATTTCACCTCTGCGTTAATTTTAAAGATAGCCATTCTAAATAAAATGTGTTCTTCACACATTTTTTAGAAGATCCCTAGGAGAATATATTTTCAATATAGATAGGCAGTATGTACTTTTTGTAAAACACAGATTTTAAAAATTCCATGCAAACAGGCTATATATGTTATGCAAACATGTCTTCTGCAGGGAACTTCTCATAAAAACTTTGTGAAGAATACATTTTGTTTGAAACGCCTATCTTTAAAATTAACGCACCTAGGCAAAATTTCCTTAACATGGAATTTCATATTTAAATTTTGCAGCTGCCAACCAGTAGGCAGTGCCCATTAGCGAAATACTTTGAACATACGCCATTACTTTACTAAGTCTTTACAGAAAACCAAGTATGAGACTTGAGACAATTGCAGTCTTGTGCACAACGAGGTCTTCGTCACAGTGTTGCCTGTGCTGTCGTAGTTGCGTTGTCCTTAGTATTTGATTGAAAGCTACTGTGTTGTGTGTGGTAATCGTGCTGTCTAGCCTGGCCGCTTTTATACATCCTTGGGCGAAATTTCTCTCTTCATAATAGTCCTCATCTGTGCTGTCTTAATTTGGGTTGTACTGTACTTTATCGCATACAAGTTGCACATTTTATTTTAAACAATTTTGATTGAAAACTAGGGGTGCAACCTGTAAGTGAGAAAAATGAACTGCTTCTCCAGCCCCACACTAACTTTTCATTTACTCAAAATTAACAGCCCGTTGCTCGATTTCCATATTCTTCAGCGAACAAAATCACTTTAATTTTGAAACCTGCGGTGTAGGTACTCGCTTTTCCATCACGAAACTCTTGTCACACTTCTTCACTGCCACAACATCAAAACAACACTACGTGCAGTGCATAGAGTACATAAGAGAAAGACCTGTAAGTCAAGGCTACCATTTGGTACCCAAGAACCAATGCTAATGTGCTGCTATCTCTGTACATTCCACAAAAAGTTTTCGAGAATAATCGATTGTCAGTTTTCGTATGGCAAGAATTGATTCTCTTTATTTAATTTGATTATTTTAAAATTTATTTTTCTGTTAAGGACTGCAAAGGGAATTACGTAACGGAAATATTCAAATGCCATTCTTTATTTTGCATGTTTATTTAAAACATTCTAAGATAAACTGCAGAAATAATGGTTAGGTTTTTGCTTTTAACATACGTCGTTAGAAATAATTTAAATATATAAAAAGAAAGCTTGATAAAATCTTTCTCGTAAAAATATTACTTCAAATTAAATTATGTCTAAGTTATTTCTTTTTTTCAATAAATATATAAACTCCGGCAGTCAGGCTGCGTCTCGAACGCCATATCTGTACATTGCAAACAAACTACGTCCAACAAACTTGCGGCACACTGTGACTGCGCTGTAGGCCTGTAGCTACGCTTGGGAACACTGCTTGCTTGCAAGGACACAGCTGCCACACGACCTTTCCCAAGGTCGCGTGCATCAGCCATCCGTGGCGCAGGCAGTGTTGTACAGGATGTACAATCACAACTATGAGCGCAACCTTTAATCAATGTACAATCATAACTATGAGCGCAACCTTTAATCAATAAATATTATTTTTTTTTAAATATCCTTTGAAAATAATGGTGCGACCTATAAGCGCAGGCGACTTATATGCGATAAAATACGGTACCTGATTTTTTCAGTCACTATGTAATATTGGTTCTTGTTTCGTATTTTGTAATTAATCTTACAAAATTATTTGTATGATCTATCATACGTTTGATGCAAGTTACATATCTTTTGACTACTCTCGGCTCATTTTTCCACGATTGTTTCATGTCAGACTTGGTTTTCTGCAACGACATAGTGAAGCAATGGCGTACGTTCAAAACATTTTGCTTCATCAGCAACTCATTGTGCCGAACACATCACACATTGTGTCGTTCCAAGAGAAAACAAAATTTGGACTCCATAGCTTTTGCAGGATCACATGTTGGAATAACAATATTATGGTTTTGAAACACACAAATAAAAACTGAAACCCTTAGAGGAAAAATAAACTTAAAGGAGCAGAAAGCTACTGTAATTGTTTTAAGATGTGCAGAGCTGAAGCTACTTTGTAAAAAATTCACAGCCAGCAGCAAAAAAAAAAAAAAAAAAAAAAAATTAAACTTCAAAAATTTACAAAAATGCAAAAACTTAACCTTGACGTGATTACATGGCTATCTTGAGGTAGCTGATAACCTATTTACCAATGTAAATTATTTAATTTTTACAAGCAAGTTAATATATAACTCATGACTCATACATACTATTTGTTACATAGATGTCAAGATTTTTTATATGTACGGATGGGAAAAACTATGAATTTTTTTTTTTACTTTCTGAAATGACATAACATGTAATGACTTTCCAGTATTATAAAATAATGCATCCCTTTCTATCCAGTACATTTAAATCCTTTCTTTTATACCAGAAATCTGCAGTTTCACAAAAAGGAAGCAAAATTAAATCTGCATTGTAGCACTATCTTTAGTTGAATTTAGCACCACCCAATTCTCATTCTCCCTTTTTTCCTTGCATCACTAATTATTTTACATCCAAATCCNTTTCCTTGCATCACTAATTATTTTACATCCAAATCCTGCAAGAAGATATGTTTCTTGTTACAACTTTGTCTATTTCTCTCAAGAGTATTTAGGAAAATGCTTGCTGCCATGTGATGATTCCGCCCACAAAACAAAACAAACTGTGAGCCAGTGTTTACAGTCTACGTAGCCTCGACTTTGCAAGAGCACCTTCTGAGGCAAGAAGCCGCCGTCTCTACTAGAGATGAACTCGTGCAGGGTTCCACCACTCGCGTACTCCATCACGATATTGAAGACTCCGTCGCCGTGGAAGCTGTCGTAATACTCTATGATGTTGGGGTGGGTCAGCATCGACAGCACCTGAACTTCGTTCCTGGCATCCTGCACAGGGGGACACTATTTGAGACATATTAGGCAACAGGCAGTACACCTTCTTGACGATAGTGGCCAGATGTACCTGGAACAATTACGATTTTGCTCATTTTGTTCTGCGTACTGTTCTTGTCTGTAACTGTACGCTCAATGTTCCGATTTTTAAGATCAACTTGACAAACTAACAAAAATTACTGCAATTACAAATTACTGACTGTGGCATCCTTTGAAGATATATGTACTCTTTCCAAACACACTCTTGGCATTCAAATAATTTGATTTCCACAGTCCCAAAAACAGCACAGAAAACATATTTTCATGAANGGGTCAGCATCGACAGCACCTGAACTTCGTTCCTGGCATCCTGCACAGGGGGACACTATTTGAGACATATTAGGCAGATGTACCTGGAACAATTACGATTTTGCTCATTTTGTTCTGCGTACTGTTCTTGTCTGTAACTGTACGCTCAATGTTCCGATTTTTAAGATCAACTTGACAAACTAACAAAAATTACTGCAATTACAAATTACTGACTGTGGCATCCTTTGAAGAAATATGTACTCTTTTCAAACACACTCTTGGCATTCAAATAATTTGATTTCCACAGTCCCAAAAACAGCACAGAAAACATATTTTCATGAACAAAAATTGAATGTAATAAAATAAAACACATGTACAATTTGGCAGTGTTTAATATATGTATTAGCTTGAGAGTTTGGGTCATTATGTGTGCCTCTGTTCAACATGTACAAGACCTTTGTTAATTTAGGTTGAGTTGAGAAAGCAATGTGGCCAACACATGTACCACGTTTCCTTTCTGAATGTCTGGCAAACTGTTCCAAGAGAATGGAGAGAACATACCGCCAGGTCTTTCTCTGGGACTTGCTCTAGCGGGATACACTTCATGATGACGGGTTTCTCGTCAGCCAGCCGGGTGCANCCAGGTCTTTCTCTGGGACTTGCTCTAGCGGGATACACTTCATGATGACGGGTTTCTCGTCAGCCAGCCGGGTGCACAGGTGTACTGCTCTGCAAGAAAGCAACCCCACCTTTATTACCAGACTGTGTGCTAATATTACAAATAACTATATTCCTCATAAAGTAATAGCAAAACTTATCACTGTACTGTTTGGCTACTCTTTTGACAAGAAATAATATCAAAGTGATATGATTAGGGGCTAGAGATGTTGCTTTATATCATCACCAATGGGAAATTTCCTACTCTTTATACAGTTCAAAGAAATTTGATAGATGAAAAGGGCCATGCAAATCTGGTAAAGAGTCAGCCAGATAAAATAATATTTTTAAAAATTAAGAAAACCTTAGAAGCTTTTCTTTGCTCTCTCCCCACTACTGAGTCATTAAGAATAAGAAATGAATCTAAAATCACCTTTACCCATAAAAAAAAAAAAAATTTAAGAAATTTTGAAACGACTACATGATTATTAACAGAGTCATACACAAGTTTACATCTAACCACCAAAATCAGCCGCTGGATTTTCAGTGTGATTAAAAAAAGTTAATCTACCTAAACAAGAATTTTTGGATGAATCACAGCTGTTAAGAAAAACCTTGAGTTCAGATATTAGCATAAAGTTAACACTCAACTTGATTAATGATGTAACTAACAGCAGCATGCGATAAACACTTGCAGTAACAAAGGTGCATTTTTCAGCATTAAGCAAGCACAAAATAAAATGCTTATGTTTGTTATTGTTATTGTTAGTCATATTTTTAAATATCTATACACCTGATAAAAATTATGTAATATAAGGCTTTTCACAGTTAATTGAGCTCTTGTGAAATCAACCTTTGAAAACTGTCACTACCCCTACCTNTATGTAATATAAGGCTTTTCACAGTTAATTGAGCTCTTGTGAAATCAACCTTTGAAAACTGTCACTACCCCTACCTGCATATATTTTTACGGGCAAACTGGCATGCACCCAGTAAAGTTGGTAACATTGAAGGGAAAGTAGTTACACGTCTTAACATTTGCAAATACTGAAATTATATCATTTGCTTTATTTTTTTAATGCATGTTAAGTGTAAGAACAAGCATATTTATACAACATTTACTCCTCTAATAATTCCACGTGTTCACTTGGCCAACAAATGAGTAAAGTGATCAGACTACGGCAATGTCAGTTTTACATACNTCTAATAATTCCACGTGTTCACTTGGCCAACAAATGAGTAAAGTGATCAGACTACGGCAATGTCAGTTTTACATACGGTTGATAAAATAACCAAAATTTAACTTTCTAATACAGTTTCATTTAATCCAACCGTCTATTGCCATAATTCCAAATGTCTGTCGCTCATGCACCCAGTTCAATAGTCCTGTCCGTCAGTCTCTCTCTCGTCACTGTACCGATGCTAGACCGCAGACTGTAATGTCGTCATTGTCGCCGCCACTGCTCGTAGCTTCGCACACCTGGCGCTTACGGTTGCACAGAACCCCAGACTGTCTACTCTGAGGCTCATCGTAACTTATCTAGACCAGCTGGCCCAATCCAGAGTCTTGCTGAGGGAGGCAAAAGTGACTAGAACATTCTTACAAAAATATCCCTGAAGTAATTTGATGCCCCAAGGACATGATTGGCACAAATCATTATAGCCTTATCAGGCATGCGTCAATCATTCATCATGGCTCGCTCGTTTGTAACTGCGCGTTTCTCTGGTTACCAGTGGTATTAGCATACACCCAAGGAGAGAAACATGAATGGCGCAAAGACAAACGCAGCCGCCCTCAATCTCTGTATGTGCTTCTCTAGTTACTGGTTACACTGCTGCAATTTGCACGCCCGAAGGGGAGGGCGATGGAAACAACTCAGTGTGGCAGCGTGTGATAAAACTAAGAAATAATGTAACAAGTAAAAATGTGGCAAGACACCTCACTAAGTAACACATGACAGTGCATTAAGTATCTATGAATAATTAACATAATTCAAAACCCAGAAATATTTAGTCACTCTTAATCTTATTACACCATTTTAAATAGGCCTAGGTAAATTTTTATTCTATGCAATTATGATACAGCATAATTTTTATTGTAGATCACATTCCAAAACATTTCTTTAATTTTTTTTTCAGTGAATCAAAGGAGTCCAGCACAAACCTAGTATTTGTNAGCCTTTTTAATTTTTTTCAGTGAATCAAAGGAGTCCAGCACAAACCTAGTATTTGTGGGATGAACCACAGGGCCAAAGTAGTGACAACTTGCATTATATAAGAATATTACTACAGAGCAGACGCTTCTCGAAAAAAGAAAAATTATTTTTTTAAATAGTACTCTTTGGGCTGTATGTTGTAGCAGTACTAATTTAACTGTTTATTTATGTTCAGAATATTATTTTTAATATGTCACAATTTCATAATCATTTGTGATAATTCTAAATTTTTAAGTTTCTGAATGTAACAGAGATATGTCTAATTTTACAATTTAATTTTATAATTCTTGGCCACTGTATAGCATATGCACACTTATAAGTTACTGAATGCTAGATCACATTGCTGAGAAGCTTTCCTTACCAGGAAGAGCTATTTTCTTTGGTTACTTTAAGGGATATGCTTAATACATTTTGCAGACCCTGACACACTCTTCTCTTGAAGTAAATCTCTTTGTTGGGGGATTTATATGTTGTGGAAAGAGATGAGAAGACACATTATTATGTTTTTGTAATATTTTATTAACTCTCACGAATCCCAAATGACTTACAACATTACGTTAATAACCGATTGTCTATCTACCAAGACCACTCGGGTCCGCCATTACACACACACGCACACACTATGCTTGTCTGCCAAATTACAATCACAACACCTTCCCCTTTCATAAGCAATGAATGACATATTACATAACCTTGCAGCTACACGCACAACTGAAGAAACACACATCAATATAGCAAGTCGTCCACTCACAAGGACATACACAAAACAAACTAGATCAGTTAAGCGTGCACTACAGGCACTAGTGTGCTTATTGCTGGCAATCTAGTTTCACGTCCACACCTTGTGCGTACAGGCAACTTCACATGTTCCCTCCATTTGGACGGAGCTTCCGCAGGCTGGATTCTAGCGACCCTTCTGACACGCCTCCTGCCCCATCTTCAGCTGGAAACTCCTTGAAATCAGAGTCCAGGCTAGTCTCCCATGCTCTTCAGGAGCTAGGTTAGATGGTCGCAAGTGTTGAGAAATCCTTCGAATTTGTCGGCCATCTTGGTCTTGGAGTAGACGCTTTCTCCACAATCTCGGCTGGTTCCCACTGCCCATCTCGATGTAACAGGACTCTGGTCTGCAGAGGCAATGCTTTCTTCTCTCTTGCTCTTTGCTTGTTTACTTTGCAGTGCCTCGGCTACCTTTTTTGGGCACACGAGGTTCCAGCAACCGTGCCACTGTGGGTAGCTTCGTCCTCACCAGTCGACTCATTAAAAGCTGTGCAGGTGACAAGCCTAGTTCAGCCAGAGGAGTGTTCTTGTACTCCAGTAGCATGATTGGCAGATCACCACCTGGATCTGTGCATCTCTTCAGCATGTTCTTTGCATCTCTTCAGCATGTTCTTTGCAAACTATTCTGCTTGTTCCGCCTGTCCATTCGACTTTGGGTAATGGGGACTTGCCACAATCTCAAAATCCCACTGCCTTGCAAACTGCTGAACGGCATATCTGACACAATAAGTTTTGGCACGCTGTGAGTGACGAACGCAGACTTCAGACCTCTTATGACCGCGTTGATATGCTTATTTCCCACCGGCACCAATTCAATCCACTTGGAATAGTAGTCGACCACTACCATATAGCTGCTGCCTCCATAGTCGCACAGATCAACACCAACCTTCTCCAACGGCAGTTCAGGTACGGCATGAAGTATAAGGCGCTCTGCCGCATTCCTGCTGCTAAACTTCTGACATACAACACACCTGTTTACCAACGACTCATGTCCACCGACACACTGGGCCAATACAGTACTTGCCTGACCTGAGCTTTGGTCCTCTCAATGCCTAAGTGGCCCTCTAGGAGTAAGGCAAGCATTTTCTGCCTCATTTTTAGTAGAAACACAACGGGGTCATTCGAAAACAGCAAGCCCTTGTCAACCTGCAAACTGTGACGTTGCCCAAAGTACACTTTAACCTGCTGACTTACCTGCTTGCTCAGGCCACCTTGTCTGGCGGTAATGCACGACTTCACATAGCACTGCATCCTTAGCTGTTTCCAGCCTGAACTCATTCTTTTGTTGACGACACCTGAACAGCGTCTCACACGTTCACTAGATGAACCATCTCATTGGCCAACTCTTCATCCCTGCAATCCCACTCCGGCATATACGATATTGACAGTAGGTCTGCTACGCGCGCGAGTTTTCCAGGCAGATACTCCACAGATAACGTATAGCGTAACAGTCTAATCTTCATTCGCTGTAGTCTGACTGAGTAAACATCTGCAATGCACTGGCTTGACGGTTCATCCAGCTCCACCTGATAAAAACCATTGTTTAAATCTAACACAGTGAAAACGGCCATATTGTTCAGCGGACAACTCAGTATCATCAGATACTCCCTGCATATTGCTTTATTTAGTTTCACTGGGTCTAAACACAGTCTAAGTGATGACTTGTCTGGCTTAACTACTGTTAAATTACTGACCCATGTGCACGGTTCGTTCACTTTAGCAATAACACCCAGCTAACAAGTTCATGTAGCTTACTTTCAAGCGTGTTCCTTAAACGCAAGAGGCGCTCTTCTTGGATGTTTAGCAACTGGCTGGACCGATTTGTCAACAATCAGACTGCACTTGTTGGGAATACACCCTATTCCCCGAAACATATCTGGAAACTCTGCTCTAAACGTATCTTCTGACAGATCACCGTCGTATATGCTGTATACAAAATTGCGGGAAACCAGATTTAAACAGATTCACCCTGGTGGTCCTAGAATAGGCATTCTACAGTTGCCATCTTCCACAACAACAAACTGCAACCACTTGTGGCCACTGTCAACTTTGTCTATACTGCCCATCGGTCTCACTCTGTTACCACCCTTCCAAGGTTACGTTAAGTTGGTTTAACTGGCTTGTGTTAGCCACCTGCTTCACGATGCGCTGCGGTATATTTACCTCGGAGCCAGTATCAAGATTGAAATTCACAGTCTTGCCTTCCATCCTAATTTCCTGGATCCACCCCTTCCGACCTGGCTTTCCACTTTCCACTCCAGAGGTTGCTTCTGAGACTTCTAATGTGCTAACGAAGAACTCTTCGGGCTCAAGTGTATTTGGACTGTATCTTCAACTCGGTTGGTGCAGAAGGATGCAAAGTGATTCAACTGCTTACATTTGTAGCACACTTTCCCAAAAGCCAGGCAGGCACCCTTCCTATGTACCTTTCCGCAACGCCGACACTTAAAATTTCCTTTGGTTGTCTGCTTGTGTTCAGTAAGTTTTGGTTTTCGGCTTTTCCATACTTCCTCGAACCACTTGCCCCTCCCACAGAAGTTAAGCACTCGAGGTGTCCACACGCCACTTAACTGGATTGACAACCTTACTTTGTACCACATCTGCAACCCTATGCTGTTCCACTGTCTTTGACAAACTTAAATCTGGTTCTCGCAGCAAACATTCCTGAAACACTTGTCTCGAATACCCAGAACAATTTGGTCCCGTACCACACTGTCAGTCTTGTCCTTGAATTCACAGCTTTTAACCAGTTTTTTTAAGTTCCATAAAAACTAGTCCAAAGGTTCCCCTTCTTCCTGCGAGCGACAGTTAAACTTACAACATTCAACTTCAGTGTTTTTTACGGGGTTACAATAGTCTTACCTTATCGAAATTCTGTCTTTCAGCTTCAGACAGGTCAATGGCATTGTATTGTATAACTCAACTGCTCTTCACATATGATGGGTAAATGTACAGAATAGCAGCTTTTTTGAAGGAGACATAGTAGACCCACAAAATTTACATAAATGGCTTTTGCACACCTTACCTGTTTCATATTTAGGATGGCGTAATGGTAAAACAAGCAGAACGTCTTAAAGTATTTTGACTCTACTAATTACACAGAACACAAATTTAATAGCGGCATCAACGTATTATGATTAGACCACAAAAATTATAGTGTGGAGGGCTATGAAGGACAGGGAAATTGTGGGGTATAATCACAAAAAATACAACCCACTTCCCAGATTCACGTATCCAATCACAGCCAGCATCTGCCCTGGAGCTGCCAGAGATGTGAATAACGTGAATACGTCAATGACGTTTACCTGTCAAAATCAAATGGTAGCTGCTGACATAACCAGCATTTTGTTTACAAGGCGCGCATCCTCGACGCCGCGCTTGCACTCATCTCTGGCACTTGTGATCTTACGAAATACACTTTTAAACAATAAACAAGCATATTCAAACAACTTTCTCTTCTTCTACAAAATAAGCAGTTTTTTTGCATATGTGTTAATTTTTCACTTTGTTGTTTGTAAACAAACAATGTTTACTTTTACCGCAACATCTTTCATAACAAAACTTTGAAAAAGGCAGCAAAACGTATAAAAAAAATGTAAAACAATACTTTCCTACAAAAACACAAAAATATTTACATTACACTTCAAAATATACACAAGCATTATGAATCGTAAAACTCTTTACATTCCAATGCGGTCAGTCATGTAGGCTTAGGTACTACTGATTTTTCAGATTTAATTTTGTAGACTGCCCAGGGTGGAACGTTTTTTTTTTAATTCAATTCTAATAGTGCGGAAAAGTTGCATTTAGCAATAAAGTTTTATAAAATTGAGAATAATTCGCTCTCTAGCTGTTTTCGTTACAATAGCCTTTTACACTAAAGTTGTAATTAGAATCAAATTTCCCGCGCATCCAAGACGAACGGAATCGCGTCGCGAGCTATACTTCACTCTTTACCCGCCCCTCACTCCTTCGCTAAAAAGTCTTTCATGCGTGAAGACAAATTGCAACTTGTAGTGCTAGCGGCTATCGTAAATCATCTTAATTTGATTGTTTCTTAGTAGATTAAGTACATTAGGTACTAATTTTATTATTTCTGTGAATGAGATACAAATATTATGGAGACTAAAGGCCAAGTGAATACGAGGGAGAAACTGAATTGTGCTGTATTTGGTGCGCCTAAACCACTCTATGAGTCAGTTTTACCTACCTACATTTGACGATGTGATGAAGTTATATCTCTGGATAAAACACAAAATAAAATCTAAGAAACCTATGAAAGAACCATCTTTCAAAGAAATTGCAACCGACGTTATAGTAGAAGTAGAAAAGTTATGGCAGAAGGCTTCAATACCGACAGTATCACACACACGAGTTCTCCAGATGTTGCGGTGTTACCATGATAAATATCGAGCATTGATAAAGAACTATAGACAGAGAAAAGGCCAAACTAGTCTCACTGCCAAGATTAAATCTTTTCAACATGACGCAAAATCGAAGTTGTTCGATATTTCCGCTTGCAAATGCGTTGATTTCCCCCAAAAATCTGCAAGGTTCCAGAAGAAGAACGCGGGTTTTTTTTTGGACCAAAGAAGCCAACGCAAGATGATCATGAGCGCGGTAGATGTCGTTGCTTCAAGAACGAACAAACAGAAATATCAAAGGCAAGTTCAGAGAATGTCACGCCTCACTAAACGTGGGATAACTAAGCCAACCAATGCATCGCGATTAACTTCTGATACGGAGTCGGATAGCTTGCCTTCTTCGAGTGTGGAAAGTGAAGAATTTCTGCAGTCACCAGAAAAGAAAAAGAAACAAAATCTCACTCCATACATTAAGAATCGAATGACACTGCCTCTCTCTAAACTGGCATTAGCTTGCGACCAAACTGGTGTTTCTGAAAGAAGTGCAGCGTTAATCGCTAGTGCTGTTTTACAAGATGTTGGAATCATACAAAAAGAAGACACAACGAAGGTAATAGACAGGATAAAAGTAAGAAGACAGCGAGAAAAAAACCGCGAAAAACTCCAGAAAAGAAATATGGAAAATACTGAACTGCTTCAGGGCTCGTATTTTGATGGAAGAAAGGATGATACGATTAAGATAGAGAAAAAAGCTGAAAAAACATACCGAAAAATGGTAAAAGAGGAACATTATTCTTTGATCCAGGAACCAGGTTCTATTTATATCGGGCACGTAACTCCATCATGTGATACTGCTAAATCTGTTTCTACATTGATTATTGCGCATTTGGAAAACAACAACTTTGATTGTTCAGAACTGGCTGTTGTTGGTTGTGATGGTACAGTTGTTAATACTGGACATAAAAATGGGGTAATCACGAAGATAGAATCTTTTCTCGGGCGACCAGTTCAGTGGCTGATATGTCAACTACACGCCAATGAACTTCCTTTACGTCATCTCTTTCAACACTTAGATGGATCATCGACCGGCCCACGCAAGTTTTCAGGCACTATCGAAAAAAAACTGATCGGTTGCGAAAACCTCCCTGTAGCAGCGTTCCATCCAATTGTCACAGAGATGCCTGCCATTGACAAGAAGGATTTGAGTACAGATCAGAAATATTTACTAGAAATCTATAATGCTGTTGCAAGTGGCATCTGTTCTGAAAATTTGTTTCTGAGAGATCCTGGTCGGATTTTGCACTCTAGGTGGCTGACAGCTGCAAACAGGATTCTTCGCCTCTATGTTGGAACTGAGAAACCATCTCGCAATCTGGAAATACTGGCCGAATACATAGTAAAGGTATACGCTCCCGTTTGGTTCGACATAAAATGCCATCCATCCTGTAAAGACGGCGCAAAACATGTTTTGAAAACCATCCATGCGTCGCGCTACCTGAATGAAGACTTGAAGGCGGTTATAGACCCTGTTATTCAGCGCAACAGTTACTTTGCGCACCCGGAAAACATTTTGCTGGCAATGATTTCCGATGAGAGGAAGCACATTCGGGAGCTTGGCTTACGAAGAATTTTGGCGGCGCGGGCTAGCACACAAGAAAGTCGTACTTTCGTTATTCCCCCTTTAAACTTTGAAGCTCTGGAGTACGAAAACCTGATTTGTTGGCAGTCTTGTACTGTAACTGAGCCTCCGCTTATGTTTTCAGTTAAGCAAAAATAACTCGAGGATTTAATACATTCAGGAGAGACAAACTTGGCGTTTCCGAAGTTTCCTTGCCACACTCAAGCCGTCGAAAGATGCGTCAAATTGGTCACGGAAGCTTCAGCAGCTGTTTGTGGAAATGTCAAGAGAGACGGCTTTATTCGTTCTAGGCTGGAATCTCGAAAAATAATGCCTAGATTCGAGACAAAAGTCGATTATGTAGTATAAAGACAAGACTTTACCTTTAATGTAAGATAATTAGTATAGGAAAACTTCGAGGTCTTTGTGGCAGCACATTATATTTTTTGTTTTTTTTTATAATTTTACATGTTTATTGTAGAGCCTAAAAGGCAACTTATTTGCGCTATTAAAAATGACTCGGAGAAAAAAAAAATTTTTTTTGCCTTTTTATTCCACCCTACTGCCCATGTTAAATATGAGATGATGGCAGAGAGCCTATAATAATTCTATTATAGAGTGTATTTCTTAATGTTTTGTTTAAAGTAAATATTGACTTTGTTTTTCTTAATATTTTGTTTACACTAAATATTGACTTAATGTTTTTTTCTTTTCCTCTTAATGTTTACATTTTTTTTTATAATGTTTTGATTGCACTTATTTAGATTTTCTATACTTTTGCTTAACGTAACACTTAATGTGATTTGCAACCCACCCATACATTTTCCAGGTTTACAATTTTCAATCATTATTTTAACCTTAAATTTTATTTTGATTTTTTTCAAAGAGAATTTTGTATTGTAATTAATTTTTCATGTGTATTTGTTTCTTTTTCATTTTAATTGTTAGATTTTTGGTGTGTTCGGTTTTAGAATTTTCAGTTTTTTTTTAAAATTACCCTTCTATTCCGAGTGTATGTCAACACACAAAAGGGAAAGGGTCACTACACCTAACACTGACCTGCAAGTACCCACTAAATCCTATCTCTAATCCTGAAGTGTGAAATAACAGAGTGTTACACCGAGTGTTATACAAACTGAGTATAAAAGAATACCCCAACTTTGAAGCTCTATAATATCAAAACCAAACCACCTACAACCTTAATTTACCAATCAAATGAACCGTGGAACCGTGAAGTTTCTTTACCATACATTGATAAACGTTCAATGTGACCACCATGAACCACCTTCCATTACTACTGATGAGCACTGAAATCGCTGATGGAACAACTAGAAGTAGACAATAATTATTTTGTTCGTCAGTAACTTCATAGCGCTTGGCAATGGTATTCATTAAATAAAAATAATTAAATTTTGAGTTTAAGAATTATCTTATTTCTCTCTCTACTTAAAAGAATTCTTATGCATATAAAAAAATTATTCATAATTGTTTGACTAAAAAAAGGCTATTTTTCTAACTAGATATAACTCTGTTTTGAGCTTATTTTTGTATTACTTTTGTTCGGAATTTCTAAAAGGACGATTTTGTATTTATTGATCCTGACATATGCACATTTTAAATATCTCTCAGAACCTACAACTTGAACAGCCTACCGAAATTGTGTTTCCTTGACACTGTATAACATCTTCGGTAACAGTAAACTCAGTTCTTTCAGTAATCAATATAGCCTCGCGCAGTGTGCCGCCCAACGGCACATGGAAACAAGTGCCAGTGATCATCCATCTTTAGTACTCATCAGCAGTATCCGAAAAATAGCCAAAGGTACTGAAATCACTGGCCAATGAAATCAGCGCGTAACGGAAGGCGGTACAACCCTACAGACTGGTGCCCAGGCGGACGTCAGCGACACAGATGATGTCGACACTGCTGATCATAAGATAACTCCTTACCAATTTTTTTATCAGAGGTGTAGAGACCCACTATTTTAAACTAAATGAAGTTTTGACTTCAAACACTTAAAGTTTAAGACTTTTGGATTTTTATTGAGAGATGTAATGAACTTTCCAGAGGTCTTGTGTGTAGATTTTGTTTCACTTGCAAGACTTCTAGCCGGTGCAAATTTAACTGCAAACTATTAGTGGGACGAACTTTTGACTTTTATTTCCAGAAGATTTTAAGGATTAAATTCGAAAATTACTAATTTGACAAGGACCTTAATTTCACTTCAAGATTTCACCGTATCACATAATGCTATCCCTGTGCTTTATTAAATTTTGAGAGTGAAATTGGGCCTGGTAGAGAATATTTTAATTTTTCTAATTACAGCAATATTTTATTTCTGGCACTGAATAATTTTCTGGTTCACTTTGGCACACCTTGTCACATTTCTTGCCATTCTATTCCACATTTCCAAACACTGCAAAAAAATTTCTTTCATTAAAACTTATTCCAAGTGTTTAATTTTATGCAATATTTTAGAACCTGAGTTTCTTTAAGAAGGTAACAATGACTACGTATGTTGGAAATAATTTTCTTAGTTCTACGAGGGTATTTCTGTAGATGTTGTGTTCTAGAAACTTACAGCCACAAGGATCTGAGGTGAAAGCAGTTTTCACTTACCTTCTAAAGTTCCTATTATTTGTGTGAAAATTTTATTTCTGGTATATGTGTATGATGCTTGGCACATGCTATGTCAATTGTCCGCTGGGATTTAAACCATACGTCTACTTGCTGCCACATTATTACACGCAGGAATAAAATAATCATCTTTACTTACGTATGACACCTTACATCACAGCCTACTATNTGCAGACTTCCAGCAGCGATTCGGACTTGAGCCACCTCCAAAGAGAACACTTTTGCGGTGGGAACAAAAACTCTTTACTACCCTCATAAAAATATGGGTTCTCCTTTGACCAAAACACGACGTTCCATGACCAGGAGCTCTAGTATATGGCACTTTCATCACTACAGATCACTTTGCCGCGCTTTGGAATTGTGTCAAAGATCTGCAGGAGTGCGCCACACGCGTCCTTCCTTCATCTTAGATCTTTGTCCGTCAATTCCTGAACACAAGCTCGATATGGGCGTAACTAAGTCCTGTTTCAAGTGCTTGCGCAGAGGTGACGGGTACACCCATTTCCGCGGCCGTTACTGCATGGACTTCAATGGTGATCTTTCTACAGATGCTGTGACGTGTCTGCATCGTTCCCCTCTTGTTGGTGGTCGATCACTTCTCGGTTTATCCTTTACACTACTGGCAGTAAAGAATTTTTGTTCCCACCGCAAAAGTATTATTATCTTTGGAGGTGGCTCACGTCCAAATTGCTGCTGCAAGTCCGCACGCACTTGCTCCAGCGTTTGCCCTGTTCTTGGCCTTTGATGGACCCAGGCGCTTGCAATAATGCACTCTTCAGTGGTAGCCGCCATTGGTTATATCTGCAAGACATCTGTGTAAGATCAAAAACATCACACAGCAATGCAAGTATGTTATGAGCTTAGTGTTGAAAATGTGCGGTGTTCACATCATATTAAGTTTTGTAGTTTTTGCAGTAAAATATACCATCCCAGGCGTCAAGTCCTGTTGTTTACACAAATTACTGTGTTCCTGTAACACAAAACTTAACTTAAATGCACAAAAGCAAAGCAAATAGCCTAAAATTAATAAAGCCAATCTGTANGTTCCTGTAACACAAAACTTAACTTAAATGCACAAAAGCAAAGCAAATAGCCTAAAATTAATAAAGCCAATCTGTACAAACGATTGCACAAGCATGAGTCCCCACTATCACAATTCATACTGTTAACTGCAAGTAAAGCAATGTGCCTATACAATTTACTTGGTAACTATAAAATTCTGACACTGNACAATTCATACTGTTAACTGCAAGTAAAGCAATGTGCCTATACAATTTACTTGGTAACTATAAAATTCTGACACTGAAAATAAAATTTAAAAAAAAACATTACTGAATATGGAAATTATTACGATCAAAAGTAGCTCAACCAGCACAGATTAACTTATGCAGCATCAGGAATTTTATGTAAACAATAAACCCCCTGCTCACAACCCAATTAAACACAAATTCATAAAATGAACTACTTTTTGAGATACTGCACACAGTTCCACATACACAAGATGCACGTAGGCATTTCACAGTTACTTCCAACATTTCTGAAGCACTGCTAAAGCTCTATTTCCAGGATCTTCCTCCACCTCGTATAAAGATTAGCAAAGTACAGAAAATCACACTAAAGGGACAACACACTGGATTCGTGCGCACCCAAGGCAATATTATTTTCTATAAGAAAAGTTTTTTACTAGACATTACCAACACACACGTTTTCTCCCCATTTTGATTCATATTAATTATAAGTAAAATTATATAATCAAATTTATAGATTGAATATTAGTCAATGTTGAATTGAAATAAAAATAAGGTACATGTATGATGTATAACAAGCTTGTAATATGTAACCATATTTAGTAAACAACCTCACACATCATACATGGGGTAATTTTTCAAAGGTTTAATTCAAAAAGTGTGAAAAACCCAAAATAGACTATACCAAATATCCTGGAATGGTCCAGGATAGGCAAGTTCTGAGCACATTAGAAATGGAAGCTTTAAATGACTTTCAACATCCAAAGTTGTATATTCAAAATTTGATTTAAATTAAAAGTGTTAAAAAAAACTATAGCAGTTTTATTATGGGCAAAAGCAATTCGATTATTTCGCGAAATAATTTTTAGGTCCTGGTATTCCAAAGTCTAATCAGCAGCATAAAACACTACGAAAAAATATTTTTTATATTTTACTCTGCTAATGCCTCAATTTTCTGGCTCTCTTCACATCACTCTTGTAGGATAAATGGAACCAAACAAAATAACTAGATTAAATAAATAGCGTTTCTCGAGACATGTTAAAAATTATCAAAGTTCATTATTACGAAATAATTACAAATGCATAAATACTAATGTATGTTTTGTTGCTGAGGGGGCAGTTTAACAAAGTTGTGTTACCCAAAAGATCCTCTTCCAACTATCCTTATTTGAACGTATCTTTCCATGCCGAATTATATCACTACAAAACAACTGAAGAAATCTTCACTCATCCCAACTTCAGTACGTTGTCCCACGTTCGCCGCAGTCTGCAGACATCGGTAATCTAACGTGTCAGAACTGACAATCCAATGCATCACTGTTCCCAGTTACATTGGCTATACTTTTTTTTTAAAAGGGTTATAATGGTCCATGGTAGTATGGTACGCCCACGGCCAACATCACGATTCCAAACGAAACACAAAAATACGACAAAATCTTCATAAGACGAAATATCACAAAATGGAATGTCCATTTAAATCACCAAAACGCACAAACACAAAATAATGCCGCTACCCCAATGCCAAAGTCCAAAAATCCGAACCATCACCGACGCAGGCTAAGAACTTTTGTGTTGAACTTAAAAAAACTGCTTTCCACGTTATTTTGTTGATTTGAGTGAGAATAAAACTACGAAAAGAAACTAGCAGTTGTATGAATGAGGGTTTACAATTAAAATCTAAATCTAAAAATATTTTTAAAATTCTTAATAGTACAATTTTTACCGCGTATTTCAAAAAGAGATACTCACGGAGCAAGACGTCACCATGAGATGGGCACTCCAATTATATTTCTCAACCTGCGAAGTTACTTTATAACCGGCCGAAAACTCTAATGTAGAGTACCCAATAAAAGGAGTCCTATTACTACACCATTTTGCTTGGTATTTTAATTTATTTGTCTTTTTGAACCTCATTTTGAGATATTACGCATCATATAAATACATAACTACAAAATTACAAGAACAGTAAATCCATTTAAAAAAAACTAACAATAAACATTACATAAGCTCAATACATTTATATTGAACAAATATGCATTTCACAAACCGATAATCCAACTATTTGGGCGTAAAAGAAATAACACAGTTATAGGTAGTCCGGCGTACTAATGAGACACGTTATTACAAGCTTTATTATTGCAATCAAAATTTATGTTTTTATATACAGTAAATATAACTTAAGGTGTTTGGCGCAAAACTCGAATGCAATCTATTNAGAACTTAAGGTGTTTGGCGCAAAACTCGAATGCAATCTATTCACGGTGGAAAATTAAATTACATTTATATGAAGAGAAACGAATCGAAACCCATTTTGGTGCTGTCATTCCAGGTTAAATTGATGACTTTTTTTACCTTCTGATAATTCAGCAGGAGTTTCACTGTGTATAACGATATCGCAGTACAATGTTTACAAACAAAATCCGTATTTTGTAAATCTAATAATTTTNGAGTTTCACTGTGTATAACGATATCGCAGTACAATGTTTACAAACAAAATCCGTATTTTGTAAATCTAATAATTTTATCCCTGGCATTATAGTTTAATAAAAATAGCTAAAAGCACAAAAGTGAAGTGTTNATTTTGTAAATCTAATAATTTTATCCCTGGCATTATAGTTTAATAAAAATAGCTAAAAGCACAAAAGTGAAGTGTTATATTGATTGATAGGGTGTGTAGGAGGGGATTAAGGTTTTGTGGGGAGGTAAACGAGAGGCATGATAGTTAAAGGTGGTGGTAACATGACTAGACAACAGACATCGCCGACAGGTGGTGTCGAGATGATATTGTTAGTACTCTCAGGGTCAAGTGACCGTCCACCGAGATGTACCCTGTTCCTTCGTTGATGTAATATAGTTCAATCACCCCAAGATGCTGGTGAATTCAGACTCTCTCCTGCTGGATACTAACAATGCAGAGTGCAGTGGGCCTATTTAGGCTGACCCACACATCTTAAACAGTGATGAATAATATTTTAAGTAAAGTAGTACACATTTAAACTTATAAATACAAGTCATTGCAAACACACATATATACATCCTTTACACTATACATTAAGTCACATTGCAGTGAACTTCAGCGGATCCTGGCAACGCACCCACTAGGTAGGCTGTGCTGTAAAAATGCGCGAATGTGTTTTGAAACAATTTACGGTAAAATTAAGCTTCCATGGGCATTGTTATTCCCGGGGAAGTAGTGGTGGCGTCTCTGGGTGCTGCAAACAAAAAAGGTTCTGGTGAATTACTTACTGCTATGGAAAACTAATTGACTGGTGCGAAAATGTGAAGTTCAACCAAAGTGCGACGTGGCCAACCTCTTGAAACTCTGGACGTTTCCTGAATGATTGTGGGCGTGTGTAGATGCAACATGGTTGCATTTGCGGGCCAGAAATACTCGCATGATAAATCTTTTAATAAATCTGATAAGAATTTAACAATATTAACNGGTGCAGTCCTACCACAATATTTTCTGCTGCTGTGCTGGTGTTGCTGACATTGTCGGGCGCGCCATCATAGTGTACAACGGCGCTGGAGGCAGCATAGACATCGACATCAGCCAGTGCAAGACGGAGGTCATGCGGAGTGATCTTGGACTTCTGTCGAATGCTGAGGTGGACCAGGTATGTGGTCGGCCCTAGTGTCTGCGGCACACACAACTTTGCCACAAAACCTATGGAGAAGTCCTTGTGGGCTGTGGATTGCAGGTATGCACAGATGTAGGCGTGATGCCCTGGCCAGAGGCGAGTTGTGGTCGTCAGTCACTGCACGATGTGGTGCTGCTGGTGGCTTATTATCTCCTTGTGCTCCCTCTCACGCAATTCGAGCCAGCCATCGCTGTCCTATGGGCTACTGCTGTTGACTGCCTGCTGGCAGTCGAACACTCTGGGCAGGGTGAAAACTGTGACCCATCAGGACTTTAGGAGGTGACTTGATAGTAGCGGCAGTGTTGGGGTGACAAAGTGTGAAAAAAATGTGACGCCGACCATGGCTTCCCCAGATACCTTGTCGAACCCCTTTATGGTGGCAATTTATCAATCACTACCGTCTACAGTGGGAGGAGTTCCTCCATGCTTTTCAGTGCCACTTTGGAGAGGCATTCACATCATTTTAAGCGCAAAGGAAACTGACATTAGATGAGCAACAGCCAACGGAGAAACTAACCGCATGGGGTGAGCTCAGGAGAAGCCACGTGGGTGATTGCCCCATTCCTGAATGAGTATTTCATGCTCTGG
>NQII01003804.1:333458-357043 GCA_002778355.1 Clitarchus hookeri | reverse complement strand
CCGTGTTAACCGTTTGCGCAAGAATCACGAAGGTTCAGTGTCGGAGTTACTTAGTCCTGAGTGGCTTGGTCAAAGACGGACACGGCACCAGCGGCCAATGGAGGTATAACAACAGCTGAGGTGTGTATATAGTATTGAAGTCTGCTGTGTGCTCCGATTTTCACGCGAAAAGTCACTGGCTCTAGTCATTGGTCATGTGTCTGTAATCATTCTCTACTCAACTGGGTCAATAGGAACACAAACTTACCCTGACACCGAACGCCCGTGATTGGCTGGCGAGTTAAAATCATCCCACCGCGGTATTGGTTTTGAGCTAACGTGTTTTGGGTCACCACTAGTCGTGGAATGTTTACGCGAAAAAACAGGAGGCCCCAACGATAAGTACTGAACTGGATTTCCCGCGTCCTGGGGCTGGAATAATTACCCCGTATGGACAAGAGACCGGACAACATTGTATCCCGTGTCTCAGAGTACTTAGAAAATAAACAGCATATTTAAACACAGTTTCAGTAAATTACCACTTCCACGAATAATTGTACTGTATGTTTATTCTGATCTCTGATGGATTAATTCAGTAGTCACAACTAGTTCAATTGACGTCAACGTGTAGCATTATTCATTAAATGCGTTCGAGGAAGTAGTTCTTTCCGACATGTGTATAGTATATTTCCTGCCAGTGTGTGTTGTTGTCGTCCGTTTTAAATATTACTGTCGACTGATGTGTAATACTAACTTAAGCTCAGGGACCACAGTGGCTGAGCGGTTAGACTACTCGCCTCCCACCAAGGCGGACCGGGTTCAATCCCCGGCCGGGTCACTCCCGGATCTTCGCAAGTGAGAATCTTGCCGGACGATGCCGCTGGTCGGCGGGTTTTCTCGAGGATCTCACGTTTCCCCCCGCCCTTGCATTCCGGCGCTGCTCCATTCTCATCTCATTTCACCCTCATCGGCTCTCAATACCTCGACGTTAAGAGCCGCCCATACCTCTTCACTCACTCATGTTTCTTCTTTCTCCCTGAGATGCTACTGGCTAAAGGCCTTATGGGCACACGACACGAAACGAAACGAAGTATCGCCATCACATTAAGCGTCGATGCTGCTTCCTGCATCACACGTAATACGTAAAGAATAACTATACTACTTTCATGTTGGTATGTGCACGTTCATTACTTAAAAGTTTATTTTTTTTCCTGGTGAATTCAGACTGAGGCGGAGAAACCGTGCAGATTTACATTCGCAGCCGTGAATCAACTACAGATGACCTCATGGCGGTGGTCGGAGGGAAAAGCAGGTCAAGGACACTCGTGGTTCGGTGACGCTTCGGCCACTCGTCCAGGCGTGCGCTTCGTCGTGCCACACCTGTCGCCGGGACGTCCATTATCCAGCTTCCCGTTCTAAATTTCTGCTTAATAATGTAGTGCCGCTGTAACTTAGGGCTTGAGAGCTCTGCCAATGTCGGGCCACTTCTCCCCGGGAAAGGAAACAATTGGACGACGGAGGTATGCTCTGTACCATATAAGAAGGTAACTTTTTGAAAGCTCGGCGAAAGTAGCGCCACTGTGTACATCTCACTACGTATCCTTTCGCCATCAGCTGGTCCGTCAAGTCGGGGCTGTATTTTTTTATCAACAAGCTGTCATCTAATCCACTTGCCATTGTACTGTAATACTAAACAAATTTTAAGATATTTTAAGACTGACATCTGCCTAAAAAAAATAAGTAGGTTATAAAAGTAAAAATATAAAATGTTGCAAATTATTAAATATTTGCTAACTCTTTTTTAATTTGTTCGAGATAGTGAATTTGGGTTAACATTTGCGAGACGGTCTGGTGTATCTATTATCACACTTTGGGCGTTATAGCTAATATATTTGAGTTGGAAATATGTGACGTGGAATAACGTTAGAATTGCTTAAAAACTATTCACGCGTGTCTCACTTTCTACGGAAACAAGGAGATGGGTTTCTAGAGAACAATATGGCGTATAATTTACGTAGACGAACGATTACCGGCCGAATATAAATGACTTGTACTCCAAATCGTTGTAGATGAAATATATGTTACTTTAAAAATTATGCAGAGCTCGTGGAAAAATATAACTATTGGCATCTGTTTGTAAATTCGTTCCATATCCCGCAGGAAAGCGGTTCATTTCTGGCTGGTAATACCTCGCAAAATATCCGACAGATAGCGCGCACAGCATGTCACAGCGAAGTTTGAGCAACCCTTTTTTTGGTCAACAGATAGCGTACTTTTTAAAGTTGATAGTTCTTATATTATGGGCTGGAAATATATTTCAAATTCTTGTCGTTTCGTCAAATTATTAGAAAAAATAATTCAAAAATATTTTTCAATATTTCTGTATGCTTCTGGAATTAATATCAAGGACGTGTTGAAAGCGAGGTTGGAGATGGATGATACGACGTGAAAAATCTTTCTGAAGTTAGCACAACTTCAGAAAACTTTTCCACGTCGTATCGTTCTGTTGTACATTTCATTTTGAACACCTATGCATAACTACACGAGGTTTAGTTTTTAACACTAACAACCATTGTCTTGTGACCTTGTAAAATAAAATGTATTAATAAATCTAAGAACTCTTTCTTATCCGCGTATTTTCTGCTTTTCTGATGTGCATCGGCAGTGCACTCAGAATAGCCAATGTAATTTTAACTTTTGTTCGTTCGTGCATCAGCTGATACAGGATTTTGTAAATGGCACTTTGTTTGTTTCGTATACGTCAAGTTGCCACTCACTGACCGTCAGAAAGTGGCCTTCTTATACGGTATGGGCCATACAGCATGTTGGAGGGAGTGCCTGCAGATTCGTCTGCCCTACACTTGTGGTTGGTGCTCTACAAGTCGTTCTGTATCTCTCTTTCACTTGGGTAGGCATAGCCAAGTCCATTCTTAGGCCGGCGCGATCATAGTATGGAACACCTGATTTTCGCGCAAGAGTTATCTTTACGTGGACACCTGCAATTTTCGTGTGCTTAATGACTGATACACTCTAATTCTGAATCAGTGATTTCAATCACTAGAATTATTATACTGCATTTTCAGTTGATGAGTCGGTGAATCAGTGGCGTGCAATGAAGTTTTACTGCCATTCACGAGTAATCAGTAGAAATCACTTTTTCATCAGTGAATACCGACTACTAAAACGATCAGTAGAATTTCACTGATTCAAGTGGAGCCGTTTAAAAAGATCTGCAGTTAAATTAGTTAATTTGGCGTAGTGTTAGCTATTCAGATTTGATAGCGTGGCTACCTAAAAAAATTCGCGTTTTTTTTTTCTGACATCAAGCAAGACTTCACAGTCATGGGGCCTTGGTGGTGTAGTGGTAAGACTACTCACCTTCCACTTACGTGAACCATGAACCATGTTCGATTCCCGGCTGGGTCGCCCCCCACCCCCGGATTTTCGCATGTGAGAATCGTGCCGGACGATGCCCGCTGGTCAGTGGGTTTTCTCGGGGATCTCCCGTTTCCCCTGCTGCTCCATATTCACCTCTCTTCACCCTCATCAGCTCTCGAGACCTCGATGTTAAGAGCCGCCCAAATTTCTACACTCCACTCCGTTTCGTATTTTACACAACTTGAGCTGTTTGCGGATTTGCCGAAGACGTTCAGCAGAATCCTTCCCCGGGAGGAAGGGTGGGGGGACAGCTTGGTGCAAACACACGACTTGCAATAACTAAGAGACCGTAACATTTCTGGTCATAGCCGCCGCCATGTTAGACTTCACTCAGTCATATGTAAATTAGAGAAGTATTGTATCTTTTCGCAGCAACCGCTGATTTTCGTGAACACTTTTGCGCACGGGATACATTTCAATAGCCTGTTTCCAAGCCTGCAGCTGAGCGTTACGCCATAGCTAGGGGCAGTGATATTTCGCGAAAAGGTTTCGAGACAAGATACAGTCCAAAACACTGTAGGGTCGTCCAGCTTCTTTGATTGGCTTAAAAAAATGTTCTGGTCCGTGTTAACCGTTTGTGCACGAATCACGAAGGTTCAGTGTCGGAGTTACTTAGTCCTGAGTGGCTTGGTCAAAGACGGACACGGCACCAGCAGCCAATGGAAGTATAACAACAGCTGAGGTGTGTATATAGTATTGAAGTCTACTGTGTGCTCCGATTTTTACGCGAAAAGTCACTGGCCCTAGTTATAGCCTGTGTTTCTTTGTTTATTTCCTGAAATTTATAGTTTTTACTGTAGTGTTCTTGTAAGATCTTGTAACCGAGTGAGGTAGGTAGAGCAGTACCAAATTTCTCGCCTCGCATTCGATTGGGGACAGAGACTCGAACCCAGCCCCCCGGGCTGGGTTCGAGTCTCTGTCCGGCCATCCCGATTTCTGTTTTTCAGGGTTATCCTAAATCACTCCAGGTGGATGCTGGGGTGGTTCCTTAATACAGGCTCTGGCCGATTCCTTTCTAATTCCTTAATAAAAAGTGTTCCCTTACTTAGGCCTTTATCGTTGTTCAGGAGCACTCGAAAAAGTCAAATAAATAAACACTAGCAAAACACTATATCCTTGCAAGTTTTTGTTTTTAGGAACGCATAAATCTATAAAGTACAGCTGCTCGAACTACACTCTGCAGTAAAACTCAAAATATTAAAAGGTGTTGGCAAACGAAAAATGTATTATTTTATATTTGAACCATACGCTGTTCAACTTGTAGACGTTTCCTGTATCTCACTTTTCCTCAAATAAATGTTTTCCAGATCGCACGGTTTGTTTGCAAAACTATATGTCAAAGTGGTTTTCGTGATGTACAAATAAAATGAACCAAACTATTTGCAGGAAATTGAGCAAGGGCAACTGAAAGATCTTGTCTTAATTCATTTTAAGGTATGTTTAGCAAAAGTTATTTTACGAAAATTCAATGGCAGCCAGAAAACATATATACGCTAAGAGTAATTTGGAAGTATCTCCTTCCCTGAGAACGACCGGGTTTTGAGCTACATCAACGCTCCGATGATATGCTGGAAAGACAATGGCAGGACCAAACACACTTAAGGCCGATACACATTAAAGTTAACATGTAGTAAAAACTGCTCACATGTCCGTTTAATTGGAAATTTATACATGTATACACCATCGCTTTTTCAGATCCCGGGTACAGTATACCTGGTGGGTGGTAACTCGTGAATACGGGACATGGAATACGATTCTATGGCAAAACGCAAGGCGAAAATACCCTGAGGTGAGATTGCATTTGAGGCTTCGCTTGTGAGTAAACCGACGTGACATGTCTGGAAGGAGTGGGAGGAGAAAGTGTGTGTTAGTGGGGTGAGCGTGATGGTGTGGGAACCCTGTGACGTAGGTGAAGAGGCAATGTTAAGGTGGCAGAAAGCAGTTGGGCTCGGTATTGGGCAAACAGCCATGGCATGGCAAGTGGATTGGCAGTGGGGGACCTGTGGCTTGGCCACCGCGGTCACCAGACCTCTCTCCACTGGACTTCTTTGTGTGGTCTCACCTGAAGTCTCTGATGGTGATCTCGTACGTTAATGTTTTAGCATTGCAACAGAGTATTTTAATAACTGATATTTTAAAATGTACTNGCAACAGAGTATTTTAATAACTGATATTTTAAAATGTACTAAAATAAGGTGATCATGCATAACATAAACACAGGAGGAGCAAGGTCTGGGTGACAGCCTCCCCGTGGCTCCCCGTGTAAACTGGCGAATGCCAGGCTAATTGTCACCGCTCCTCCTATTGGAGATTCTCAAGCATTTAAACTGTTTTATTTTTGAATAATTTGAATAATTATATGATGCTTATCAAAACAATATAAGTATTTTAACGTGTTATGTAGTCTATATTTCAAATATGAATTTTAAATGCAAAAGTTTAAGCGTTGCCTTGGCAGTGTGATATGTTTTTAAAATAAAGTAAAGATAATAAATATCTAAGATTTGGAGAAAATTAAATAGAAATAAGAAAAGGTAGTAGCTAAAAAAGGAGACCCGGAAGGCCTAATGGCTAAGTGGGTTACAAGTGATTTCACTCTATTATGAAGTCTCATATGTATCAGGCATACAACACGTCCCAGTCGCCTGATGACATCATCGCGTGGATACATGTTGCTACCACCACGATTAACACACACTTGCTCCTACTCGTTCCAGACATGTCGTGTCGGTTTCCTCACAAGCGAAGTCTCAAATGTAACTTCACCTAAGGGTATTTTCATTCACCTTACACTTTGCCATATAATCGCATGCCGCATTCCGTATTCGCGAGTTCCCAACCGACCCGGAATTTGGTATTACGGAGTTACAACTTATCAATAGTCTACAGTTTAATGTACACATATGCCGATATCAACTGCACATTGATTGTCTGCTGTCACAGTAGAAGGGGGCGATTGGGCCAGCTTTCTCCAGGATGCGTCAAACACCGTGTGGACCAGTGGCTGAAGGTACATAAACGCATGTGTTTTGATTTATAGCTGGTCCCAAAATGAATCCGATGATTCTCGAGGTCTCTACGTATCAAAGACGAGCTTTTATTAACTACGACGAGAACACACGTAAGATTCTATATAAAAATTTTTTTACACATACTTAACGCAAATGTAACATAACTGCAATCTAAATCGGCCTTGAGTGCTTCAGTACTCGTGGAAGGGCGTGGGTGAGCGCTGCCGTGAATCAGGTTGGGGCTTTGTACCAGGCCGACAAATGTGAGAGCTTGACTTGCCTGCGATGAAAGGGCGCGAACTTTTCCCATTACTCACTGGGCGGTCGAGGCACGGTATGTCCACATTGGCTAAGAGCGTCCTCGATAAAATGGGAAAGCACGGCCATTGACTGTGTTAGAAATTGTACACTGACATGTCAAAAGTCTCACGGGTTTTCGGAAATTCAACAATAGATCCACCAGTGGTGAATGTTCTGGTGTGCTCCGGTGTACACCGGTTGAGCGAATTTCCGAACATCAAGTTGTTCATATGTATATTTTTGTTACGAATACAACTGAATAAATTCATACATGCAAAATAACTTTATAATACAGGAAACCCATATTAAAAACTTTGCTAACGTATTTTCTAATAAACATGCTCTTTCTTTATAAAATACAAATTAAGTTTATCTTTCTGCGAAGTTTGTGCACATTTAAAGCCACAAAATTTTTCCGTTGAAATTAAACGTTGTCATTTGCCTTTCTTTGACTTTACCGTCCACAAGTGCTTCATTTATTTACATATGTTATTGCGAGGTTGTGTTCCGAAAATTTATCGGTTGACGTTCCGGTGCACATCCACCAGATCCACCGACGTTTCAGCCCGGTTGAACAGGTGGATACAGTGGTTCAACGGAACTCGAACAGAACTTTAGTTTGCGAACGCCCGGTGTACATCGGTGGATGCACTGGCGAATCTCCGAAAACGCGGCATGGGACAGCAGTGCGTAAAGATAATAGACGGCGGCGGCAACGTGCCGTTACGTCTTGGAAGTGCCCAGACCCGTATCCGCTGTTCTCTGACGTCGCGTGAGTGAGCGTGTGCTGGTCGTGGCATTGCATCGCAATCCTCCGTGTACTTCACGTACTTCAACGCCGATGTCACTGGCCCAAGTTGTCCAGAACTGGTTTTAGGAGCGTTCTGGAAGGTTCCGACGACTGCTGTGACCCACCTAGTTCGCCCGATATGAACCCCATCGACCAGCTATTGGACGTGTTGGGATGGTCCATTCGCAGTTAAGATCCTGCGCCTACAAACAGCAGAGAGCTGTGGGTAGCTATCCAGACGGTATGGGCCAACATCTCTCCACAAGTGTTTAGTTCAGTTGTGGAATCTATGCCACGGCGAGTTTATGCACTCCACCGGGCTATATGAGGGCCCACACTACAGGATGATTCTAAAATCATGGGACCAACATTGAGGGGTGGTAGAGCTCACTAAAACAAACAATTATTGTATAGCAATATATGGGCGGGAGTGACGCGTTGAGGCACAAACACAAAAATAACACATGAAATGCAACACATTGTTTATTTACAACGTCGCCGCTAAATGCCTTTTTACAGCAATGTTTATAATAATTGCTCAAAATTGCTGCCACCGACATTAATGCAAGTTTGGTAGCGCGTGGAGTGATTGGCGAACAGATTCAAATACGCCGGGTATTTCACGCACGCCACCATTGTCAGCCAATCACGCCATATGTAGAGGTCGCCAAGCATGCGTGACTGTTGGTGGGAGCATTTCCAGCAACTGTTTTAACATTTTATGTATGGAATCACTCGTTACGTATGTTGCTAATGAACATTTTATGTTTCCGTTAATGTGTTATGTTTTTGTGTTTGTGCCTCAACGCGTCTCTTCCGCCCATATATTCGTATACAATAATTGTTTGTTTTAGTGAGCTCTACCACTCTTCAATGTTTGTCCCATGATTTTATAATCACTCTGTATNTCTTCCTATACAATAATTGTTTGTTTTAGTGAGCTCTACCACTCTTCAATGTTTGTCCCATGATTTTATAATCACTCTGTATACTATACCAGTATCCAATGACTTTTGGCACGTCAGAGTGTATGGTTTGGCACAAAAACAGAATGCCAAGAATACTGACGCGAAAAAAATGTGACGTGTATTGCCAATCGCAGTCCTCGCCAGTCGACAACATGACAATAAAAACCTTCGCCTGTCAATACCTAGAGACGAACTTGCTGATAGTGGGCTGAAACCGTGCCAAATCTCCTACAGCACAACGTCTTCAGGTGGGTGCCTCGTTTCTGGATCACTACGCAGCCAGTCAGAGACAGAGAAAGCTAACAGGCTGCCACTACATTTCGGTTCTGTGTAACCATCCATTCTTTGTCTGCTATATGCGAAGATGTGTTGTGGTGACCCCACTCCCGAACTATTACTCCTCATCATAAAGTCGTCCTCTTTCTGACTGCCTCACTTTCACACACATTCTCTTACAGTGATTTTGTGGTAGCAATCTTGAAAGTAAATATTGTACTATTTAATTATTTTTAAATATGCAGGTAATGTATTAATATAAGAATAAACTACGATTTGCTTTAATGATCTTCTTTTTAGTTTAATACATTCTATAGTATTTAATATACTGATTTTTAAAATTTAATACATTTTAATTTGTACATGTCCAAACAAACAAACAAACTTTAGTTTCAAGTGTGCATAGGTCAAAAGTTAACAACTGACTCTTGCAAAGGTAAAAGCTATAGGGTAGGACCACCTATTTTTCGCGAAAAGATTTATGTGCAGGATAGACTTCAACTTCTTACGTGCAAGCTTGAAAATGTCATTATGCTATTGGCCGCGTGACTGCGTGAGACGAAATTTTCTACTCGACTGGGCCAATCAGAACAGTCTCACCCAAATTCTGAACGTCCGTGATTGGCTGGCAGATATACTTAAGACGCGTGCGGGTTAAGAACCATCCAACGGCGATATTGGTTCTGAACTCACGTGTTTTGGAGTGCAACTGGCAGTNCGGCGATATTGGTTCTGAACTCACGTGTTTTGGAGTGCAACTGGCAGTGGAGTCTTTTCGCGGGAAACAGGTGGTCCTAGCTATAGGATCATCTAATCAATTTATTTATTTCACATTAGAGAACATTAATTACAAATATTTTCCTTGTGTACTGCACAATGAAACAGTCAAGCACTGCTGACACAGCGCCCCATTTCGACGCCCCGTGCGTCCGTAAGTTTCACATGGGCCTTAATCAGCCGCTGTCTGTGAGACCGAATATGTAAATACACGGAAATTAAATGGCGTTTCGGTTCTTTTGATGAGGGAGAACCCATTTGCCGATTGGCTGCGCGAGGCTCTTTCGTCTGATTGGCCACTGTTTGCTGTGAAAGAGTCCAACAGGCGAGCAAGTTACCAGGCGCCGATTGGCGAACGGTGTCCTGACGTGTTGTTGGCCAGCGACGCCATTTTGCTGGCGCGTGCGGCTGGAGTTAGCGGTAGAAGGGGCTGTTCCTCCTCTGTATTGTTAAGTACTCTGTGCCGCAGATACGCTGACTAGTGAGGACTTTGACTCGGAGTTGACGGTTGCAAATATCGCGAAAACCTTTTGTGGCGATATTTTTTTAAACACATCGAGAGTTGAAAGGAGTTGGTCGGCTTTAACAGCGAGGTCTTCAGCGTCGGTGAAATGAGGTGAAATCCACCGGGCAACGACAACGTCCGCCACGTTTCCAACTGGCCAATATCTGGCTGATCCCTCCGGGAATTGAACCCGGTTCGCCTAGGTGGGAGCAAGTATTCTGACCGCTACACCACCGTGACCCCCCTTACAAATTTAATGATGATTTCATGATTACTGTAGAAGTTTTATTTCTGGCATGGCCACAGAGTAATTCAGAATACATAGGTGAAATAGTCACTTATACCGCGAACTCCATGATGCCCGGCGGCGTTACTTGCGTGTCCCCCCACAACATTCGCATGGGATGGTGAACCTATACAGGATGATTCTAAAATAATGGGACAAACATTGAGGGGTGGTAGAGCTCACTAAAACAAACAATTATTGTATAGGAATATATGGGCGGGAGTGACGCGTTGAGGCACAAACACAAAAATAACACATGAAATGCAACACATTGTTTATTTACAACGTCGCCGCTAAATGCCTTTTTACAGCAATGTTTATAATAATTGCTCAAAATTGCTACCACCGACAGTAATGCAAGCTTGGTAGCGTCGGTGGAGTGATTGGCGAACAGATTCAAATACGCCGGGTATTTCACGCACGCCACCATTGTCAGCCAATCACGCCATATGTAGAGGTCGCCAAGCATGCGTGACTGTTGGTGGATGCATTTCCAGCAACTGTTTTAACATTTTCTGTACGGAATCACTCGTTAAGTATGCTGCTAATGAACATTTTATGTTTCCGTTAATGTGTTATGTTTTTGTGTTAGTGCCTCAACGCGTCTCTTCCGCCCATATATTCGTATACAATAATTGTTTGTTTTAGTGAGCTCTACCACTCTTCAATGTTTGTCCCATGATTTTATAATCACTCTGTATACTATACCAGTATCCAATGACTTTTGGCACGTCAGAGTGTATGGTTTGGCACAAAAACAGAATGCCAAGAATACTGACGCGAAAAAAATGTGACGTGTATTGCCAATCGCAGTCCTCGCCAGTCGACAACATGACAATAAAAACCTTCGCCTCTCAATACCTAGAGACGAACTTGCTGATAGTGGGCTGAAACCGTGCCAAATCTCCTACAGCACAACGTCTTCAGGTGGGTGCCTCGTTTCTGGATCACTACGCAGCCAGTCAGAGACAGAGAAAGCTAACAGGCTGCCACTACATTTCGGTTCTGTGTAACCATCCATTCTTTGTCTGCTATATGCGAAGATGTGTTGTGGTGACCCCACTCCCGAACTATTACTCCTCATCATAAAGTCGTCCTCTTTCTGACTGACTGCCTCGCTTTCACACACACTCTCTTACAGTGATTTTGTGGTAGCAATATTGAAAGTAAATATTGTACTATATAACTATTTTTAAATATTCAGGTAATGTATTAATATAAGGTTAAACTACAATTTGCTTTAATGAATTTCTTTTTAGTTTAATACATTGTATTGTATTTAATACACAGATTTTTTAAAATTTAATACATTTTATTTTGTACATGTCCAAACAAACAAACAAACTTTAGTTTCAAGTGTGCATAAGTCAAAAGTTAACAACTGACTATTGCAAAGTCTATCCTGCACATAAATCTTTTCGCGAAAAATAGGTGGTCCTACCTATTTTTCGCGAAAAGATTTATGTGCAGGATAGACTTCAAATTCTTACGTGCAAGCTTGCAAATTTCATTATGCTATTGGCCGCGTGACTGCGTGAGACGAAATTTTCTACTCGACTGGGCCAATCGGAACAGCCTCACCCAAATTCTGAACGTCCGTGATTGGCTGGCAGATATACTTAAGACGCGTGCGGGTTAAGAACCATCCAACNTAAGGCATGACGCTCGGGCGTATATGATCTATGTTCGAATCTCAGTAATGCTTCCAATTTTTTTTTTTTAAATTAACAGAAACTGTTTAATGCATGTGGAGCCAATCAAATATTTAGATGCACCAACTATTTGTTTCGGGCAACCAGTTAAGAACAGCAATACGCTTTAGTTTCACCAACAAAACATTTTATTGCCACTATACAAACGAATGATTTGGTTGCGCCAAACAAACTTTGTTTGATTCAGTGTACGTTGATCCTGGCTTGGTGTCTTTTGTCGACTGGATCTTTCACGAAATGTGCGGATTCCCCCACGTGCCTATTCTCTCCAACGTTGGGCTACTGAGATACNCACGAAATGTGCGGATTCCCCCACGTGCCTATTCTCTCCAACGTTGGGCTACTGAGATATTGGAATGCCTCACACGTCTGGCAGTTGCATGGCGCGTGCACCCAGCCTCATGCAAACCATGATAACTAACTACGTTAAGGGTATTCCCTAATAAACAATTTGAAACTCCTCAAGGTCACATCCGACCACGAGGAAGCGTCGCGACGGCGATGGCAAATTGCGTAATCAAGCTTCGCGTGTCTTCCGTTTCCTCAGAATGTTTAAGCTGTGACTGTATGGGTTTTAATACGGTAATCTGTTCATAAATAATACAGTATTGTCACTATAGTTTAAAATAATGTTTTACAGAAGAATACATATAGTAAACAGAAGGCTACTTAGAGAGATTTTTTCTACCTTGGACACTTTTCAACGACCACATTTGTGTTTAAATAACGAAATCTATGAATCTACAAAAAAAAAATCCACTTTTATTTCTGTTTTTAAAGAATATTTACATTAAAATATTCCATAGTTTTTTTTTAATTATAATAGGCACAACTGCATGCAATGAGATCCACATGACAACCAGGTAATGTTGGTAACGTTGTCCTGCGCCTACGAAGCATACTGTGTGTTTGGTGACCTTCCTTGGCAGTCATGGCTGTCCGAGGCTTTGCCTACACGACTTATAAGTAGGGCCAGTGACTTTTCGCGTAAAAATCGGAGAAGACAGTAGACTTCAACACTATATACACACCTCAGCTGTTGTTATACCTCCATTGGCTGCTGGTGCCGTGTCCGTCTTTGACCAAGCCACTCAGGACTAAGGAACTCCGACACCGAACCTTCATGATTCGTGAGAAAACGGTTAACACGGGCCAGAACACTTTTTAGCCAATCAAAGAAGCTGAACTACCCTACAGTGCTTTGGACTGTATCTTGCAGAATTCGCGTTATTATTTGATAACATGCTAGACTTCACTTCCTTGTGCCTACTTGAAGGCAATTCGTGATTTCATTGGTCACTGGCGATCACACTACGTCATTTACCTGCGTGACCGCTTTACTGGAGATTGGTTTCTCAGCCTTTGAGCCTTTCCTATTGGCTCCAAGTATGCTTGGGACGAGCCACACAAATTGTCTGCCAACGGCAACAGACAATAGAAAATTCAGCATCTTGCGAGTTTAGTATCTCAGCAATTAATAACGCGAATTTTGCAGGTCTCTTCTTATGGCACTATTGCTGTTATTACAGTGGAATGACTAATGCATAGAGACCTGAAGAATTCGCGGATTCATTTTGAGACAAGCCACCATTCAAAACAGTTGCGTATATATAACAATAGTCATTGGTCCACACGGTGTTTGACGCCTCTTGGGAAAGGCTGGCCCAATCGTCGCCTTCACTGAGTCAGCAGACAACCAATGTGCAGTTGATATCGGCATATGTGTGCATAATACTATAGAGTCTAGGCTGCAGGCCATTGAAGTCGCGAATTTTTCAGGTCTCTACTAATGCATTTTGGAGGCCGTTAGATATATGTCACAAACAATTGTAACTGTATAATCATTTGGCACACAGCGACGGCACGCACGTCAGCCAGAACACGTATGATCTGGACCGTTCATTGAAGTGGTTTGAATTTGCCAGTCAGTGTATTAAGATAGAACCTGTTAAAGCCACCAGTGCAACCGCTGTCTAGAGCATCCTCCTGTTTGATGTTGTTCGTACTGACCGGGTAAGGAAAACGACGGTCTTTAAAAAACCAGCCAGTTGTTTCACACCACGCGACTTTCAGCAAGGTTGCAAGCGGCACGTTCGCAACCTGTGATCTCATCCTGCGCTTTCGTCAGAACGAGGTCTGCTTAAGCAAAGTCACCTTTGCGACTTCCACGTGGATCACTTCGAGGGTGGAATAGTTCGAAAACCTGGTTTTTTGACGTGACAACGTCTTATAATTCGATAGAGCCGGCTGCACGCACGAAAAAACATGACTCATGCGGCGTTACCTCGCTCTGAGGCGTTCCATGTAAGGCTTGAAGTGCAAGCGAGAGCGCGGAACGAGCGAAAAAACATTCATCAAATTCATGAAAGACATGTTTAATGTCGATTGTGCATCAGACGTTAATAACTCAACAACACTAGGAGGCACCACCATCGATTTGACTTTTTCAAGACACATTAAACTCGAAACACTCCCTTTCATTTCCTACTTTTCCTATCATCGTCCTATTCTCAACAGAATAACACAGATTGTAAGAAATTAAATATTACACATGTTTAAAAGTTGTAAAACAATTGCTCAACGCACATTTATACTTGTAAAAACTATTAAATTGTAAAAAAAAAATTGACATAATTGTATTTATGCGTACAAATAAATCTCACTTGATCAATTTCATTGTGATTTCCAATTACCTCCTTCTCTATATACATACAAATCTATTAAACAAATGAAATTAAAATTTTCTTTTGGAAAATGCTACCATTCCATCAGTATTTTCTTAAGACGTTGTCACGTTCAACTATCGTCAGTAAACCGACTTTACAGACAACCAATTTTTTTTTTTTTAATACTGGTGGTATTTAAAAAAAAAGATGAGTGTGTGCAATGTAGATGTGTTGCTTCAGGTTTGCTATCACGTTTGTATTACGTAGTCGTTACTTTAAAAAAGTGCATTTCAAATATGCCGCCGTTTAATGGTGAAATCACGGTAGTCCTGTGACGGTGCTGTAACACCGTACATCCTGCATTATTATTCAGCGCAGAAAATTGTACGTCCTAACACGGGGACAGATCGATGGGGGTCACCCCACCCTTCCTTAACCCAAGTAATAAAAAATGACTAAATTAAAAAAATTAAATAATATTAAAAACTGAAAAAAAATATAGACCATTAGGAAAACGTTAGTAACTGTATTAAGATGTTTTTGAAACTGCCACAGTTAGAAAATTCTCATACATTTCTTTATTTCTAACCGTTTTTCAATATTTGTAAATCAGTCAATAAAATATCTTTTGATTTTATTTTACTTTTCAAAATGTTAAAACTGTAATTTTGAAAATTAACTACATCAACACAATAATTTTTTTTCTGAAGTTTTTTTTGCACAAATATGAAATAATACAATATATTTGTGCTCCGGCGCTTTTGAACACGTTTTTCTTTCTAAAGTGCCCAGTGTTGCCAGTGTTCTAGGCATGCAAATCCTGAGTTGGGAAATGTCCCACTTAGTTGCGAAATGACCGACAGTTAAAAATATTGTTGCATGCTTCTGTGTTGTTTGTAACTGTCAGTGTATTGGACATGAGCCGCACTGGAACTGAACACAGAATGTTCCTAAAAAAAACTTGAGACTTCCCAAAAAAAATTCAATAGTTGTTTTGTTCCCGCTTTCATTTTAGGTTTTAGGTGTTCAAAAAAAAAAAAATATATATATATATATATATTTAAATACTTTAATTATACTTATGCTGTCAAAGTTCTTGCTTCGATATAACTACCAAGATCTGGGGACTTATTTTAACTTATTCGTTTCGTTTGCTTCCATCAAAAAAATTCTTTATTACTAGAATTTTTCGTTTCATAAGGAAAGGAGGTATGCTAAGTGAAGTGCTCGTTCGGCGTCACTATTTCGATATAAATTTCGAAACGATAACGAAGCTAGACTCCAAACACGTGTACGTTTGACTTTCTTTTCAATTGGATCGCAGCTTGTTAGCCCTGCCCTGGACGAATTCGAGCCAATAACTAATCAGCAAGAAAAACACGATCGAATCCCGTGCTACCTGGGGCTGAGGTAAAACTGCAGCGTCAGCCAATTAACAACTAACTAAGGCTCGAGTACATCAAGTATTGCAGAGTCTAGCTCGTTGCCAAATTAATCCGCAAAATTACCGTGTCCCTACTTACGAATACGTTCGGATACACATATTCCATACTACACTTACGTGAAAAAAAAAATACGTCCACTCCGCTTCTATTTTTTTTTTTTAATCTCATCAGGCCTAAGTGGGACGAATCCCACGATCTGTCAGCACTGATTGTATCTGGAAAGCCCAAGCTGTAGGCGGGGTCACATTATGGTAAAAGTCCTCGCACAATTACTCCAGATAGGACGCGTTCTTTAAGGACTTGAGCGAGTCTGAGAACGAGCGCGCGGTCGGCGGAGGTGTTCGTCTTCGACAGCAAGTGTTTCTCTCATCCTCGTGGGAGAGGAGAGAGAGCGTGAGAGAGAGATGGAGCTCGTGACAATGGAGAAACGAGAAAAGGGCGCTCACTTAGGAGAGCGCACTGTCATCATCGCCGAGCTTCCGCAGGAGTTACAAAGTGCAGTGCACTTGCGTCCGACGGCGAGAACTACCAGCTGGGTTTCACCTGCCTGGCCCTCGAACTGCGTCCAATGTTTGAAATCCTGGTTTTTTTTTTACGAAACTATTAAACGCGCCGCCGGTGTGTTTACCCGCGAAAAGACATCATACTCCAGACGAGGAAGGAATGGTACTTTAAAGTTACCACGCATGCTGTAAATATTATATTGGAGCCCTCCAATATAGCTGATGCATCGTAAAGCAACAAACCGGACACGAGCCAAACTATGATAGGAGCCTGTATTAAACTTTGCTACCGACGTTCCATCAATAAAATGATAGAGTCATTGCTGAAAAAAAGAACTCTGCACCCGAGTTCAGAACCATGCGCATAGCGGTGATGGCGCTCTTACAGCGCGTACCAGCGTGACCCTTATAAGTAGAGACCTGAAAAATTCGCGAGTTCAATGACCTGCAGCCTAGACTCTATGGTCTTATGTACAAACATGCCGATATCAACTGCACATTGGTTGTCTGCTGACTCAGTGAAGGTGACGATTGGGCCAGCCTTTTTCTGGAGGAGTCAAACACCGTGTGGACCAATGAAGAAAGTTATGTATACGCAACTGTTTTGAATTCTAGCTTGTCTCAAAATGAATCCGCGAATTCTTCAGGACTCTTTATATCGATAATGCTGTGCCTTTTCTGAATAGATTGTTACATTAAAACTTTATAGTCAGCGGTTGAAAATTCTGTGGAAAGAGAACACACGAGACGCTTGTTTATGCTATTTTTAAGGACACCCGAATTTCGCGAAAAGATTTCCGCACGTGCTAGACTTCAATACCCCACGACGTACCAGCAGTTTTCCATTCGCTTGTTCGCCGCGTGTCTTTGTGAGAAGATATTTTCTTACTTGGCTGGCCAATTACAAATACGTAACTCCGATACTGCACGTCTGTGATTCGCGGGCAAACACCTAAGGTGTGTAACACCTACATCATCCAACCATGAAAGTGGATGTGAACTAAAGTGTTTTGAAATGCAACTGGCCATGAATTCCTTTCGCGAAATTCGGGTGTCCCTAACTAATTTTAGGGCCGCCCGAATTTCGAGAAAATAATTTCATGGAAGCTAGGTTTCAATAGCCTACTTGCACACCTGCAGATTTCATTCCATTGCCTGGCCGCGTGCCTTCGTCGAAGACAGCATGGTGTTCGACTGGGCCAATGAAAATCAAGTTTCTACAGTACTGACCGTATGTGGTTCGCGGGCAGGCACATAAGACGCGTAGCAGTTGAAACCATCCAATCGCGGAAGTGGATGTGAGTTTGAGTGTGTTGAAATACAACTTGACGGGAATTCTTTTCGCGAGATTCGGGTGGCACTAGCTACTGTCCATCGCCGTCGAAATGCCACCGTATGGCCGGATGTAATCTTGAGGTGTTGAAATGTTTCGCAAGGTAGTCGGGAACCTTAATGTCTGTGATGGAGCCTGCTCTGCGCATGCGCGGTGCGGAGGTCACCCTGGAGCCAGCTTGCGTCGACAGTCGACGTGACAAGAGTCGCCGCGGGCTACGACTGCCGGTCGGCAACGGAAACCGACAGCAGTCGCCGCCGCCAAGGACGACTGTTATAAACATACACTCTCTTCCAAGGCTCCCCTTTGCACCTCCCCCCGAGTGACGTCGCCCGCGAGGGACACGGTCGAGTACAGCAGACGCCGAACTCCGCGAGCCACGGCACAGACGGTGCCGGGGCGTGTTGTCTAAAGGAGTTTTGTATACAGAATTTTGCCTACAGGCGCTTTGCCTAAAGGCGTTTCTCCTAAAGCAATTATTTCTAACATGCGTTTAGCCTACAAGCGTTTTGGATACATTTCAGGAGTGTGGAGAGATCCGAGCTGCTGTTAAAATCGAAGTATTGAAAGCCGGTGAGGGTGAAGTGAGGTATGTAGCAGCGCTGGAATTCAAGGGCGGGGAAAACGGGAGATCCCCGAGAAAACCTGCCGACCAGCGGCATCGTCCGGCACGATTCCCACTTGCGAAAATCCGGGATTGCCTGGTCTGGGGTCGAACCTGGTTCGCCTTTGTCAGACCTTTGAAAAATCACCCCTTGCGTGACCCGTTTGTTTGTTTCAAAAATATGCTACATATCACGAGCGTTTTATACTTCTGTTAAGATTAAAGTCCCGTTTTTTTGTTAACTACAGCCTTTACTTATATTATGTCTATCAATTACAATATTTAATTTATAATTAATATGAAAAAAAACAGTGAGGAAAAATAGTTCTTATGCAATGTGTTTTACACAAAGTGCGCACGAATGCAGTGCGTTGTCCCTTTGGTGTAATTTCCCAGACGGGCCACTCCCGGATTTTCGCAAGTGGGAATCGTGCCGAACGATGCCGCTGGTTGGTTGGTTTTCTCGGGGATCTCCCGTTTTATTATATCGGGAGGCAGTGTTATTGTGTACTTAAAGAACTGTTCCTCGTATTGTTTTAGTTCTTGAAAGAGGTTATTTAATTCGTTTTTATCCAACCTTTTTAAGATTTATTGGTTTAACTGCCCAACACCACCATCAACAACATTTCGTGAGTTTTTAAAAATTTTAGTACTAGTAGTAACCATGAAAAATAAAATATGCTATAAATAATTTTTACCCTTGTCCGTTTTTCCTGGCTATATGGGCTGCATTACTTTCCTACGGTTTGAGTTGGCTAGACTTAACAGTTGATAGATCAATCGTAGACTCCTAAACTAATTTTCCACGTGCTAGTCAGCTCATAAGTGCAAATCGTAAAATCATCAGTACTGAATCGTAAACCAACCTTAACCCCTTAACATATTATCCCAAGTATACTAAACCACATATGACGTGTTGCAAAAATTTTAAATTCGTGGTGAGTGCTGTACAAGATCAGATGTAGCACCAACACAGACATCGTCTTTCTACTGACTAACGTTATTGGTTGCTGCTAGCACACCAGAATTTTATAACTGGTTGCTGCCGATGCCTTTAGACCAATAGAAATCCCTTATACAGGTTCCATCGAGTACGTTATCACAAGGAATTCGCAAGTACTTGTCACACTAAAAATATCGTATTTTGCAACACCTGGAACGAAAAATTAACGTGATAGTTAAGGAGTTAAGAGAGTAGGGGGAAATGCATGACCTTGTGTACTTGGCTTGGTCGAGTAGTAGGTGAGCCTCGTCACGAACTGGGAACTGGGTCAGTCATGGGAGAAGGTGAGAGGGAAGGAGGTAGAGAGAGAGAGAGTGATAGAGTGAGAGGAAGCCGCGGTAGCTTAGAGACGCGAGAGAGAGAGAGAGAAAGAGAGAGAGAGAGAGAGAAGCCGCGCGAAGGGAGACAGCCCGAGGCCAAGGTCAAGCTATAGAGACGAAGAGGAAACCTCACATATGAAGAACTACCTTGCCGAGAACACTGGGATCACCACACAGCAGCACGTGGCGGTAATTCAGCTCCTTGTAAGCATTCTAGAAAAAAAAATGGAATCCACACGAAGTAGTCAGGAAATCCCCAAAACAAGCAGGGTGTAAATAATTTTTTGTTATCGACGAGAGAACCTCCTCCGTATGACAGGGAGAAACTTCGTTCACCTTCCCGCCTCGACACCCGGAAAAAGTTCATAGTTGTTCCACTAACTCAGGGACTCCTATTAAAATCGATTTTTTAATAATCGATTAAATCTGTTCCAAAAATGTAATTTTGAATCTATATTAAAGCCACCGATTTTTTTTCGCCTTCGGTATATTTCTTGTAGAATCGTTTCTCGATACAGCGGCATCTTTATTTGTCATCTAGCGTTAAGAACTTTCTCGTGTTTTATGACTATCGTATTTATGATTTGTTGGATGTTTATGGAGATTTCATATTTTGGTCATCGTCATCGAAACTTTTATGCGTTTTTGGTTGATAGTACTTCTGGTTGTACAAGTTTTCTCCCAGGGTAATGACACTTCCTAGCACATAGAATTGACGTTATGTTTGTACAAATGGCCAGAAGAAGATAAAAAATTAATTCATTTTTGTCAGATTTTCTATGCGCATCGATATTCTGTCCCTCAGCGTATATCGATCCATGAAATAGATTAATTAGTTCAATATCGGCATGCCTATTAGGAAAACTTCATCCTCACGCAGTATAGGATTCTTAATTTACTGTCTACAGCACAATTACTTGTTCGTAGCTAAAAGTATTTTTCAAGCTTATGATTTAATGCAGGTTCCTTTTGTAAAATAAAAATTGTATTTATTTTTAGTATTATTTTAAAATTAAACTCTAAGCTGAGGAGGAGAAAGATTTTTGTAAGCTTAAGACTTGTGGAGTGTTGATATGCACGCCATAACATGACACTTGGTTGAAACCTAAAATAATTTGCACGTCATTTTTTATTATATAATTTTTATAAGCTCTTTACGTTATCCAACAGAACTACGCTGGGGTGTGGCATGAGCAATGATGCATTGAAAATTTATTTGTCCTTGAAAGCAGAACTCGCACCTTTATAGATGCATTCTTCCGCTAGACTTTAACAGAATTTAGCAATAACACTTAAAACAGCAACAATAAAATTCCTGGCAAAAAAATTTTTAATAACCATTTCAGCTGTTTCAAATACTAACTCTAGTGCTCAGTGGATTTTGTTATGTCTGGGAAGATAGCAGAAATAATTAAGTACTTTGTGTGCCAGTATTCGCGGTATATTTTAATGTGACTTACATCAAGCGTATATTCTTAATTTTATGTGATGTTTAAGGACACTTCACTTGATGGTAAATTTAACAAGAGACAAACTTAGTTGATGTACACCGTGAATGATTAGATAATGAATTCTATACAACTATAATACATCATGGACATGTGTAAAGCTATTCTATACTNCACACCGTGAATGATTAGATAATGAATTCTATACAACTATAATACATCATGGACATGTGTAAAGCTATTCTATACTGTGTTATTAAACAAAACATATTATTTACAATCATGCAGCACGCATTTATACACTTAAAACGACACGATTGATTGCAAATCCTTGTAGACAATAAATAGGGATAAAGGTTGTTCACGGTAAATTGAGCATTTTTGAAAGCCCTGTATAAGATCTACTTGTATGCACATTATGTATTCTTCCACCATATGTGCAATTTACATTGCTATGGGCCTGATATCTTTATTCGTACATCGGACAAATAAAACTGCCATCATTAGAAAATTTAACATTTTATAACTTGGTTAATTCTTACACATGAAATGCATCAAAAACATAAAGCAAAATAAATAATTTCAGTATTCACAAATGTTCACCTAACATTTTAAATTCAACGTTGGCATGGAACTACTTTCCCACAGTCGCGTCGCTAGCAACTTTACTGGACACAAACCACTCAGTTACCTGTTAAAATATATGCAGGTGTGGGCAGTGACATTTTTCAAAGGTTTATTTAAAAATTTCTTACTTTAACGTGAACAACCTGTACCTAGGGGCAGTGATATTTCGCGAAAAGATTTCGAGACAAGATACAGTCCAAAGCACTGCAGGGTCGTCCAGCTTCTTTGATTGGCTAAAAAAAATGTTCTGGCCCGTGTTAACCGTTTGCGCACGAATCACGAAGGTTCAGTGTCGGAGTTACTTAGTCCTGAGTGGCTTGGTCAAAGATGGACACGGCACCAGCGGCCAATGGAGGCATAACAACAGCTGAGGTGTGTGTATAGTATTGAAGTCTACTGTGTGCTCCGATTTTTACGCTAAAAGTCACTGGCCTTACCTATACCATAATTTCGCGACAATGTTCCGCACATGCCATATTTCAATACCCTACGGGCATAACATACGTCTTCTTTTGCTTATTGGTAGCGTGTCTTTGTGAGAAGACATTTTATTACTTTGACTGCCAATTACAATTAGGTAACTCAGCNTTGTGAGAAGACATTTTATTACTTTGACTGCCAATTACAATTAGGTAACTCAGCCACGGGAACCATCCAATCATGAAAGTGGATCTGAGCTAAAACGTTAATTTACAAAAAAAAAAAAAAAAAAAAAAACTTGTAGAGATACGTAGCTAAACACGTGGCGTGTCGCCGGACGCGACTTTTCGAGTCAATATCGTTCACATGATGTTTAAACTTAGCTACAACCTAGTTACTTGGCTACCGACGATGTCACCGAATTTTTAAGAATACGTAGGCAAAACAACCGCTTGAACCCACCAAGGCGAACAGGGTTCAACACCCGAGCCGGTTCACTCCTGGATTTTCGCAAGTGGGAATCGTGCCAGACGATGCCGCTGGTCGACGGGTTTTCTCGGGGATCTCCCGTTTCCCCCACCCTTTCATTCCGGTGCTTCTCCATGCTCACCTCACTTCACTCTCATCGGCTCTCGAGACCTCGACGTTAAGAGCCACCCGAATCTCTTCACTCACTCACCAACACAGAGTACTATATGATACAGAGGTAAAATATCCGCTTATTTCGCATGCACACGCCAGCAATATGGCGTCACTAGCCAGCAACATGTCGGAAAGCCGTTTGCCAATCAGCACCTGGTAAGTTACTTGGCAACCGGCAGCTCAGCCAGTAGGGTGCCTTCCGCACCACGCTATAACCAGTCAGACACAAGGCCCGTTCCCAGAGTTTCGCGCAGCCGATCAGAGAATGGATACATCTACATCGAAGGAACCGCCACCCAATTTCGTCTTTGCGCGCTTGCCTGTTCTGTGACCGCGTCGAACAAAACTCGTAACATTTTTTTTTCCGCTTCTGTATTGCACGTTGTTCTTTTTTTCCGTGCGATGGCCGTGGCAAGGACACGCGAGCTGGTGCGACAGCGGTTATCTGGTTCGTGCCGACGAGCTTCTTCCGTAGAACTAAAAAGACCCGCTGGCCTCAGTTCCGCAACGCGCGGTTGTCGTCACCTTGCCC
>NQII01003804.1:305606-333076 GCA_002778355.1 Clitarchus hookeri | reverse complement strand
GCTCCCCGCGGATACTGGGTAAACCAGGCTAATCGTCACTGCTCCCTACCGTGGAGATTTCCAAGCCGATTTCAATTTTTATCTCATTTTAACTGATTTTAAAATGTTAAACGTCATTTTTCATTTTATCCAGGACATTTTTTTTATAATTTCAACAGTTTTAAAAGTGAAGTTATGTATCCAATTGCTTTTGAAACACGTTCCCCAGGCGGTGAAGTCATAATTTTACGCATAAAATAGATACTTTAAAATCGTGGAGGTTTGAGAATAAAAATTACGTTGAATAAAGCTAGAGAAAAGTAATCCCGGAGGGCCATAAGGCTAAGAGGGTACTGTCGATATCACTGTCTGTACACATTGAGGCACCGGTTTCCAGTCTTCCTTATGGCTAATATGATTTGTGGAACTTTCCACGCCTCTTTGACACGAGCGGTTAATGCTAATGTTATGAGCGCACAGCGCGTTGTCGAATGGTTGCGAGACAAGTGCTGAACATAAGTACAGACACGCCAAAAAAAATTGCACGATTGCAACTCTTGAACTCGGAAATTAATGTGTGACCGAACGGGTTTATATATTTAATGTGTCACAAGCATTTAATACTTGTGTCAACGTAAGTGTACATTATTTTTTGGTCAAATCGAACCATTACTTATATTTTATCTATAAATTATAATATTTTATAATAATTAAAACAAAAAAAAACGGAGAGAAAATATGTGTGTGTTGGCAATGCCTAGTACGAAATAGTTCTTAAATAAAATATAATTCACACTGAGTGAGCACGAATGCGGTGCATGAGGCGGAGGAATATCCTGGAAGTAGAACTTACAACAGGGCTACAGAAAATTTTGATGTAACCGTCAATGGACTATGAGTAAGGACAGGCGTATTTCGCGAAAATATTTACGACCGTAAAATACTTTAATGTCCTACATCCACAAACACAACTTCCTTTGGTCATTGGCCGCGTGTCTACGTGAGAAGACATGTTCCTATTTGACCCGGCCAATCGTTATAAAGTACTCCGATACTGAACGTCCGTGATTCGCGGACGGACACTTGAGGCACGGGACATTTAAAATCATCCAACCGCGAAAGTGCATATGAACAAAAGTGTTTTGGAGTACAACCGGTCTTGAAACCTTTTCGCTAAAAACACCTGTCCCTAACTGTAAGTAGAGATGATGGTTTATCGTGGGAAAAGTTTACTGTTTGCCATGATTCAACGTACTGTACACATGTCCGACAGTTTTCTCTTCTCATTGGCTGTCATGCAAGAATGAAGCTACTACCTTATTTCACTGGGCCAATGAGGATTTTCATACTATTATACTGAACGTTCGTGATTGGTCTGCAAACAACTTAGCCGAGTCAAAACCTTGTTCATCCAATCATAAAAGTGTAAANTACTGAACGTTCGTGATTGGTCTGCAAACAACTTAGCCGAGTCAAAACCTTGTTCATCCAATCATAAAAGTGTAAAATAACTAGAATGTTATCAAATATTTATTGGCTTAAAATTTTTTTCGTGATTTTCCGTTATCTCTAATGATCCAGAATTAAAAGTTATGAACTTTTTATAACTGAAATGAACAATATGGATTGTACTTCCTTTTACACGTGAAAGGATATTTGATTGGGAGACTATCAACTTGACACTTCATTGGCTGTAACAAGCGTGTCAAATGTGGTGCGAACAAATGGGACAATAGTGAGTGAGGAATTGTGTCTTTGTAGTGGTGGATGCAAGTAACACAATTCTAGGTTCTCTTGAACGCCAGTAAATGTAAACCGAGTGGAAAGTGACAAAACTGTAGGCTGTTCATTGTAAAAAAGAGCACTTTTTAAAGCCCTGCTTATGATCTTCTTGTATGCTCGTTGTGTATTCTTCCGCCTTATGTAAAATTAGCATTGCCATGGGCCTTTATCACTGTATTCGTGCGCAGGTCAAGATAAACTGTGAAATGATTATAAAAGTAAAATATTTTACAAATCTGCTTAATTAAATAGCGGAAAAAAATAATTTAAGTTACCACAAATGGTTACTTAACCCTTTTTATTCAACGTTAAAATGTGGAAATATTTTCCATCTATCGTTACCATCTTTACTGGGCGCATGCCACTCAATACGCCCGTTAAAATATGCAGGCAGGGGCAGTGGCTTTTTTCTAAGGTTGGTCGATTTTAAAAGTATTAATTTTATCATGAACAATCTTTACCAGTTTAGCACGCTGCCTGGTCTAGCTGTTGACAGTCCCAGAACAATTCGGGCATTATATGTTAGATTTTTGGAATTTTTTCGCGATCCGTCCTCAGATCCCTTTTACGTCTCCACTTGACACAGCCTAGTAGTTCTGGAGCAAGCGACTTGTCCAGCGAGGCGCGCACGCTATACGCGTTTGCGAAGTGGGATCACAGAGTGCGTGAGAATACAGAGGCGAAACAGCCGCACAAGCCACCAACATGGCGCCTGGTAACCTCCTCGCCAGTCTGGCAGCCCCAGCCAATGGGGAATGTTTCGCAGCGTTCGGTACCCAGTCAGACGCAAGGCCTTCTCTCGGGGCTCTCTCGCAGCCAATCGGAGAATGGGTACGCCAACATCAAAGGAACAGCCACGCCATTTCATCTCGGTGTATTTATTTACACTAAAGAGCCAAAAACTGGTACACCTGCCTAATATCGTGTAGGGCCCCCGCGAGCACGCACAAGTGCCACAAGACGACGTGGCATGGACTCGACTAATGTCTGAAGGTATGCAGGAGGCATTGAAATCTGCGCCACTTTGAGAAAGGGTTGCACGTCTGTCACGTTTAATGATTCTCGTCAGTCGTCGTATGTCGCGTTCGTTCACGATCTTTTTCCGGCCGCAGCGATGTCGAAGATGTGATTTTTTACCGGATTTCCGATATTCACGGTACTCTCGTGACATGGTCCTACGCGAACATCCAAATGTTATCGCTACCTCGGAGATGCTATGTCCCATTTCTCGTGCGCTGACTATAACACCACGTTCAAACTCACTTAAATCTTGATAACCTGCCATTGTAGCAGCAGTAACGGATCTAGCTGCCGACCGCATAGCGCTACTCTGGTTGGTTCCATACCTCTGTTATTTGCATACGCACGCCGATGCCAGTTTTTTTTGGCTCTTCAGCGTACTTCGTGGTTCTGTGTTTTGTCTCGCGGGTAATCTAATTTGTGAAAATTTCTGTGCTCGTCGTTTGTGAGCACGCAGCACTTTATTCGCTTGTTGCAAAAAAAAAAACACGCTCGGCGCCAGTACCAGCGCTCACCAAAATATTACACAATTGCAACAGTGGAACTACGTACATCGATAATTTTTTTTCAATGGCAGAGAAATTTTCTTTTGCAGTGTAGCTGGAGCTACATCCTGGAACATTTTTCTAAGTGTTAATATTAGTGCGGGAGAATTAAAAATAAATTCTCGATTACGGGTTATTGAAAACTGACGCGTGGCAGGAGTGGTTTGCTGGAGAGTGTTGAATAATGTTCACCTGGCACGGGGTGATGAAAACCCCCCGGGCACACAAGGGTTGCTAGGAAGGGGAGTAGACGTGAGAGAACGAGGGGGATGGGGGGAGGGCGAGGTAAACGAGCAGTTGATGATTGCTTTACTGAGTACACCTCGGGCGAGAGAAGACCGCAGTATCGAGTTACGTTACTAACTGGCGGTAGGAACACTCCGTCTTGTGGCCTCTCTCCAGTGAGTAGATTATCTACCCCGCCCAGTGGCAGCCAAGCTGTGCAGCTTTCTTTCCCTGCTGTCGAGAGCTTATTAGAATATTCTAGTAACGTAGCCAGGTATTTCGTTTGGGAGGGACCCAACATTTCAACTGCTATAACTAGGGGCAGTGATATTTAGCGAAAATATTTCGAGACAAGATACAGTCCAAAGCACTGTATCTGTCGTCCAGCTTCTTTGATTGGCTAAAAACTGTTCTGGCCCTTGTTAACCGTTTACGCACGAATCACGAAGGTTCAGTGTCGGAGTTACTTGGTCCTGAGTGGCTTGGTCAAAGACGGACACGGCACCAGCAGCCAATGCAGGTATAACAACAGCTGAGGTGTAGTATTGAAGTCTACTGTGTGCTCCGATTTTTACGCGAAAAGTCACTGGCCTTAGCTATAAAGATAGCAAAGACGTACAATTATATTTGGATCAGAAAATCTATATATTAATTTCGCTTACTTTCAGTAAAAGTTCTCGTAAAGTGCTTTCCCTAACTGTAGAAGCTAAGAAATAAATTTTGGTAAAGTTTAAAATTGTAATCGCTAATTTACCAGATATCTTTTTGGCTGCGTAATAAATTAATTAAATTGTGTAATATCTGTTGTCGCTTTCTTTCCCGAAACAAAAACATAACGGGCGATTTGATGGGTACACATAAATTCCTGAAATACTCCTTGGGTCAGTTTATGAGGTTTTTACCGACTTTGACGACCTCTTTGTAACGGAAAGATAAGAGGGAATTCTGGTTGTTGATAGTAAAGCTGCTCTGTCTTGGGGCGTGAAAAAAAGTTGAACTGTGTAAAAACACAGCTGAACTTGGCAGCCTTCCATCTGGTCTAAGAGTTTCGCACGTTACAGATATTGCAGTGTTAGGAGGAAGTTCTATTCGCAACTTACTTATTATTCTTGGGAAGGAGCCTGGACTCGCTGGGCCACACTGATGCCTATGACTTGTGTCTTGGATAAGGAACCATCAGGACCACTGCAAATTTAGTTACTATCCGCAGATACCTGAGAAATACGCGGATTCGTTTCGGGACGAGCTAGAATAAAAACATCGTACGATTGTAGTGCTAAATCGGTCCTCACTTCTGGAAAGCTCTGAGCCTCAGATCTCAGATTTTTGCCATTGGTTGCTGCTCCAGAGAAAAGCCAGTGATACCCTTAAACCTTCCGGTATATGATTCGCTGCTTGTTATATATATTGCAAGTCTACTATTGGCTCGGAATCGTCCACGGTGTGTATAATAAAATGTGATCCAATTGCAAAGTCGACTTCTGTTAACACAAGTTTGACGTCTATCTTGTCGTGAAATTAATTCACAAGAATTTTCCTATCTCTAGCCATAGAACAGCTAAGAATACAGAAAAGAAACAGGCCCTTGCACGCGCCAGCAAAACGGTGTCACTGACCGGCAACATGTTGGAACACCATTTGCCAATCAGTGGCAGGTAACCTACTCGCCAGCCAGCAGGTAGGGACATAAATATTCCGCGAATTCGTTTCAGGATAAGATAGACGTCTAAAACGTGTTCGTGGAAGTCACCTTTGTAATTGTATCTCGACTGGACAGCTATGGTCCAATAGCAGACTTGCAAGGAAACAAGTAGCGAATCCCATACTGCCAGGTGTGAGGTAACACTGGCTACTCTCTGGAGCAGCAGCCAATGTACAAACATCTGAGTCTCGAGTATACACAGGACTTTGGAGTCTAGCCTACACGTCATTGAACTCGCGAATTTTTTCTATCCCTAACAATCGGTAGGGCAACCTGTTTTTTTGCGTAAAAATTTCTGCACGGACTAAACTTCAAATTTCTTACGAGCATGTTCGAGCATGTTTGCAAATTTCCTTTGGCTATTGGCTGCGTGTCTGTGCGAGAAGACGTTTTCTACTCAACTGGACCAATCACACCGACATTGCACGTCCGTGATTGGTTAGCAGACGCCTAAGACGCGTGCGAGTTAAAATTATCCAATCGCGATATTGGTTTCTGAACTAACGTGTTTTTGAGTACGACTAGTAGCAAAATCTTTTCGCAATAAAAAAAAAGTTGGCCCTAACAATGAGTAGGGGCGCGTGATTTTCGCGAAAATATTTCAAGACCAGTTGTACTCCAAGACACTTCAGTTCGTATGCACTTTCGTGATTTAGTAATTTTTAATGTCGCGTGCCTTAAGTGTCTTGCCCGAGAATCATGGACGTTCAGTATCGGGGTGCTTTATTATGATTGGCCCAGTTAAATAAGAAAGTGTCTTGTCACGTAAACGCGCGGCCAATGTCCAACAGAAGTTGTGGTTGTGGACGTAGGATATTGAAGTATAGCATGAGCATATATCTTTATGCGAAAAATACATGGCTCTACCATTAGGGCATCTTTCGAAACACACAGTAGCCAATCATAGACACAAGGCCCTTTCCCAGAGACTCGCGCAGGCAATCAGCGAATGGGTGCGCGCACAATAAAAGAAATCATCACGTCATTTCGTCTCTGTTTACTTGTCTACTCTGTGCCCTGACCATAACTCGAATACACGTTTTCGAGTAAGTGACGTGAGTGAAGAGATTTGGGTGGCTCTTAACAGCGAGGTCTTGAGAGCCGATGAGGGTGATTGAGGTGGGTATGGAGCAACGCAGGAATGAAAGGGCGCGGGAAACGGGAGATCCCCGTGAAAATCAGCCGACCAGCTACATGTTTTATAATTTTTTTTTTTTCGTAGTGGGAAATGCAGGCGGTGGTTGTGGGTTTCATTCGGACTCATTCTGTGTTCGTGTGCTGTGTGGAGCGACGACTGAGCGTTTCAAGTAATTGTGTCAGACGTGGCTCGTGAATAATGCCCAACAGGCCCAGTTATCGATTAGCCACACACCGTCCCTCTCCCTCCCTCAACCTCGCCTCGCAAACCACAAATCTAAAAAAAGAAGCCAAGTTGGTCATGAAACCGTCACGACGCAGGACGCCGGCCGAGTTACACGCGAACCTTGTGATTCCCTGGGAACTGCTCGTCTTTTGTCTTCTCGCTTCCGTCCGAGCTGAAATGAGATGTCTACGTTACCCACTGCCAAGTCGTGAAAGAAAACTTTTCAAACCAATATGTAGAGACCTGAAGAATTCGCGGATTCATTTTGGGACAAGCTAGAATTCAAAACACATGCGTTTATATAACTTTAGCTATTGGTCCACAAGGTGTTTGACAACACCTGGAGAACGTTGTCCAATTGTCGCTTTCCACTGTGACAGCAGACAACCAAGGTGCTGTTGATATCAGCACATTTGTACATAAGTCTGTAGAGTCTAGCCTTCAGGTCATTGAACTCGCGAATTTTTCAGGTCTCTACCAATATGACAACCGAGGAACACAGAAGAACGGTACAACCACGGAGTAGATAAGTGCACGGTGACGTGTCGGTTCCTTTGATGCGTGCATGCCATTTCTTTGATTGGATGTGTGAGTCCCTGGAAACGGGTCTTGTGTCTGATTGGCTACCGCGGGCTGCGGAAGACTCTCTACTGGCTGGGCTGCCGACTTGCGAATAGGTAGGACCCACCTGTTTCCCGCGAAATTATTTATTCAAAGTATAAATTTCAACTTCATACGGCCAGGTTTGCAAATTTACTTTAGCTATTGGCTGCGTGTAGGTGTGAGAAGGCATTTTGTACTCGACTGGGCAAATCAGAAAAAAAAAGGATTTCCTCGACATTGGACATCCGTGATTGTCTGGCAGACACCTAAAACGCGTCCGAGTTAAAATCATCCAACCACGATACTGGTTCTGAACTAACGTGTTTTGGAGTACAACTAGTCGTGGAATATTTTCGTGAAAAATAGGCTAGGCCACCTGTTTATCGCGAAAACATTTCAGGCCTACTTGTACTCCAGAAGACTAGAGCTCTTGATTTCTTTTCGTGACTAGATGTTATTAACTTTCATGCATTGCACGCGCGTGCCCGCAAATCACGGACACTCAGTGTCGGAGTTACTGAATTCTGATTGGCTCAGTCAGGTACGTAACTGTCTCCCGACAAAGACACGTGACCAATCACTAAAGGAAAACTGCACGGATGTCATAGGACGTTGGAGCGTAGTCTCCGTGCAAATATTTTCGCGGTAAAACAGGTGGCCCTAAAAATATGAGCCTCAGTCATATATATCATATTTCTGGGGAAGTGAGGTGTTTATAGTTATAGTTAGGGCCAGTGACTTTTCGCGTAAAAATCGGAGCACACAGTAGACTTCAATACTATATACACACATCAGCTGTTGTTATACCTCCATTGGCTGCTGGTGCCGTGTCCGTCTTCGACCAAGCCACTCAGGACTAAGTAACTCCGACACCGAACCTTCGTGATTCGTGTGCAAACGGTTAACACGGGCCAGAACAATTTTTAGCCAATCAAAGAAGCTGGACGACCCTACAGTGCTTTGGNTTCCACTTACATCGACCGCGGACACGCCCTTCAACCCTCCCTCCAACCTGGGAGATGGTCACCTACCGGCAAGATCGGCTTGGATCACCTCGCATCTCCTCGTGCACCAGACAGTTCAGTTGCGACATTTGGGTGGCTCTTAGCAGCGAGGTGTTGAGAGCCGATGAGGGTGAAACGAGGTCAGACTGCAGCAGCGCCAGAACGCAAGGGTTGGTGAAACGCGAGATCCCCGAAAAAAACCCGTCGACCATCGGAATCGTCCGGCACGATCCCCACTTGCGAAAATCCGGGAGCGACCTTCGCCGGGGATTGAACCCGGGTTCGCCTAAGTGGGAGACGAGCAGTCTAAAACACTCAGCCACCGACCAGTCGAGAACTCGATTCGAGAACTCGATAGCGCTGGGAATCGCACAGCAGTCATGGCTGTGAGCACGAGGGTAAAGAATAAAAAAAAAGCGTCTCATTGACGTCAGAACTTTTTGTTTGTTCGCAAGCAGCGTACCGTTTCAAGCGCACGGAACAGTCACTTCGATGCAGCCCCTGCAAGCCGCCTCGAAGCCACACCGCCAGACACGACGGTAAACGTACGGACACAGAGCAAATATGTACACATCGAGATGAAATGACGTGGCGGTTGCTTTGATGTGGGCGTACCCATTCTCTGATTGGCTGTGCGAGACTCTGGGAACGGACCTCGTGCCTGACTGGCTACCGCGTTTTGTGGAATTTTCACTATTGGCTGAGCTGCCAGCTGGCAAGTAAGTTACCAATGACGCCGTATTGCCACAAAGTAAGTCAGTATACAAAGGTGAAACACTCGCTTATATTACGAACTCAAACTGCACAAGCCAGCAAGATGGTATCACTGGCCAACAACATGTCGGGCAGCTGAGCAAATAGGGAACCTTCCGCTACATGTAGTAGCCAATCAGACACGAGACTCGTTCTCAAAGCCTTCGATCAGCCAATCTGCGAACGGGCGCTCACGCACACATCAAATGTACAGCTATACCGTTTCGTATCTGCGTACGAATCTAATCTTTGATCTTGCTGTGAGGCTGGAGTTCGCGGAATAAGTCGCTATTTCAACTCTGTATTGTTGGGTTCTCTGTGGCGTGGGATTGCCTGTCGGCGGATTCTACTTCAAACAACTCCGAGTTGTTTACGTGGGCACGGTTTATTTCTGAAAGTCTTTGGACGGCGCTGAGTCCAATAAAAGGCACTAGACTATGGAGTTCCTGCCACCTTGATGGGATCCTCGCTACAAATATACTGAAGAAAATCGACAGAGTAGTGTCAACAGGACAGTTCTGTAATTGAGTTTCAGGGTAGCAGCAACTTAACTTCATTACTAGTATCAGAATTCTCTATTAGTTTATTACTAGCGGCAGTGATATTTCGCGAAAAGATTTCGAGACAAGATACAGTCCAAAGCACTGTAGGGTCGTCCAGCTTCTTTGATTGGCTAAAACATGTTCTGGCTCGTGTTAACCGTTTGCGCACGAACCACGAAGGTTCGGTGTCGGAGTTACTTAGTCCTGAGTGGCTTGGTTAAAGACAGAAACGGCACCAGCAGCCAATGGAGGTATAACAACAGCTGAGGTGTGTATTATATAGTATTGAAGTCTTCTGTGTGCTCCGATTTTTACGCGAAAAATCTCTGGCCCTACTTATTACAGTTGTTCNTTACTTAGTCCTGAGTGGCTTGGTTAAAGACAGAAACGGCACCAGCAGCCAATGGAGGTATAACAACAGCTGAGGTATGTATATAGTATTGAAGTCTTCTGTGTGCTCCGATTTTTACGCGAAAAATCTCTGGCCCTACTTATTACAGTTGTTCNGTATATAGTATTGAAGTCTTCTGTGTGCTCCGATTTTTACGCGAAAAATCTCTGGCCCTACTTATTACAGTTGTTCTGTTTGTTGCGTGGACAATCGAAATATTGCTGAAGTTGCTCTACCGAAGGAACAATTCGTTCTGTGGCAAGATCGGGTTTCTCTGTTCTAGGAACTATATGTATCGTTGATGTTTACAATCCTAGACAGGATACAAAGGAAAAACAACCGTTTGAACTGCGGATTCCATCCAGTCTCACACGTCACCATCTCAGAGGGATGCCTCGGTGGCTGAGCGGTTAGACTGCTCGCCTCCCACCAAGACGACCCGGGCTCAATCCCCGGCCGGGCCAACTCCCGCATTTTCGCAAGTGGGGATCGCGCCGGACGATGCCGCTGGTCGACGGGTTTTTTTTTTCGGGGATATCCCTTTTTCCCCCACCCTTATATTACGGCGCTGCTCCATTCTCACCTCATTTCACCCTCATCGGCTCTCAAGACCTCGTTGTTAAGATCCGCCCAAATCTCTCAACTCAAACACTCAGACAGGACCAGAATAGGCAGTACTGTTTCTCTCACTATCTCCGTTAACGATATCTCGGCTGCACCAACAACCCGCATCACTGCTGCCCATGCAGTAACAGCTTAGACGTGTTGTCGCCACAGAAATATGGTTACTACAAACGTGATCTTTTTCTAAGTGAAATTATCTACCTGCCTTGTTGGCTTGGACTGCTATATTGCCTCTTTAGGCATTACCGCTAAGCTGATGAGTGCTCGGGCCGCCGGAGCCTAAAGCCAGAAGACTAACACGACGCGCACACAACTTCCAGCGGCATCGATGTAATTCCAGACGCGCAGACAATACCATATAATTATAGATAGGAGAATTTCGCTAGTTCAATGACGTGTAGGCTAGACTCCACAGTCCTGTGNAGACAATACCATATAATTATAGATAGGAGAATTTCGCTAGTTCAATGACGTGTAGGCTAGACTCCACAGTCCTGTGCATACTCGAGCCTCAGATGTCTGTTCATTGGCTGCTGCTCCAGAGAGTAGCCAGTGTTACTCCACACCTGGCAGTATGGGATTCGCTACTTGTTTCCTTGCAAGTCTACTGTTTTTTCCTAGCATTAATTGTAATCACTGGTAAAAAAAACTCTACTTCTTGAGGCAAAATTTTAGAAAATTTATACTGTATATTCAGTGAAGCAAATACGTTTAAANAAAAAAAAACTCTACTTCTTGAGGCAAAATTTTAGAAAATTTATACTGTATATTCAGTGAAGCAAATACGTTTAAAATATATGTTTCATGTAGTTCAAACCTTTACTAGCACTTAGCCCTTTAGTTTTTGTGAACAATTAGAAATAATATTTATCCACTTTCAAATCCGTAGTGGACAAATTACTGGACATTATTCGTATATAGCGTAACTCAAAATAAAGAATTTAATTTTTTCAATACACATTATGCAAATTTAAATGTATATATGAACGCAATTTGCAACATTTAATTGATTTTAAACGTCAAATATGCAGTAATCAACACATGTATATAATTAAAAATATTTTTAATAATGTTTATAAGGTCTGATTGCCACAGCAGTGTTCGTCGTTCTCTACGCGCGCCATTCTGGCCAAAACAAGCCATTCTGCTCCTCCCCTCAACTTCCTTTACCAACCATCTCCCCTAACATACGTGACCGTTGCGTCGTCACGCGAATTCTTTCCTCTTGATGTCTTCCTTGTTTCTTTGGCTTCCTGCCAGGTCTTATTTACAAGACTATTCCCCCTCCGCGTCTAAGAGCTTTNGATGTCTTCCTTGTTTCTTTGGCTTCCTGCCAGGTCTTATTTACAAGACTATTCCCCCTCCGCGTCTAAGAGCTTTATCTCTTTCTTTCTCTTTGTCTCCTGTCATGGTTCGTTCTGTGAGGCGAGTCGCTTGCGAAATTCTATAAGTGGTTACAAACCGAGTGTGCTCCGTGATTCCTAATCTCTATAAGGCATGCGAAATATTCCCCTTGTTATTTGGCGNGATGTCTTCCTTGTTTCTTTGGCTTCCTGCCAGGTCTTATTTACAAGACTATTCCCCCTCCGCGTCTAAGAGCTTTCTCTCTTTCTTTCTTTTTGTCTCCTGTCATGGTTCGTTCTGTGAGGCGAGTCGCTTGCGAAATTCTATAACNCCCCCTCCGCGTCTAAGAGCTTTCTCTCTTTCTTTCTTTTTGTCTCCTGTCATGGTTCGTTCTGTGAGGCGAGTCGCTTGCGAAATTCTATAACTGGTTACAAACCGAGTGTGCTCCGTGATTCCTAATCTCTATAAGGCATGCGAAATATTCCCCTTGTTATTTGGCGACAGGTTATACTTTAAACACTTGTACTTTTACACAACTCTTGGCATTGGACAATACGTTATCAACAAGCCCAGAGAATCTCTACCCCAATGAATAAAAATGAATGAACACTTCACATTTGTGTTCCCGAATCACGTGGAGTTTATTCACAAAGAAAATGGCTTCACGCCTCGGCGGTAGCAAAATGAACAAACGGCATCATCTGGATTATGTAAAAGACTGTGAAGTCTATCAGGACTCCCGATAATAACGCGAATCTTGCAGGCCTCTTCTCAGTCATCATTTCTTAACACGCAAAGTAGATTTTTTTTTTTGGTGATTGTGTTTTTCACGTATTGTAGATTACGTTCTGTTATGATAACGGACACGTAAAATTTCGCAAAAGAGTTCCACTCAGACTAGACATTAATATACACCTGAGTTTTATCCTTTAGTAGGGCCAGTGACTTTTCGCGTAAAAATCGGAGCACACAGTAGACTTCAATACTATATACACACCTCAGCTGTTGTTATACCTCCATTGGCTGCTGGTGCCGTGTCCGTCTTTGACCAAGCCACTCAGGACTAAGTAACTCCGACACTGGACCTTCGTGATTCGTGCGCAAACGGTTACCACGGGCCAGAACATTTTTTTAGCCAATCAAGGAATCTGGACGACCCTACAGTGCTTTGGACTGTATCTAGTCTCGAAATATTTTCGTGAAATATCACTGCCTCTGTCCTTTAGCTATTAGCCGCATGTCTTTATGAGAAAAAGAACAGTGGTGTTCGAATCTGCCAATCATAATTAGGTTACTTCGGTATCGAACGTCCGTGGTTCGTAGGCAAGCCCGAAATACGCATACCAGTCAGAACAACACAATCTTGAAAAAGGGTCTAAGCTAAAGAACTTTTATGAAATAAAACTAGACAGGAACCCTTCTCGCAAATATCTGGTGTATCTATATTGAAAAAAAAAATGTGTATATATATATATAATATATTTTTTTGTGACGGTTTAAGTTTATAATGGACATAAACAAGAATACCCATGTGTAGNTATTAGCCGCATGTCTTTATGAGAAAAAGAACAGTGGTGTTCGAATCTGCCAATCATAATTAGGTTACTTCGGTATTGAACGTCCGTGGTTCGTAGGCAAGCCCGAAATACGCATACCAGTCAGAACAACACAATCTTGAAAGTGGGTCTAAGCTAAAGAACTTTTATGAAATAAAACTAGACAGGAACCTTTCTCGCAAATATCTGGTGTATCTATATTGAAAAAAAAAGTGTGTATATATATATATATAATATATTTTTTTGTGACGGTTTAAGTTTATAATGGACATAAACAAGAATACCCATGTGTAGAGATGATGATGGTTCATCGCGGGAGATGTTTGTCTGTTTGCAGAACGTTCGTGATTGGTATGAAAACCACTTAACTGAGTCAAAACCTTGTTCATCCACTCATAAAAGAATAAACTAGCTAAAGTTTTACGGGAGATACGACGGCTCAAAACATTTTCGCAGTTTTCCATTAAGTAAATGTTTTTAAAGGATTAATTGCATTCTCGGCCTTGTGTTCCGAAGCTCATGTCTCGTGCAAATAGCAGCGGTTACCAGGAACTTCAGTCTCTCGTGCTTCACGCAAATAGCATCATCGAATGATAGTTACGGAAGTGATTACCCCNTCCTGATTGGCCCGTCAAGTAAGAAAATGTCTTCTCGCAAAGATACGCCACCAATAAGAAAAAAGAAAACTTCTGGCATGCCCGTAGTGTATTTGAAGTCTAGCGTGGTGTGTAGATCTTTTCGCGAAATTCGGGCGTCCCTACAGATTGACTGTCACATTTCAACATTGCATGTTGAGGATGTCAACAATGTTTAAAAGCCTGGTCACGTCTGGCCGTGTAGAAGCAGTGCGACGGTCCCTCAAGACTGAATTTCTCGCAAGTTGGATATAATCGCTCGCAGTATAATGGCGAGTGAGTGAGTTAAGAGATTCGAGCGCTTCTTATGTGGTGGGGGATTAGTCCCTGTCGAATTATTTTTACAGTTTTTCCGCCACAAATTCAATTTCAGAATGTGCATTACAATTTCTGGCACGTCAAAGCGTGAATAATATCTTCCTTAATGTTCTTGAATTGTTACAGCTTCTCTTAATTTGATATTTTCTAACTTGTAACAGCCGAGGTAAAATAATCGATTATTTTGTGGGAGAGACAATAGAGGTCATAACAGCTACGGCAGTCGAACGTAACATATTTCAGAAAGCGCATTAAGTTATACCCTATGTCATGTCGTACGAAGAAAATCCACGTTTGCGGGTAGCAGACGAAAATAAAACATCCGGCATGGCGGGACCTGAACCCCCTTAACAGCTAGNGAAAATCCACGTTTGCGGGTAGCAGACGAAAATAAAACATCCGGCATGGCGGGACCTGAACCCCCTTAACAGCTAGGTCTTGGGAGCCAATGAGGGCAAAGCGAGTTGAGTATGGAGCAACGCCGGAGTGCAAGGCCGGGGGAAACGGGAGATCCCCGAGAAAACCCCGCCCACCAGCGGCATCGTCCGGCACGATTCCCACATGCGAAACTCCGGAGTGAACCGGCCGGGGGTTGAACCTTGGTGGGAGGCGAGCAGTATAACCACTACATCATCGCGACCCCCCAGCTTTGGAAAGTTTCGTGAATAAAAAAAAACAACGCGTATATTAAGCGGCCTGCAGCGAAGTTCGATCTGCAGGTGGGCGGGCGCCATAACTCCAGCAGGGCGAGAGAGTTATGAGGGTGTCGTCGCCTCTATCCGTGGAGACGACGGGCAAGGGAACAAGGCCATCTGTCACGCTCTGGCGGGAACAAAAGAAAACCGAACTCTGTTCGCGAGATAAACGGTCGTGATTTCCTGGAATAGTGGCATCATGAGCGAGCTTCACGTCGCTTGAACCTGAAGGAAGTCGCCGAACAATGACGCAGTGGAACAAAACTGTTTCTAGTTCCTCCCTCCAGTGTTCAATACAGAGGCTATGCTTAGAGACCTGAAAAATTCGCGAGTTCAACGACCTGTAGGATATACTCTATTTCCGTATGCAAAATCACGCAGATATCACTTNTATTTCCGTATGCAAAATCACGCAGATATCACTTTTCATTGGTTGCTTGTTGTATTAGCGGAAGACGGTGATTCAGTCTGCATTTTACTGTGTATTTATTATAGGCTCAGAGTTCTCCAGGAGGTGTAATTTAAAGGGTAGACCAATAGCATTAGCAATACAAACGTACGGGGTTTTGAATTCTAGCTTGTCCCGAAATGAAAACGCGAATTTTTCAGGCCTCTAGCTATGCTACACAAACAGTAAATAAGTTTACGAATTTTATTTGAACTAAAAAGAAATCATTTCATAAACGTAGCCACTCACGATGAGGGAGTCATCATACGTTCTTAGGCCGTGTCCGAGTTCAAGGTATATACTGGTATACGTGCATCCTTGCATACTCTACTTACCCTTGAAATCTAACGTGATGAATAGGGCCACCTGTTTTTCGCGAAAATATTCATACTCAAGCTAGACTTCATATTATTACGTGCAAGCTCGCAGAAATCTTAGGCTATTGGCTGCGTGTCTGTGCGAGAAGACATTTTCTACTCGACTGGGCCGATCAGAATCAAGTTACCGCGACATCGAACGACCGTGATTGGCTGGCAGACACCTAAGACGTGTGCGAGTTAAACCATCCAACAGCTATATTGGTTCTGAGCTAACGTGTTTTGGAGTACAACTAGTCGTGGGATCTTTTCGTGAAAAACAGGCGGCCCTGCATATAAACAACGCTTTCAGTTTCTTTTAACGTTCCTGTGTTGTAAGTGTTGCTAAATGTTACACTTTGATGTTTTAAGGAATATTTCCTAGTGGGGTGGATAACCTATCTGTGGCAGAAACGATAATTTCCTGGTTGCAGCGGCGAAGAACGCTTCGTGTGAACTCGGCTTTGTTCGTACCCGAAACCCGAAGCTACGGTAAATACGGAGACTTTCCGTAGTTTGCACTTACAGAGCTCATCTCCGTTTGTCGTTATTACGGATTGCGATTCCGTTTATTTACTAAACATTTCCGTAAATAAACAGAAATTTTCAACAGTGAAAGTGGATGAAACAAAGTTTTTTAAAAGACAGCTATAGGCAAGAACTCATTTCGCGAAAACCGGGTCTCTATGATTATTAACATATCTGATGACATCAGCTAACTTTGATTTGTTTTTTTATTTCGTGTTTATGTCTGTGTTTTTTTTATCTAATTTTTATGCAAGGAATTGCTGGGGACACCCGAATTTCGCGAAGATATTTCCGCACATGCTATATTGCAACATCCCATGGGCGTTCCAGCAGTTTACCTTTGGTTATTGGCTTGGGTGTCTTTGTGAGAAGACATTTCATTACTTGACCGGCCAACCAGAATTAAGTAACTCCCATACTGTACGTCATTAAATCGCAGGCAGACACCAAAATCGCGTAAATCTGGGTTTACAATAGACATATTGAGAGATAAAGTATGCATTATTTCGTGTGCAGAAATATGAAAGTGTGTTATCTTATGTATTGGTTTCCAATGGAACTTAGCAGGTCGTATGCGTTGTAGGGATCTCGTTAAGCGTTACGAGGCGGTGACCAATCAGAACAGAGCAGTCGGTGTTGTTGGAGGGAAACTGTTATTTACAGTAATGTAAGTTAAATAAACATTAAAAAGGCGTGTGTGTGCACATGTTTACGGTTATGTGTGTTCACAAAAATAAGCTTATCTGATAGAAAATGTCGGCTTTGAAGTATGATCTTCTTATATATGGTTGTCATATACGATGTTAGGTGGGGCACCGATTTTGTAGTAGTTATACTACTTACCTCCCACCAAGGTGAACCGGGTTAGATTCTTGGTGGGGTCGCCCCGGGTTTTTGCATGTGGGAATCGTTCCGGACAATGACGCTGGTTAGCGGGTTTTCTCGGGGATCTGCCATTTCCCCCGCCCTTGCATTCCGGCGCTGCTCCATACTCACCTCGATTCACCATCATCGGCTCTCAAGACCTCGATGTAAACGGCCACTCAAATCTTGTGACTTCACTTCACGATGTTAGGTTAGGAACAAAAGTAAGCATGACAGGCCTGTCGCCTTTTTCCAATGGCTGAAATTAAGAATTATAACGTTAGTTGGAAACTGCAAATACAGAATGCGTGTTTCCGTATGCAGATCAGCGCCTACTGCATAATTCTTAAGACATGTTTTTTTATTGCAAAGCCCGCTTAACACGGAAGTCGCACAATCTCAAAAGTGGATCTGAGATAAAGTGTTGTGAAATACAACAAGTCGTGAAACATAGACGCGAAAATCGGGTGTCCCTTTAGATAGTTCAAGATAGTGTTTTTTAAGGGCAAATGCGTAACCAGGGGGGAGGAGGATATCGGGTCCCCCCTAAATGAAAATAAAATATTATAAAATAAAACATTAGAAAAGAAAATTGGAAAAGAAAATAAACTTTAATTTTTTTAAATATAAGAAATTTGTGATTCCTCTTGAACACGAAGGACGTTTATAGCATTTTGTGTTTTCATATATGTATATTAGCTCATTGATTGTAAATAATTTTTTGAACTAAACATAAGTAAACCAATATCTGAAATTTTTTCACATTTGAGAAATTAGCGATCCCTCTTGGACACAAAACNCGGGTGTCCCTTTAGATAGTTCAAGATAGTGTTTTTTAAGGGCAAATGCGTAACCAGGGGGGAGGAGGATATCGGGCCCCCCCCTAAATGAAAATAAAATATTATAAAATAAAACATTAGAAAAGAAAATTGGAAAAGAAAATAAACTTCAATTTTTTTAAATATAAGAAATTTGTGATTCCTCTTGAACACGAAGGACGTTTATAGCATTTTGTGTTTTCATATATGTATATTAGCTCATTGATTGTAAATAATTTTTTTAACTAAACATAAGTAAACCAATATCTGAAATTTTTTCACATTTGAGAAATTAGCGATCCCTCTTGGACACAAAACNATGAGGTAGAGTGATCTTAGTTTCGCAGGAACCAGTCTCATTGTCCCAGCATTCGACTACTTAATCATTATTTTTTTTTTTTAATAGCATTCTCAAAACAATGTATATTTTATCGTACGATAGAATATTAAAATATTTCTACACGTCCACTGATCGAGTTTTACAGCAATAATTATGTTCATGTTCTGCAATATAAAGAGTGTGCGCGGTAAACTGAGCACTTCTGGAAGCCCTGCTTAAGATCTACGTGAATGCACATTGTGTATTCTTCCGCCTCATATACAATTAACACTGTCGTGGACCTGATCACTTTATTCGTGCGTTGGTCAAGTAAAACAATAACATTGTTAGAAATATAAATGTTTTACAAATTTGCTGATGCCTACATTTACATTCATTAAAAAGACAGTAATCAAAATAAATCACTTCAGTATACACAAATGTTTTTACCCAACACTTAAAATTCAGCTTTGAAATAAGGAACTACTTTCTCTCCGTCATTACCAACTTTACAGTCAGTCATCAGTCAGTTTGCCCGTTAAAATATATGCAGGTTTTGGCAGTAACTTTTTTCAAATGTTTATTTCAAAAGTGCCAAATTAACCGTGATAAACTTATTAATTAATTAATTTTTCGTTTATTTAAAACAAAAATGCGTGTCTGTTGAAATATAAAAATTAAAACAGTTATCTTCGTTACTGTCTGCCCACGTGATTTTCACAATTCTTTTGGCGATGGGAGAACTAAAGTTGTGGACATGCGCAAACGACGAAAATCTGTCAAAACATCTTTAGTCTTTCGAATGAGTGCAATTAACTGGAACCGTTATCTTGGGACGGAATTCGTTGAATAGAATAGAGACATATTTCAGACGGAAGCTTCGATATTTTTCTACACAGTATGTAATTTTATTATATATGTAATCAATATTAACGAAATAAGATAAAAAAATCGTGGAGATTGTTAGGGCCAAACCTTCGCCCGAAACATTAATTATACGACACGTTCGCACAGCGACCTTTTTTCCTCGTCGCAGCGTTTCAAAATTTTCTAGCATCGCTCAAATTTCCAACAGCAAATCGGTAGCGAGCGTTTTGCCACGTGAGATTATTCCATACTTTTTAAATTAAGACGTATCCAGTACACTTGTAATAATTCGCAGATTTTAAAAGCCAATCTGGGTTAAATGTGCAACAGTGTCGGAATGTCATCATTTGAGTGACTTCAGTTTTCGAGGTAATCTCCAGAGTCCGCCATTTTACAATGGAACGGAAGATGGTTTCGATCAACAAAAGCTTACAGTTGATTGGTTTTCAGTTAAATCCGTCCGCCGTTTCGTTTAGTAAGCTGGCAGTGATTCGTAAAAACGTGCAAAATTCCCGTTATTATTCGGTTAAAGGTTATACTTTAACCGCATGCACGATTACACGGCTCTTGTAATTAATTTGCCTATATTTTTACAACCGTGGGAAACTCTACGGTAATGAATGAATACTTCCTATTTTGTGTGCCCGAATTACGTCGCAGAGTAAATAAGTACGCAGAGACGAGATTGTTTGGCATTTCGTTTGATGTGGGCGTACCCATACTCTAATTGGCTGCGCGAAGCTCCGGGAACGAGCCTCGTGTCTAACTGGCTACCGCGCGTTGCGGAAGGTTCCCTACTGGCTGAGCTGCCGGTTGGCAGGCAAGTAACCAGGAGCTGATTGGCGAACGGTGTTCCGACATGTTGCTGGCTAGTGACGCCATATTGCTGGGGTGTGCGGCTGGAGTTCGCGGAACAAGCGGATATTTCACCTCTGTATTCTTAAATACTCTGTGATTATTCTATCTTATGTTATTATTATTAAATATTCATATATTATTATATAAATAATTTATATTACTATATTTAATTTATTAATTTATAATTATCAATTTATTATAATAACATAAAATAAATATAATATTGTTTATATTAAAAAATCTTATTATACTTTAATTATTTTTTTTAAATTAAAGGTTATTATATTATTATAAGGTAAATATATTAATATAAGACTTTATTATACTTCAAATTAATCCTTGTAAGAAAATTACACCCAAATAAATATTATATTATTTATTATAATATATGTAAAATTTTGCAAAATGATTTCGAGAAAATTTATATTTAAAAACACTGTGTGTTTGTTTACCTTTATCGACTGGCTACATTAACATGTTACTCTTAGAACGGGAATCACTTTGGTTCCCTGCCAAAGTTGTTCAATTCTAATTGGCCCGCACTGGAAAAAAAATACTTTGCGGCTGCTACAAAATGTTGTATTGGTATACACACAGCCAAATAATTTTGTGGTGAACACAACATTTCTTAGTTGTCGCCACTAAACATGTGTGGCCTCTAGAAATTTATTTTGTGGTGTGGCTACGAAATGTTTTGCGCTCGCCTCAAAATTATTTGGCTGTGTGTATGTCAACAAAACATTTTGTAGCAGCCGCAAAGTATTTTTTTTAGTGCGGTTAAAAACAGAAACGGCTTCTCATGCAGAGGGCGACCAACGGCAAAATAAAAATTTCTGTTTGTGCTCAGAGTATTGAAGTCTACCATGTTCTCAAATTTTTTCGCGAAAAATCACTGGCTCTAGTGAATACGTGCAGTTACGTCATGCACACTGTTTCACTTGATTGCTTGGTAGCAGCCAATGAACAAATTGCATCTGCTGGAGTGTGTACAGGACTGTTAAATATAGCACGACGCCCGAAAATAACGCGAAGTTCACACGCTCCCATTAGTAGGGGCAGTGATATTTCGCGAAAAGATTTCGAGACAAGATACAGTCCAAAGCAATGTAGGTTCGTCCAGCTTCTTTGATTGGTTAAAAAAATGTTCTGGCCAGTGTTAACCGTTTGCGCACGAATCACGAAGGTTCAGTGTCGGAGTTACTTAGTCCTGAGTGGCTTGGTCAAAGACGGACACGGCACCAGCAGCCAATGGAGGTATAACAACAGCTGAGGTGTGTGTATATAGTATTGAAGTCTACTGTGTGCTCCGATTTTTACGCGAAAAGTCACTGGCCTTACCTATTAGGGATCTGCGAAATTCGTGTTTTTTTTTTAACCCCATGCAAGATACCACAGTCGTGTTGATATTAGAACCGGCGTGGCTTGTCCATTTGCTGATGCCTAAGCGTGAAGACAGTCAGTTTATGAGAGGAATGCACATGACTGCAGCACGTCACGTGAAGTGCTTGTTCATTGGCGCAGAGCTGTCCATGGAAAATCATATTAAGTATATTTATAAATATGAAGCTTGATGCCCACTTCATATGGAAACGACTGGCTGGAGATCACACGTGACCAGAGACGACCAAGATGTACTGACTGACAAAACCCATGTTTTCTGTGTGTAGCCAAAATCTCGTGTCGTCCTTGGTCTACTTAATTTCATACCAGGAACTGACTAGAGACACACAGCACTGCAGCTTGTTAGCTAGTACATATCTTCGATACCATATATCAGCCCCTTTGCTAAAAAAAAAAAAAAACTATTGCCATTGGCTGCTGTCTGCTTGAGAAGGCGTTTTTATTTCTGACCGGGCCACACTTAGAATTCTGCAACATCGGCACGGCACCTACGTGATTCGCGTGCAGACTGTCGAAACGTGATTCATACAATCAAAAATAGGTAAACTACCATACAGTGTTTTGAAATGAACTTTTCTTGCAGTCTTTTCGCGAAATTTCACTGCTCCTAGTCGTACAGTTCATCCCGTGCCTCAGACTTCTTCGAAAATAAACTGAATATTAATAAACACAGTGTCGGTAATTTACCACTTCCTCCATTACAAGTTCGCTCACAATAACGTTCTAGCCCAATAACACGGATGGTTTTAATAAGAGATAGGGAAATTTTGTAAATTAATTTCAGGACAAAGATAGACGTCACACACGTGTACATAGGATTCACATTTGCAATTGGATCACAGTTTATTAGACACGCCCTGGACGACTGTGGGCCAATAGCAGACTTACAAGGAAACAAGTACCTAGCGAATCCCATACTGTCAGGTGTGGAGTAACATTGGCTACTCTCTGGAGCAGCAGCCAATGAAGGGACATCTAAAGGCTCGAGTATACACATGATTGTGGAGTCTAGCCTACAGGTAATTGAACTTGCAAAATTTTACTATCCTTTGCTATAATTGACGCCACAGGTGGCATTCGTCAACAAGTGCGTTCGTGGAAGCAGGCCTAGTACTTCCCGAGATATCTGGAATATATTTTATTTCAAGGGTGTGCTGTTTAGAGGCTGATTAAATCAGGAATTCAAATTACATTGACTTATGATTAGGGCCAGTGACTTTTCGCGTAAAAATCGGAGCACACAGTAGACTTCAATACTATATACACACATCAGCTGTTGTTATACCTCCATTGGCTGCTGGTGCCGTGTCCGTCTTTAACCAAGCCACTCAGGACTAAGTAACTCCGACACTGAACCTTCGTGATTCGTGCGCGAACGGTTAACACGGACCAAAACAATTTTTAGGCAATCAAAGAAGCTGGATGACCCTGGGGTGTTTGGACTGTATCTTGTCTCGAAATCTTTTCGCGAAATATCACTGCCACTACTTATAATTAGACACCCGTAAATTTTGTGAATTCATTTGAGGACAATTTAGACTTTAAACCCTCATGCATTTGAATTTTTTTTTTTTTCCATTGGCCGCAGTTTGTAAGCCATGCCCTGGACGAATTTAAGCCAATTACTGAGCTGAAAGAAAACAAGGACCGAATCCTGTACTACCTGGTCTGGGGCAAAACTGGAGCATCAGCCAATGAACAATTAAACGAGGCTGGATAGCACAAAGTATTGTGGAGTCTATCTTGTTGCCAAATGAATCCGCGAAATTTTCGGGTCTCTACTTATGGTTATAGTTGCAACTGATATTTGGTTGTTGTAGGTTACGTGTTGCAAGAAAATGATAACAGAGAGTATTTAAAATTGTTGTTTTTTATAACATTTGTCCTTGAGCATTTTATTGGGTTCAGATGCAGTGTGTTGAGTTGTTAGAAGTGTACCTTATGGCAAGTCTGTAAGTTGGTTACCCTACACAGAGCCGTCAAGTTTAGACTAGCCCCTAAAATTAGGGTAAGTTCCTCCCCTCATTGTTGTAGTTAGTATTAACAGTACTTGCGTTGTAACTGTTGTCTTCTTAAGGGTTTTCTATTTTTTTTTTTTTCGGTGAAACGTATTTTCTGTTGTAAATATTTACGTTTTGTAAGTGATAAAAATTCTACAATTNATTTTTTTTTTTTTCGGTGAAACGTATTTTCTGTTGTAAATATTTACGTTTTGTAAGTGATAAAAATTCTACAATTAACGTTAACAGCAAAGAGACCAAAGACCTTGGGACGTGTACATATTTGTAAACAAAGAACGATGTAGTGTTCCTGAACCTGCAACTAGATCCAGGTGGATCTAGATTTTGGGGAAGGGTGGTGAGGAGAGAGTGACAAAATGACTTCCCGGCCTGACATCGTCAATCTACTTGTATGTGACTGTATTCAGCATGCTGGAAGAGGCTCGGAGAGATTCCCCCTCTTACTGAGGAGCCGGGCGGTGAGCAGGGCACTGCTCCGGGGGCGTCCCCGAGATGACGTCAGGGGTGTGGGTAGTGCTCCGGCCAGACCACACGCTTGGTAAACTGAGTGCTAGGATCTCAGGCCTTGTGGTGGGACATGCTTGGTGCGATCTGGTGAATCAGATCGGGGCTACGCTCGGTGCGGCCTGATGAACAGGTCGGAGCTACGGATTTGGTCAATTTCGGTGAGCGCTGGTCATGTCTGCGTTGAGAGGGCGTGATCCCTCTTCCCCGCCTACTGGGAGGCCGGGGTGCGGAATGGCCTTGCGACTAAGAGCGCCCCGTTAATAAATAAAAGCATGGCTTCGGTTGTGTCTTACATGTAGTATTTTACATGACTTGATACTGTTTGTTCACAGGTACACCGGCCACTGCCCGACCCTCAAGTTCCGCTTCGGGAAACGATACGGCGCTAACACGAAAGAAGCTCTTCAGGTAATTATCTCCACGCCTTCTTTAATCAGCGATCACGTAGAACAATCTTCAGGAGTTGATTAAATCAACCTTTAAGTCGCGTGGGAGGCGTAACAAGAGACAATGGTTAATCGTTAGAGCCAGTGATTTTTCGCGATAAAATCTTAGCACATCGTAGATTTCAATACTTTTAAGCACAAACACAAAATTTTTATTTTGCCATTGGTCGTCCTCTGCACGAGAATCCATTTCTGTTTTTAACCGGGACAATTATAATCCAGCAACTTTGTCAGTGTGCCAAAGGGATTCGCGTTCCAAGAGTAACGTGCTGATGCAGCCAACCGAGAATGGTATACAACCTCACACTGTTTTGAAATATAACTTGTCTCGAAATCTTTTCGCGAAATTTCGCTGGCCCTAGTTATCGTCGACTGTTTCCGAGGCTTCGACGTAGGTACCGTACACGCCAGTGAAGAGGTTTGGGCGGCTGTTAACAGCGAGGCCTTGAGAGCCGACGAGGGTGAAACGAGGCGAGTGTGTAGCAGCGCCGGAATGCAAGGGTGGGGGAAATGGGGGATACCGGAAAAAACTCGCCGACCAGCGGCATCGTCCGGCACGATTCCCACTTGCGAAAATGCGAAAATCCGGGAGCGACCCCGCCGGGAACTGTGCACGTCAGGAAATTTCTTCACATTACTGGTTGTCGTGTTTGAACGAAGTTACTTTCTCATTTTTCTGGACCATCGAGAATTCTGACACTCTGAGTGTGATCATTTATGATTGGCACATATGAGACACTAGCGTTTACCTTGTGGCGAAAATGATAAGTTGCCAAACGTTTAACATTGATCGTCCCAACCTGAGTAGAAGTAACTTTAATCTAGTCTGAGGCTCTGTATTTCAAAGATCGTAGCCTGCACTTTGTGTTTCGCATGACGGCAAGGGATGACGTGACTACTAATTGCACCAGCGAATCTCGGCTCAGCACGGCCCGGCAGTGCGCGGCAGGGTACGGCACGGCACGGCTCACGCGACGTCCGATTTACATGCGTCATGCGGTTAAAATGCTTCACTTGCGTTCGGGAATTACTACCTCGATACCGAACGACTGCACAGGAAAAAAAAAATCGTATAAAGCCGTGTAGGCTGTTCACGGTAAAGTGAGCACTTTTGAGGTCCTAGTTACTTTGGTCCTATCAGCAACTTTTTATCGTTTCACCACTTTTTAAAGTAAATTTTTCCATGTACGTAATAAACACAGTGTATATATTTTTCGGACTCGAAATTTAACGTCTAAGACTACCATAGAATATATTTATTGACTATTATTCCAAATAAGAGGGCTTCATAAAGTGCTCTTTGCCGTGAATAGTCTATACTATATGTGACTTTTCGCGTAAAAATCGGAGCACACAGTAGACTTCAATGCTATATACACACCTCAGCTGTTGTTATACCTCGATTGGCTGCTGGTGCCGTGTCCGTCTTTGACCAAGCCACTCAGTTCTACGTAACTCCGACACTGAACCTTCGTGATTCGTGCGCAAACGGTTAACACGAGTCAGAACATTTTTTAGCCAATCAAAGAAGCTGAACGACCCCACAGTGCTTTGGACTGTGAAATCTTGTCTCGAAATCTATTCGCGAAATATCACTGCCTCTAACTATATATACTGTTTTGTAGTGTAGGAACACAAAATTACGTGGTATTGACCATTAAAATTATCTCTAACAAACTAGATAGTGTCCATTTCTGGAGATGTATTTTTTTTTTTTTTTTTTTTGCGAAAAATTTGTTTGGGCAACATAGTATTGTAGCTTCATCTGACTTCTACGTTCCGCTGTCTGCAGACATGAACGTACAATGTTTGGAAGGTGATATCTGCGAAGATATCACATCTCTTAGTTAAGGATATGTAAACAGAATATATTAGTGACAATCTTTTTTTTTTTTTTTCATCCCCGTTGTACTGCTTAGCCGCGTCCTCCATTCCACTTAAATAAAGCGAACAGGATTTATTTCAAGTTTTTGGCAAGTCCGAGACAGGAGTTTTTACTATTATTATTATTATTATTATTATTAGGTCGAAGGCGGGGAACTTTTCAATAACCTATTTCTCCCTTCCGAACCCATTCTGACCGATGTGGTTTCAGGTGCCTGCAAATTAATTGTGAATGCTGTAACTTAAGCCGTCACAGTGCTTGTTTCGTTGTCACAGCCAATCAGCTGTAGGCTTTACGTTCGGAGATCGTACTACGAACCTGTAATAACTTAGGGCAGTAACACGGCTTACTTATCACTCTCACACACAGGTGAGTTCGTCGCTAGGGAGAGCAAAAAATCGCGATAATTCTTCGTATATGTTGTTCATGGTTATACACTGAGGAGCCAAAAAAACTGGTATAGGCGTGCGTATGCAAATAACAGAGGTATGGAACCAATCAGAGTAACGCGATGCGGTCGGCAGCTAGATCGGTTACTGCTGCTACAATGGCAGGTTATCAATTAAGTGAGTTTGAACGNCGGTTACTGCTGCTACAATGGCAGGTTATAATTTAAGTGAGTTTGAACGTGGTGTTATAATCGGCGCACGAGAGATGGGACACAGCATCTCCGAGGTAGCGAAAACATTTGGATGTTCGCATAGGACCATTTCACGAGTGTACCGTGAATATCGGGAATCCGGTAAAACACCACATCTTCGACATCGCTGCGGCCGGAAAAAAAGATCGCGAAAGAACGGGACTAAAGACGACTGACGAGAATCATTAAACGNAAAGATCGCGAAAGAACGGGACTAAAGACGACTGACGAGAATCATTAAACGTGACCGACGTGCAACCCTTTCTCAAATTGGCGCAAATTGGACTTGTGGACTGCCCTACAGGATTCATTGTGTGAATTGCCTCCTTCATACCTTCAGACATTAGTCGAGTCCATGCCACGTCGTCTTGCGGCACTTATGCGTGCTCGGATGGCCCTACACGATATTAGGCAGGTGTACCAGTTTTTTT
>NQII01003804.1:218342-300649 GCA_002778355.1 Clitarchus hookeri | reverse complement strand
TATATATATATATATATATATATGTATGTATATATACACTATATATATGTATGTGTGTGTGTTTGTGTGTGTGTGAGTTTTCTGTGAGCCCTCCGGCATGCATGCTAGTAGCTAAGACTGCTGGAGAATGCAATACGTCTCAGGACAATCACTATACGCCTTGGGTCGGGTTTGGGCTGCGGTAACACTGCACGGAACCAAATGTTTGCGCGAGTGTGAGAAGTTAGCTTGCGCATCTGAAATTGGCCACACTGTGTGCAAGTAACTGCATGCAAGCTTGCAGTTGAAGATGGGCGTCAAGCGACGAAAGAGTGCGTGTTGGAGAATTCTGTACTCAAGTTTTTGATCNCAAGCTTGCAGTTGAAGATGGGCGTCAAGCGACGAAAGAGTGCGTGTTGGAGAATTCTGTACTCAAGTTTTTGATCATTGAAGAAGAAGTGTGTAGAGAGGAGAGTGGGTGAACGAATGTTTTGAAGATCGAGGAGACGATGGGTGAATACGTACGTATGTTCGCTGACCTCCTGAAGCAGTGGGACAATTTTTTTTTTTCAATACTTCATGATGATGCCAGAGACATTTTATTACATTCTGGAGAGGATNAAAGCAGTGGGACAATTTTTTTTTTTCAATACTTCATGATGATGCCAGAGACATTTTATTACATTCTGGAGAGGATTGAACCAATTGTAAGAAAGAATTCCAACTCCAGGGAATGCTTATCCCCGGAAGAAACACTTGCAGTTACTTTGAGATGAGTTTTGAATGGAATTAGTTGACGAGAAAATTGTTTTTTCATTTAAAGCTTACAAATATTACAAAAAAAAAAAAAAAACAATCAACTCTGAAAAATGGAAGCACGTAGAAACATGCATTGTCTTTGTGCGTAATTTTATTACAGTAGAAATGTGCACCTTATTGCCACATTATTTGAGGAAAACTTTCATTGAACTAGCATGGCCGTTAGCATGACTAGTAGTGTCCAAGTAGAGATTACGAGCTGTCACAATGACACAACAAACAATTACGAATAAGGAAAGATAGGGGAGCTGGGGGCTAGTTGTAACATTTTTTTGGGAAAATGCTGATATTTTGAAATGTTTTAACTATTTCGTAATTATAGCGAAGTGCATGTGTAGATTATATATTTGTTTATCATATGCAACTGTAAAATAATCAAAACGTTTGTTCAATCTCGCACAAGATATATTTTTCAAAAACGAGTCAGCTGTTACAATTTGCCCCGTATTATGGGGCTAGTTGTAGCAGGGGGTAAGTAGTAACAGCTAAATTACTAGGCAGTTTGCAACATTTATGTTTAGAAGTAACACTCAACGTGACACTTGTAACGACCTCTATTACGTAATCGGTGTACCTTTTACTAAACAAATCGTATTCACGTGCAGATGCCCAATAGTTGGCCAAAAGTCCGCTGGAACATTTAGCGCTGGTCGACATCCTGTATGTAAACTTCTTCAGCGATGCGAGCGTAGCTTTGTGTGTTACTGTTTTTTGTAAACTTTAGTTCTGTTTAAATTATTGAGCGTGCTAATAAAAGAAAAACACTTGACATTGCAATAAAGTTCAAAATCTTATCCGAGTGCGAGGACGGTAATGCTAGTGAAAGTGAAATTGGCAGAAAATATAACCTTCCACCACCAACACTTTTTGCTATCTTGAAACACAAGGAGAAGGTCAAGGACATTGTTTTTCAACAGAATACGCCATTAGGGATTTAAAAACTTCGAACTGCACAGCATGTAGATCTAGAGTCGCCATTGTTCGAATGGCTCAGTCAGCAGCGCTCTGCAGGTTTGCCAATGAGTGGACATATACTCAAGGCATACTCAAGGCATACTCAAGGCGCAGAGTTGCGCCCACGCAGCTTGTTTTTGCTTGAGAACAACTTCCTGTTATGTTCAGGCAGTGTACCTGCGCGAGTCCGCGGGCCTTTTTTACGGGACATGTAGATTAATTCCTGCCTCGATTAGCCCTGTGACACGAGTGACAGCAGAGTCTAATTCTTTGGGAGTATTAACACGAGCTGGTAGATTCACTGCCTCTTCCAGGTATTCCCTAAAGCCAGGGCAGTTCGCAATATTTATTATCTTGAACTTTGCGAATTGGCATGTTGTCAGTTTCAACATCGCTGAACAACGTGCGGACGGGATAGTGGTCCGAAGCCAATTCGTGGAGCACTTATAATTCGAAGGTCGTATGAAGGCCTTTACTAAGCACGATGTCTAGTATATCAGGCCTTTGATTTGATGCTGACTGAAAAGTAGGTCCGCCGGGCGCATGAACACAATAATCATGTTACTCCTGGTGTTTAAATACGGTATTCCCATTGGCTGTACGCGCGAAACAGCGCCAAGCGGGATGTTTTGCATTTAAATCGCCAACAGCTAGTAAAACAGGTGAAGAATTTATTAATTCATTTAAATCTGCGCATAAAAGAGTGCGACCTGGCGGGCNGTACGCGCGAAACAGCGCCAAGCGGGATGTTTTGCATTTAAATCGCCAACAGCTAGTAAAACAGGTGAAGAATTTATTAATTCATTTAAATCTGCGCATAAAAGAGTGCGACCTGGCGGGCAGTAAACAGAATAAATTGCAACTTGCTGAATTCCTAATTTTATTTTAATACCCACTGCTTCTAGTGTTTCTCGTTATAGTAGTTTAGCGCGAGTGCACGCGATTGTGCGGTGGATTATAATTGATACTCCGCCACCATATTGATCTCGAAATATTATTGTTCCGAAACTAATTGTATGTACTTACTTGGTACTCCCATTTCACTCGCTATTTCCTGCCACTACTTCCTGGAGTGCTCTCTGTTGAAATGTTTCGTATCGTCTGCATTCCACAAGGGTCTTCCGTCACATGCCATACAAATAAGCATGTCAACGTCCTCAGTTACCTGGAAATTAAAAGTAGAACACTGTTGGCGAAACAACACTGGCTGTGTTTTTCGTACGTTTAGGCGCTACGTTCAATACTGAACACATCACCGAATGAAATTAAAATGAAATGTATGGACTACATCGTTTACGAGTTCGAAGGGAAACAGTTTAGTACTTACTTGTCTTGAGCAGCGGGTGACACACTACCGTCGTAACTGAAACGCGAGCGGAAGAAAAAACACGGTCAAATGGGTGCATCGCCAAAACACGTAGTCCTACTGTGTCTCAGTGTATTTGTGAAACACACATTCTACCAGCTAACCCCGTCAAAATTTCCCTTTTTTCGCGCAACCATGCACGTAGAAACAAACTTTTTTTTTTTTGTTTCTGGAAGCCTGGTAGCGCCACCTCTGCACGCATGCGCGTGCTACTCACGTGCAGTGTGGCCGGATTAAGTGATAATACATTTAATTTACATTGACGCTTCGACGCATCGACGCATCGACGCTTCGAATTATTTCAAATTACTCTGCTGTTACTAAAATTCATTTTATGTGTATAAACACAACCAGAATATTAAAANGCTTCGAATTATTTCAAATTACTCTGCTGTTACTAAAATTCATTTTATGTGTATAAACACAACCAGAATATTAAAATAAAAAAAATTATTCCAAACTGCCAATTGACATCAGATTTATCGCAAATAAAGTGTATCTTTTTTCCTTATTTTTTATAATCCGGAGTTTATTTTATTGGCTAAAAATAGTTTCGCACANAAAAATAAAAAAAATTATTCCAAACTGCCAATTGACATCAGATTTATCTCAAATAAAGTGTATCTTTTTTCCTTATTTTTTATAATCCGGAGTTTATTTTATTGGCTAAAAATAGTTTCGCACAATAGTTCAGGCCGTGTGAATGTTTTACTGTTACGTCATATGCCCTGTGCCTGTGTTTTTCGATATCGAACCAACCCTTAACCTCCTAACATCGTCTTTGATGACAAGAGTGTTTCCAGTGTGACCGTGGCCTTGTTATGTTTAAAAGGGACGCATGCATCGCGGCTATGGCAGGGTTGTCCGGTGCCACGGACGCAATTGTAACCACGGACAACACCCCGAAAGAGGAACGTTCTAGATCGAACAGCACAGCAAATCAGCGCAAAGCGGAGAGGGCACTGGAAAAATATGCGCGACAGTCGCGGAGGATAAATGCATGCATTCCTTTAACTGGTCTAGGGCGGAAGAAAGTAGGGTAAGTTATTAGTCAGCCAAGATAAGACTCGTGCGAGTTTGATGCGGGGGGGATATGAAACGAGTGCGGGGCTGAGTTGTAACCAGGATCGTGCTATGCGGCCCTGGTGGCGGGAGACGGAACTGAGCCACCCACCACACAGATCCCAGTCATCTCTCTCTGTAACACAGGGGAAAAGGTGTCAGTATCACAAACAACTAAGAGGAGGAAGAACTTACAGTTACGGGGTGATGGGTTCGTCACCATGTTTGAGACGTCGCTTGCAGCTTTGTGTAGTAGTGTGTGTGTGTTTGAGTGTGCATGTTAGTATAGGTGTGCCTCCAAACAACCCCCNTGCGCCCGCACCGCGGCGACACTCGCCAACCAATACCCGCCGTGTAGCAGCGGCCCGGCCCGCTTTCGGAACGCGCTCGGCGGCTCTGAAGTCCGGTTTGCACGTACCGTCGTCGAGCTGGATTCACACGATCGCAGATCACACCCAACAAATTTATTGCTTGATTTATAAATAATTTTGGTTTATTATATGAGGATAAAAATATGAGCAAAGCAAAGATTTTAAAGAAAGTGAAAACTGTTAATTATTTCAAATTACTCTGCTGTTACTAAAATTCATTTTATGCGTGTAAAGGCAACCAAAATATTAAAACTTTTTTTTTTCAAGCTGCCAATTGACATCAGATTTGTCGCAAATAAAGTGTATCTTTTTTATTATTTTTTATAATCCGGAGTTTATTTGATTGGCTAAAAATAGTTTCGCACAATATTTCAGGCCGTGTGAATGTTTTACTGTTATGTCATATGCTCTGTGCATGTGTTTTTCGATATTGAACCAACCCTNAAGCAAAGATTTTAAAGAAAGTGAAAACTGTTAATTATTTCAAATTACTCTGCTGTTACTAAAATTCATTTTATGCGCGTAAAGGCAACCAAAATATTAAAACTTTTTTTTTTTCAAGCTGCCAATTGACATCAGATTTGTCGCAAATAAAGTGTCTCTTTTTTATTATTTTTTATAATCCGGAGTTTATTTGATTGGCTAAAAATAGTTTCGCACAATAGTTCAGGCCGTGTGAATGTTTTACTGTTACGTCATATGCTCTGTGCCTGTGTTTTTCGATATTGAACCAACCCTAACCTCCTAACATCGTCTTTGATGACAGCCATTTTTGTCGCCTTTGATGCCACGCACTGAATTTTGGGTACAGGAGTTTACACAATTGGAAACACGCGGTAGAATTTTACAATGAGCAGTTACCTAACAAAAATTTTGTATACACAACAGTGATTTGTTTGTATTTGCCTGCTGCTANATATAGAAAAGAATTTTGAAAATAGTTTAAAATGTTTTATATCGTAGCTAGATTTGAACCAGAATCAAAAGCTTCTGACTCCTTGACTCTTAAACACTAACCTACGACATTTGTGTGATAATGAAGGACATAACTTTGATTGAAATTTCTACAAGATTCACATAGGCCCTTTTTTTTTTTTTTTTTTTTTGGCGTAGAGAACTCAAATAACGCAGAAGCTGAATGAAGCGTTCTGATTGGCTGTTTGGGGTGATCTGTTACCGTATGAATCCACAGACAGAATGTTCAGAACGTACCTAAAGGCAGATTTTCTGCTTTAACCATTTTTGGTGTTCGATTGAAAGCTATGTTTCCCACCATGTTCGTTAGTTATTACGTAACCAAGTTTTCCAAAATAAATGGGGGACAACAAAGTAGACACAGCAGATGTTTATAATATACTTTCGAAATTGTATGTAGCGATTCATTTCTCGTTAAATTAATTTACTATTTTACCAGTCTAGTATTGCCTATTGCATCGGCATTTTTTTAAAACGACGTGTTCAACAAAATGTTTGTTACAAACACGTTCGGTGCCTAGTTTCAAAAGGAATCACCGATGTACCGTTCCATTCACGGAAGGGAAAAACATATTTTTCATCACTGCCATAACTTCAGACGACTATGGATTGTCTCCAATGACACAACAGAATCTCCCAGACAGAGAAACTTACGAATCATTGCCAGGAGTCGCAAGAACACTCACTGCACAAGTTAGGAAAGAATCCGAAATCTCGTGTCTTTAATGGGGGCCATTAAATACTTGCAGATTTAGTTTTCAATTATAGTTCAACTGCATGCCAGACAGAAACCCTCTTTTGTTTTGTACAATTTTAGTACTGTTTTAGCTCGCATTGTTCGAAGATTGGCTACCATGCCTCCAATGTTAGCTTTATCTTGAGACTGTTAACTATTTCTTCTGAAAATATTACAAAACAAATTTCTTGTTTATTTTATTGCAATATATGGCGAAACCTACTTAATCCACATACCACAAAGTTTATAGATATCGGTTATTATGCTACTAAAAATCCTACTGGCACTCGTACAAATTTCGTGGTGATTTAAAAAAAAACTGGAAGTGAAAATAATTGAAGAGTTTTAAAAAGTAAATAACCATGGTTTTCAGGTTGATAAACATAGTATGATACACAATCAAAAATAAAAATTTTTAGTTGCGATCGTTAGTGACTCATTAAGCTATCGTAGGTCAAGTAGAACAATTTCCTGTTTTCAAATAATAAAAGTTTTTTATTAAAATGCGGGCTTTAAAAAAAACTGAGCGTACCGCCAGTTNTAATTTCCTGTTTTCAAATAATAAAAGTTTTTTATTAAAATGCGGGCTTTAAAAAAAACTGAGCGTACCGCCAGTTTTATAAATATTTTAGTCAAGTGTAAATGCCTGGATGAACGGACCAGGATTTGTTAAGTTGGAGAAATTGCTTTGCAAGCGAATAGGTACAGTACGTTATTGAAGTTTTAGCGTAAAAGATTAATTCATCTATGATAAAGTTTTCATACATGTTCAGCGCATTTTTAGTTCGCAGCAATTGTGGGTCATGTTAAGGATAGTGTTTATCTAGATATCATGATAAAATTTTTGTGGGTTATAACAGAAACTTAGTCCAAACAATTTTAAGTAGAAAAAATTTAATTTCTTGTTTCTTTCGTAAGTCAAGTCTGATTAGTTGTGGGTTCTAAGACGCTATAAGATTATTCTATGTAAACATTGTGGACATCTTATGTGTGTGGACTGTGTAAATCGGACAGTATAATGAGAATTATTGATTGATTATATGTATTCCTTTATGAGATAGAACCTTGTTATAAATTTGNAAATCGGACAGTATAATGAGAATTATTGATTGATTATATGTATTCCTTTATGAGATAGAACCTTGTTATAAATTTGGTTTCAAGTCACGCTCAGTTGACATTACGATTATAGAAAAAAATGTATATTCTGTTTTTAAAACATCTTAATGTTCAAAATACAAGTCATCATATTTTATATTATGTAATAGATTGATTTTCGATTGTAATATGTTCTAATGTTTTAATTTGTAATTATAATTTTGCTGTCAATTAATTGAGTATTCTATTTAAGTGGACATTACTATAATTTCATAACAACGTTTTAGCGCCAGTTTCAATTTTTCACGAAAAAGAAAAGACGCAAGTATATGATGTTCCNAAATCGGACAGTATAATGAGAATTATTGATTGATTATATGTATTCCTTTATGAGATAGAACCTTGTTATAAATTTGATTTCAAGGCACGCTCTGTTGACATTACGATTATAGAAAAAAATGTATATTCTGTTTTTAAAACATCTTAATGTTCACAATACAAGTCATCATATTTTATATTATGTAATAGATTGATTTTCGATTGTAATATGTTCTAATGTTTTAATTTGTAATTATAATTTTGCTGTCAATTAATTGAGTATTCTATTTAAGTGGACATTACGATAATTTCATAACAACGTTTTAGCGCCAGTTTCAATTTTTCACGAAAAAGAAAAGACGCAAGTATATGATGTTCCNTATAATTTCATAACAACGTTTTAGCGCCAGTTTCAATTTTTCACGAAAAAGAAAAGACGCAAGTATATGATGTTCCAGAAATTGCTTAAGAAACTGGCATCACATAATTATTGAACAAATATTACAAATATTGCTTATAGTTATGAGATTGAAAAACTCACAGGTTTGGTTTACCTGTAGCCCAAACTTAATCATGCGAACACAAAAAAAAAAAAATGCAATTTCTCCACTGTACGCTTGCAAGTTGAGGAGATATCTTTATTTCTGATTTTTTTTGCTAGTTATTCGGCCCTTCTGTGTCGCAATTAATCATTGTCACTAAGTTTACCTGGGCGAGTCAAACTGCGGTCTGTTTTTAAAATTAACGTTGCCGTTTAACTGTTTGATGTCACGGAATTTTAAAACCTCTGCTTTTAGTATACAATATGATCAGCAAGAGAAAAATTTTGAACCCATGACTGACATAATATGTAATTTATTCAGCGTNCTTTTAGTATACAATATGATCAGCAAGAGAAAAATTTTGAACCCATGACTGACATAATATGTAATTTATTCAGCGTATGTTCATACAACAACCGTCAATATACATTATAACTATAAAATACTTCAATACCTTTTTATAATTATTATTTTAATTTCTCCTTGAATAAAAAAAAGGTGTTAGATTTGAGAATAACAAAATGTTTAGTGAGAATCACCACGTAAGGCAAAAACTCTAAAGCAAAGAATTTTTTATTTGTTTTTATTTTACTGATGAACTAAGGAAAATTATATGGCTAGGGTAGTAACACTTTTTTCTACTGGTATTTATGAATAAGATGTAATGGTGTACAGGCTAAAAAGAATGTTTCAATGAAAAAAATTAGCGTTACTCTGGAGACAGTATATGTGTGTGCATGTATATATATTTGGGTGGTTGGTAACANGCAATGAAAAAAATTAGCGTTACTCTGGAGACAGTATATGTGTGTGCATGTATATATATTTGGGTGGTTGGTAACTGTGCGTATGTTTAACAGTGTTTTTGTGTTGTGTGGGTGAAAACCGCTGTATTTTTGGTGTTATGATCACTTTGTACTTGCTGTTTCTTATAAATCAGACTGACAAACGTGTGCTGTAAATTAGGACAACTTAAAAGATTCAAGAAAAAAGTATACTTTCCTTACAGTGTCGTTGACGTTACGTAGATTTCTCAAATGGCATGCAGTCGTTTCACATTCTAACGCTACTACGAGTAAAGCAGGTGGAATGTAAACTGCCTAGAAAAAAAAACAAAAAACTGCTCCTCCTTCTCTTGCCTGACAGAGACAATAATCCCGTGCACAGGCGTAACCATACAAGGGCGAATGGGAAAGGGGGGGAGAAGTTTATGGTGATGATCACAGCCATACAATTTACTCCAAGTTATGAAACTTCAACTCTACATGTGATTAATTTATAAATGAACTTCTCTGTTGTGCGATTAAAAATGTTTCTATTGTAATAAATAAATGCTTTACATTTGACTAACGTATCGTTACGTAGGCTGTTCACGGTAAACTGAGCACTTTTGAAAGCCTTGCTTATTATTTACTTGTACGCACAGTGTGTAATCTTCCGCCATATGTAAAATTAACATACTTCAAAAGTGCTCAATTAAACGTGAACAGTCTATACGAAGAAATTCCGTATCATATTAGTAAACTTCCTTCCCATACAAGCCGTTATACATGTAGTATATATTACATATATAATATATATATGTTACGCCACTGCACGTGCTTGCTTAGAGACGGAAGGACGCAGAGGAAGAGCTTTTATGTGCTTGCGAGTGTACACACAAGGCCCGCATNACGTGCTTGCTTAGAGACGGAAGGACGCAGAGGAAGAGCTTTTATGTGCTTGCGAGTGTACACACAAGGCCCGCATAAAAACATTATTGGCAGTGACTATCATTTTTGCGTTGTACCACGGCGCCATGCTAGGCGTTATGAAGCCCAACTCAGTTTCAGATGAAATATTGNCGCCATGCTAGGCGTTATGAAGCCCAACTCAGTTTCAGATGAAATATTGTACTTCCGCCCATCCGATACGCCCTGCAGGACTCTGAACCAATAGTAAACTTTCGGCGCTCGGGTAGCTTAAGGGGCGTCCCTAGTAAAAAAAATTTCTAACGCCTTAAGATTAAGTACGGTAGTAAGGGAGCACTGCGATGGCGGTAGAAAATAGCATAAATATGCTTCGCGTGTATTCTTTGTCCTCAGAACTTCAAGCGGTGAGACCAGGGTTTTGCGACAGCAACCTGTTCACAAGAGATGCAGCAATGTCGCCATAGTTTAAAACACTGTTTTACAGTATAATAAAAAATTGTAAATAGAGGTATATTTACAGCGAGTTTGGCTGACTTCGACACTTTTAAAAGTCCGCGTTTTGGTTTCACTAGTTGGATTTATAAATTGGCAACGAAATATCGACTTTCATTTCTATCCTAAAATAAATCACATTAAAAAATTCCATAGTTTCTTTTAATTAGAATAGATACAACTGTTAACAAGAAAACCTATTATGGCAGGTAGGGAGGACCCTTAAAAGCATTCAAGTCCGCGTTGGGAAGGGGGGGGTGAATTTTTGTGTGATCAATGTATTTTATAGTTCTGAGTCCAATAGTAGTATTTTAAAATGTAAAAAAATGGGAAAACTAATTTACAAAAATTATTACTTTTGTTATGGAGATTTTTCATTATGTTTTGTCCTACAAACGTCAAAACTTTTGCATAGTTAGTGCGTCTGGCTACAGTTAAATTTAAGTTATTGATGCCATTAAAGCAAATAACAGAAATTTTATCGAACTCCTTTGTGTGGTTCGGCCATGATTTTGTTTTGTATGTAATAATAACATTTAAAATAAAAAACAGTCGAAGTTCAGCTCTACTCGCAGGCGAACAAAACGCCAGCCTTCAAAGGAAATACTGCGCTCCAGTTCGGAGCCTTGCGCTTAGTGGCGTCGAAGCACTTGATGTGCGTGCCAGTGTCACCCTTATCGCTTCCTTGTTTGCGTGTCTCGAAAACAAACAACATCTTCAGGTAGACGGGCGCCTTAAACTAGTCGATAACGCTCAGTTACCTTACAGCATCCTATTAAGAGACATTTCATGGAGTATTGTTTCACTACCGGAAATAAGTAACCTAGTTAAACTATCTGTTAAGGGGCGTTGTATGATTTGGGAANATGGAGTATTGTTTCACTACCGGAAATAAGTAACCTAGTTAAACTATCTGTTAAGGGGCGTTGTATGATTTGGGAATTTTTTTTTTTCTTTTGGAATGAAGAACAAACTCGAACAGCCCGTTTTTTTTAACAAGCAACACTGCAACATCTTTCACATTAAAATTGTTTTATTATTGTTTTTCTAAATCCAGCTTCTACAACTTCANTTAAGAGACATTTCATGGAGTATTGTTTCACTACCGGAAATAAGTAACCTAGTTAAACTATCTGTTAAGGGGCGTTGTATGATTTGGGAAATTTTTTTTTTCTTTTGGAATGAAGAACAAACTCGAACAGCCCGTTTTTTTTAACAGGCAACACTGCAACATCTTTCACATTAAAATAGTTTTATTATGGTTTTTCTAAATCCAGCTTCTACAACTTCGAAAATTGCTGGTACCTCGAGCAAACAAGAAAAAAAGCACCTCATGTACAATGCCAGCCAGTAAATGCATAATATTAAGGTAAATAATTAAAAATCTTGATTACAGCCAAACTTGTGTCGCGTTGTGGATAATGGAGGTAATATATGTCATGTTGAAACTGTTGTGTTCAATAAAATATTGTTTTGAAACATCAATGCGTTTTTGTATTTATTTTTTTTTACACATACGAGGGTAAGTAAAAAAGTAAGTTTCCTATGTTTTTTTTTTCGTAGGTGAACGGGTGAATATAAGTCAAGATAAAAAAAAAACTTTTTTATTCGGCACGATTCCGTTTGTTTTTCAACATAATCACCAAATTTATTTAAGCATTTTCCATATCCCAAAATGAGGTTTTCCATTCCCTGGCGACAGAAAGTGGAGCCCTGCATAATTAAATCATTCCACTGCTTCGTCTTTCACTTCGTCGCCGGCGGAAATCGTTTGCCGAGTAGAAGTTTCTTCATCTTGACAAACAGATGGAAGCGGGAAGATGACAAGCCAGAGCTGCGCGGTGAACGTCCACTCCGCTCTTCGTCCTTCACGTTCGTTCCGCTCTCTGCAAATTCATTCACGGCATCTTTTCCGTACATGTCCAGTGCTACGGTTTGGATGGCGTTCGTAACTCTCGGTTTGAGGTGGTGAGGGGAAAGCGAGCTCGCATTCGACACGTCAATGTGAAGGGAACGGTCTGATGTTTCCTTTCCCAGAACGAGGTAGACGATGCCTTCATGTATAAGCTGGTTTTTAGCGATGAAGCGACGTTCCATACAAATGGCAAGGTGAACCTGCACAACATGCGGATATGGGGTCAGGAGCCTCCACATGAAACCACCGACAACGAGCGCACTTCCCCCAAAGTGAACGTTTTTGCGCTGTATCCAAATACACTGTTTTCGGCCCTTTCTTTTTTCACGAGCCCACTGTTACTGGAATCCCTTATTTGAACGTTCTTACAGTGTAATTGTTTCCTCAGTTAGAAGAGGCGGCGGAGGACTTCATTTTCCAGCAGGATGGTGCGCCGCCCCATTGGCACCTAGCTGTTCGCGGATACCTGAACGAGACGTTGCTGCAACGCTGGATTGGTCGAGGAGCAGCTGGTGACCAAGCTCTTCATCACTGGCCCCCAAGAATCCCGGAACTTAACCCGTGCGATTTTTTTCTATGGGGGTTAATAAAGAATCAAGTGTTTCGTCCACCATTGACGGCTAACGTTGACGACCTCAAAAAGAGAATTATGGACGCCATCCAAACCGTAACACCGGACATGATGACAAGAGTGTGGAACGAGTTTGATTATCGCGTAGATGTCGTTCGGGCCGCTCGTGGTGGTCACATTGAACATTTATGAATGTATGGTAAACAAACTTCACAGTTCCACGGTTCATTTGATTGGTCAATCAAGGTTGTAGGTTGTTTGGTTTTGATATTATAGACCAACGAAGTTGGGGTATTCTTTTATACTCATCCTGTATTTAATTTATAAATGATACGAATAAAACAGAGAGTAACTATGGGTGCTGGTAATTCCTAGTAAGAAATAGTTCTAATGCAAAATATTATTACAAGAGTGAGTGCGCAAGTATGCGATGTGTTGTTCCTTTAATGTACTTTTCTAGACTTGTTTAAGCTATGCTTGCATGAGGCGGAGGATTAGCCTGAAAGTAGAACTTTATCAGGGCTTCAGAAAATTTGGAAGTATAGTCTATTCGCGTTTTATTCACACTTTTTAAATCAAACTTTTGGAAAAACACTCAGTGTAAGAAGTGGCGTTTTGTACTTATGTTAACATAACAGTACCTAATTTTTGGTCAAATCAAACTTTTACTTATATCGCATTTATAAATNATTTTGTACTTATGTTAACATAACAGTACCTAATTTTTGGTCAAATCAAACTTTTACTTATATCGCATTTATAAATTACAATATTCCATTTATAGTCACTATAAATAAGGGCGACTAGAAAATGTGTGTGTTGTTAATGTCGAGTAAAAAATAGTTCTAATGCAAAATATTATTACGCTGAGTACGCACAAATGTGGTGCGTTGGTCAACTGGTGTAAATTTCGTAGCTTAGTTTGTATGAGACGGAGGAATATTCTGAAAGTAAAACTTTAACAGGGCTTCAGAAACGTTGGAAGTAACCGTGACTGGACTATAACCGTGACTGGACTGTATACTTACGTGCTCTGTGACCTGGGCGAGGCGTCAGTGGTAGCGGCAGCTGGTGGGTCGGTCGGGGCACCTCCCGGCGACGAAGTCCGTCTGGCTGACGTTCCTGGACGGGTCCAAGTCCCTCGTCTGGTAGGGTCGGCGGGGATGGTAGCGCCCCACAGGCAGGTGGATCCCTCGGTCGTCGTGCCGCACCGCGGGGAACCTCATTCTGGGGGATCACATCGGGATTACTACCTCGCGCCTGTACTGAGAGGCCTTGCACAGAGTATACTGCAGTCTCTAGCACAGCAACAGCCACTGGAGTACTCCCACACTGGTGTTGGCATTGAAGCTACATCTCGGTGACAGATACCTGCGACATTTCCACGATGTCCAACTGCTAAGTCGTACCCGGCGACCAGAGGAACCACTGCAGGAGTTATAGCATCTTTCCCACCCTATCTCTGGAAGGGTACCCCTACGAGGTGCGTGACATCATCGCAGTCGGCTTCTTCATCGACGCCATCGCCGACACAGAGGGTACGGCAAGCGGTGTGTCTGGCTGCACCCCACAACATGCAGGACGCCCTGGCTCGGGCATTAGATTTGGAGTCGGCGAGACGGGTGTCAGTAACCCCACGTCTGGCACGACGGCACCACGATGATGCTGAAGTAGTTGGAGGCCTTAAGGCTCCCGTGTTTGAGACCATGAAGCACAGGAGCAGTAAGGGTGACACTGCCACGCGCATCTAGTGCCCCATCGCCGCTAAGCGCAAGGCTCTGAACTGGCGCGCAGTGTTCTCGTCGCACTGCTTGTACCTATGGGATTTTCAGTGGTGAACCTATTATTTTAATGATGGAGAGTCTGTAGGAAAGTTTAATACAAGGCCCCTGAGAAGTTTAGTATGGATCTGATGCATATGTTTGGAGCTACAACACTTTGAAAAAGCCATTTTTTACAATTTTGGAGTACTCTTAAATGGTGTTTGTAATGTACGTGATGTCTTGAAAGCATTCAACAGCCCTTTTCTGAAGTGTGTCCTCTTTTCGTAGATCAGCACACTGGACACACGTTTGATAGTTTCGTTGACAAATGTGTATTTCAAATACAATGTAATTCAGTTCAAGTGCCAGGTAGGTGGAAGCCTTAAAGACATCGCTATTAGAGGCTTCATTAGGATTTCGACTTTCTTCCACCTACGGGTCGGAAATGTTGGGAGTGTGGCCTAACTGGATGTTTCAGAGCATCAAGGAGACGCCGAAGGAGCTGGAGGCCACAATTCAGACTCTTTACTAGGATTTGCACTTCCTTCCACCTACGCATCGGGAATGTTGGGAGTGTGGTCAAACTGGACATTTGAGAGCTCGGTGCCCCCGAAGGAATTGCAGGATGCGAAAGCAAGAATTGAATTCGACCGAGCGTATTTCGAGGAAGCTGAATCGGCAGTAGGAGAACTCCTGAACAGCACAGAAGTANAAGAATTGAATTCGACCGAGCGTATTTCGAGGAAGCTGAATCGGCAGTAGGAGAACTCCTGAACAGCACAGAAGTAGCGATACCTACACGCTGTCAACATAAATACCAAGAATGTTGGAGCTGTGGAAAGGAGGGGCACTTACAATCTCGGTACCCAAGGATGTCATCCAACACCAAACCAGCCAGATGACAGCCTCGCCAATAGTTAACTCTAGTAGCAACAGTGATGATAATCCAATGAGCAGCAAACCAACGCTAATGGAANGACAGCCTCGCCAATAGTTAACTCTAGTAGCAACAGTGATGATAATCCAATGAGCAGCAAACCAACGCTAATGGAAATAACATACCTCAAGAATAGAAGAGATCACTACCTAGCAGTAATGAGGTCCATGATACATGAGCCGAACTGCTTAAGAAGACTCTGCAGATAATGTGAACGAGATGAGATAAGTACGATTAGGAAGTGTAGTTATATGTATGCATCTTCAGGGGGAAAGTAGTCAGTCAGAAAGGAGCAGAAGAGGAACATAATATAGTCTCAGCTTGCATCAAGAGGAACATTCTATGTGATCCGAGAGTTGCTTGGGATGCATTCAGAGATCAATTATTGTGGCTATACGACGCTAAACATCGTGAAGGCTAAACGCCATAGTACCAGGGATGTTGGGAAGGCTTATATCAAATTTCAAAGCAAGTCAGTCATATGTCCTTCCACATTCATCGTCGTGGTTCTCTGGAGGAAAACTCTATGGTGGTCAACATCGACAGACTGGCACTCTACGAGGATCTGGATGTTGCAGAGTCTGTTCGGAACGCACAGACTTGAGGAGGAGACAGTGTTACATGTTGTCGTTTTGCGTGACTTCCCATTCCCCGACCCACTCGAGCGTGCATAGCAGAGCGTGTCAAGAGCATCACCGGTAACCCGAGAACAGCACACAGTGACAAAGGAGACACCGTGCTGCTCGAAGCATGCCGTTATAAGCCTATCGGGACTCGCCACCTTCTGTCCTTAGAATACTGAATTACTTGGATTATCATTGCAAGAAAATCCATGCCACTACCATCGCCTTCATCAGCGTGACTCGGGGAACGAGGAACCTTCAGGATCGGGCTGCCTGAATTACTTAAGTGCGGCAGGCCTTCGGGTAAACAGTCTAGTGTCTGGCAACTTGTTTGGCCTTAAGTGCTAGGTATGCAAAGCCAGCGAAGCGACGAGAGTGCCCAGAGAGACTGAAGTTTGTGGACTGCGATCATCGGTACAGTGGAGAGTGAGACTTACAGGTGGGACTATTGAATGGTATGGGTGAGTGACAGACATTTGGACTGATGACAAAACACAGTTGGAATGAACATCTGTAAATAATAAGTGCGAATGAAGTGACTGTAGCCAATACAAAGTAAGTGACAAGGACATCAGTTAGAATTGAGATTGACATTAAATATTGCGCTCACTGAAAATAAGTGGTAATAACAGAGACAGGTAGTTAAATGTTGTAAATAATAGCTGTGTGTATTTATATTAAATTACACATTCAAAATAATATATTTTAATTGTTATAAAGACTGCCAGCCCTCACGAATTCTGATACGCCCCTGACGAATTGTAACAATATATACAAATAATTTCCCTGAAATCAGTGCAGGCAAGGAGGTGTCGATATGAGTGCAGTGAACATGTGTTCGGCAAAGCATCCTTATCCCAAATGTGCTGCAAGCAATTAGAATTTAAATAATGTGTAGTAGTTTAGGATGTGTTTCCAGCATGATGACATCTCTCCTCACTACACATGTACCATCAGAGCTTTCTTGAACAAGAGCTTTCAAGATGGGTGGACTGGGTGAAGCAAGCCTATTCTATGGCCTCCGAGGTCCCTCGATATGTTCACATTGGATTACATTCTGTTGATATATGTGGAGGCACTCGTCCACGACACTCCGGTGAACACCGAAGCATAGCCCGTTGCAAGGATAGTGGCAACTTTCGCCGTAATCAGGGATCAGCTAGACTCGCTGCATCGAGTACAACAGTANTATATATATATATATATATATATACACACATACACACACACCTGATTTCTGTGTAAACCATTAGTAGTTGTATTTCTAAACTCTTTTGCTCAGATCCATTTTCATGCTTGGATGTTCCACATCTTGGGTGTTTGCACATTAATTACATACTTTTAAAACACGAGTGACCTATTTCCGATAGGTCCTTGTAAGAAATCGTCTTCTCACAAAGACACACGGCCAATAACTAATGTAAATCTACAAAGACTAATTTCTAATGTCATGTGCAAATCTTCATTGAGAAAATCAGGGGCCCCTAATAATGGCATTAATTGTAATGACATGTGTATATGCACAAGTAATCTCGCATGGTGAGGGGTGTGCTTACGNACCCTAATAATGGCATTAATTGTAATGACATGTGTATATGCACAAGTAATCTCGCATGGTGAGGGGTGTGCTTACGGGCTGGGTTGGAGAGGTTTCCTATGTGTCTCTTCCAGTGGCACGGCAGCTCGGCGGGGATCCAGGTAAGGCCCCTCTGCGAACAGTCGTCCTGGTCCATGGCAGTCCCCACTCCTCCACCAATGAGTCAGGCATCGTCCCTAGGGCAGAAAGGAAGGCAGAGAGATAGATGCAGAGACAGTGATAAAGAGCGATAGGGAGATGCAGGGCAGATATGCATACATATCTAGTGAGATGTACAGACAGACACAGGTAGAAAAGAAGAAAGCAGATAGAGAAAGAAATGCAGCAAGAGAGAGACTGTGCTGTGTATACCTGTCGCCTATACTTGCTGCTTGTCACTTTAAAAAAAAGTCAAAAACTCTGCCCCGAGACTCCCAAGGCTCCGGCATACTCAAGCCTGAGCCATTTATCTATTTTCTGCTACAGCAAGGAATANTCTGCCCCGAGACTCCCAAGGCTCCGGCATACTCAAGCCTGAGCCATTTATCTATTTTCTGCTACAGCAAGGAATACTTAGTTATGTTCTGGACCAGTTAGGATGATATTCCGTCCGTCTTTTACTGCAGGTTTCTCGTTGGTACAGATTATTTAGAGGCATTCATAATAACCTGCGAAAGAAACTGATATAAAATTAGTGCGGATCACACACTGTCCTGAAATTCATTCGCGATGTTTCCCTTTCCCAATTCATCAGGCGTACCTTGAACGATGCAGTCAATTACAAAACTGTAATGGAACAAGGATATAATGCAGTGTTACATATTGAGGGGTTAAATTGGGCAACTCACTGGGACAGCAGAGTTCCAAACACATTCATGGGGCTGTTGAATCAAGCTCCCTGTCTCTATTCATGCTTAATGTGCAAGCGCCATGTGATGGAAATGACAGTCGTAAACTGACCTGCCTTCTACGCAGGGCCAGCCGTCGCTTGCGGAGTTCTTTCATGTGGTCGGTGAAGCAGAGTGCTTTAAGCTGTCGCTCCAGATCAGATAGCTCCCTGAAACATACGTCACCGTATACTAGAGATGAGGTATGACTTTCGTTGCACGTTCACGTTTTCGACGTTGGCGAGCGATTTGCCTCCTTAACTGACAAACTTGAGTGATCACACAGTCACATATTCATAAAATATCAGGGAGTGGTTGGTTGAGTGTCATATAGACTTCGCCGCACCTCATTCACTTTCCGACTCTCTGTTACCTTTTTATGTAGCCAGCAGTCCTCGAATTATACGGTGCTCAAGGATGATACATCGACCATATCCCGCATGCTGCAGTATGCCAATAAGGGAGTGTGTCTTATCCACGACATGCCCCAAGTGCCAACACAGTGTCCGTGAATTAGATCACGGGAAAAAAAAATGGATTTAAAGCCAGTGCAATTTGTCAATCCCCGAAACATGATAAATAGAGCCACGACGCATGCCACGTCTTCTCACCTAGCATTCGTTCGTCCCTATACTGTGGTGCATGAGATAGGCGCACTCTACGCCCAGTCTAGTGTGTGAGCCGGGGTGCGGGGTAAAAAAGGGGGGGTGAGGGTCTGTGCCCGATTTCTAGAGATGCAAAAGAGTAAAATAATTATTTTTGTATCTGTAGGATTTGGGGTTCGCCACGCACTCCTCGAGATATGGACCTTTTTATTTTTGGTCACCACTCCACTCGCATCTTGGTGTCGGTTCCCTTACCCCTCCTCCTTCACTACTTGTCCTTCCCCCCCATGGTAGTAGCCAAAGCCTCTTTGGGGATTGCAGCAGGTGGGTCATGATGTAGTCATTTCTTTTTGGCTGTTTGCGTGTATTTTTAACATAATGTGTTGGACTAGTTCAGGTGTGCCCATACCATTCTAAATTCCTTTTTTTTCCGCCCTGTCCGAATTATGTTTTGGTTTAACTTGCTATCGGGTTAAGGTTGTGGTTTCTGGAGGAGGTACTTTATTTGCATTGTAATGTGTTTTAATATATTTAATCGTTCACCATGGTTAGCCCACAACTCGGAGTTGGATCGTGTCTGTGCGAAGATTGAAAGGGACAGTACTGGCTTTGGCGCGTAACAGATTTGTTTGTTGAGGCTGCTGATGACCTGCCTGCTCAGATNATTGAAAGGGACAGTACTGGCTTTGGCGCGTAACAGATTTGTTTGTTGAGGCTGCTGATGACCTGCCTGCTCAGATGTAAATTTATTTGCAAATACTCACATATTATGTCAATTGTTTCAAGGATTTTAAAGCACTTTAAATATGTTTGTATTTGTGAATGTTGCCTGTACAAGGTGGCTTTGAATAGACTCCATCCGAGTGCCCACTTGTAGTACCCATGTTTTTATATGTATTTGTTTAATTGTTAATGAACAGCAGCTTTGGTAGGCTACATCTGAGCGCCCACTGATTCATGTTTCAATTNATTGAAAGGGACAGTACTGGCTTTGGCGCGTAACAGATTTGTTTGTTGAGGCTGCTGATGACCTGCCTGCTCAGATTTAAATTTATTTGCAAATACTCACATATTATGTCAATTGTTTCAAGGATTTTAAAGCACTTTAAATATGTTTGTATTTGTGAATGTTGCCTGTACAAGGTGGCTTTGAATAGACTCCATCCGAGTGCCCACTTGTAGTACCCATGTTTTAATGTGTATTTGTTTAATTGTTAATGAACAGCAGCTTTGGTAGGCTACATCTGAGCGCCCACTGATTCATGTTTCAATTNATGTATTTGTTTAATTGTTAATGAACAGCAGCTTTGGTAGGCTACATCTGAGCGCCCACTGATTCATGTTTCAATTTTAAACTCATTTTGCTGTGTGTTATTTTGCAGTTGGTTATTAACTATTTGAGTTAAATATGCAATGCTCTCCTGAATTTTGCAATTGTTCAACTTTAAAGATTGGTAATGAGTATTTCCTATATGCAGATTTTGGTAATGAATAAAATCGTTGAACACTGTTTCTGCCAATAACTTCTGGTATGCCACAAGGAAAAGAGCAAAATGCTTACATCCATTTTTGAGAAGCGAATGATACCCATGATCACCCCATCACCGTGCCACTGCACGAATATATTCTAATAAGATTTTCAAAAAATGACGTAGAGACAGTTCAAACATACANCCCATCACCGTGCCACTGCACGAATATATTCTAATAAGATTTTCAAAAAATGACGTAGAGACAGTTCAAACATACATGAAGAGGCACCAGCCACTTAGTTGTCCTAGCCACATACACTGCGCATCTTAAAACAGAACCAGGGTAAACCTTGTTAAGTGGCACTGCCCACATCACCTGTGCTTATGACAGCACCTGCNCCCATCACCGTGCCACTGCACGAATATATTCTAATAAGATTTTCAAAAAATGACGTAGAGACAGTTCAAACATACACGAAGAGGCACCAGCCACTTAGTTGTCCTAGCCACATACACTGCACATCTTAAAACAGAACCAGGGTAAACCTTGTTAAGTGGCACTGCCCACATCACCTGTGCTTATGACAGCACCTGCNTTAAAACAGAACCAGGGTAAACCTTGTTAAGTGGCACTGCCCACATCACCTGTGCTTATGACAGCACCTGCAATCACCAATCACACAGCATCACCGGCACCACCTTCCATGACCACAGATTTCAGCATAATTCCAATCTTCACCAGCATTCGCAGGGCTGCCAACAGAGGACCCACAGGTGTTCCTCGACACCTGTANTCAGCATAATTCCAATCTTCACCAGCATTCGCAGGGCTGCCAACAGAGGACCCACAGGTGTTCCTCGACACCTGTATGGACTGCTTGCAGATGTATAGTGTATGAGTGCAAGAGTGATCCAACTGCATGCGCAACCAGTTTTTCGGGTGAAGTGCGTGTCAGTGATAGCGCAGTATCAATAATTGCGGGGTTAAGTATAGTGAGTTCCTGAATGGACTTCAGTGGAGGTTTGCTAATACCCGCTACTTTATGCAAGCACAGAGCCATGCGGTACTGTTAACACAACAAGTGGGAGTAATACTGACTGTTCGCTAAGTGAAAAATAATATATTTAACATTTCGGTGCGACCTAAGTCCATAATGTTGTGCTGCCAAATGCAAATCTCACGATTGATGAAAACTCGTTAAGTAAATGCACTGTGAATACCATATTCACGACGGTGTTGATAAGTGATACAGAATGTGCACACTACTGAAAACTGACGAAATTTATCGTAACCGCCAATAATGGTTATGTAAATTTTTCCAAATATCCTAAAAATTTTACATAATCTTAAAAAGTAGAAAACATATTATTCATTTAAAAATAATTATTATAAGAACAGTAGGAGCATATCAATCAAAATTTGAACACAAAATTGAAACTTATGAATAATTAGTAATGCCTAAAAATTGNGAACAGTAGGAGCATATCAATCAAAATTTGAACACAAAATTGAAACTTATGAATAATTAGTAATGCCTAAAAATTGCAACTTATGAGTAATTAGTAATGCCTAAAAATTGAAACGAAATTAAATTATTTCAAGAATTTCAAACTTTAAAAACAACTGGTATGTAAAAAAATATTTAAAAAACATGAATTAATATTGATAACAAAGTAGTTTGGAGCATAGTGTTATCATACTTCACCTTNAAATATTTAAAAAACATGAATTAATATTGATAACAAAGTAGTTTGGAGCATAGTGTTATCATACTTCACCTTTGCTAGAAAAATTTTAAGTAAATTCCAAAATATATTTTTTTTTACTTTTCTGTTTGCTTCAGTTGTTACACAACCAAATCTCTAAGAACAGGTCAGCTCTCTATAACACAGGCAGAAATAAAAAAAGAAAAAAAATCACTTCCTTTTTTAATTTTTCATGAGCTTGTAGCTCGACCAATTATCGAGTGATACTCTGTAATATGTAAATGAACAGAATGGGAGACTTACATACTTTCTCGCTGACTGTAAATACCAGGCCGCTTTCGCGTTCTGAGCAAATGGTGGAGTCTGTACAATATGAAGAGGNACTTTCTCGCTGACTGTAAATACCAGGCCGCTTTCGCGTTCTGAGCAAATGGTGGAGTCTGTACAATATGAAGAGGACCCACTCCTTGGCCTCTTCTTCCATTTTGTCCATCAAAGAGTCTTCGACTTCTTCTCTGAATACCTGCAGACACCAAAACCATTCAGATAAGCAGGTTTTTGGTGACTATGCGCACCTATTGAGTTTGTTCTCATGTAATGTACTGGACTCAATGGTGGAACGCAACACCAGCAGTACCACGCGTAGGACACAAGAAGCGAGACCATTGTGCTCTAATAGTGGTGGAGCGAGGTGGGCATGTAGCAGCAGTGGAATGAAATGATGGAGGAAATGGGAGTGCGCCGAGAAAACTTACCAACTAAAGACAATGTCCACCATGTTTCACATAGGCGAAAATCCAGAAAAACCTCACTGAAAATCGAGTCTGATTCGTCGTGGTGGGAGGCGAGTTACCTGAACAATGGAACACTGTGGAGCCCAGCGGAGTCAAAAGTGCAAGACTGTTACAAATTATCGCGAGAAACATCTGGAGGATGCGAGGCGATCTAATGTTCAGTACTGCTTTGTTCTGAGGAAATATGTACAATTTATGGAATACATTTCAGACGACTAACTTTGGTTTAACTGAAACCGATACCTACCACTCGCATTGAACCTTGAAATTATGTGTGCTGTGGCTACATATAATTACTTAATTCCCCTTCAACTTATAAAATTCTCTAAGTGAGTGTGATAAACATGTAGTTGATGGTAGCAAGTTGGCACAGGAATTACTTACCGTAAAGGTGGATTCACAATATCTAACATACGTACGTTAAGTACTTACGTACGTACGTACCAACAGACGTTACCAATGTTACCAACGTCTGTTGGTAGACATTCGAACAAAAACGAAATTTTACGAAGCGAGATTATTATTTGTGTTTTGTTTTTGCAGGCTTTATGCAGAGCATGGTGCAATTTTAAAATGTTGGCCAGAGAAAACAGCATTTTGTTTATTTACGTCTTTACATGAACAGTTTTAGTAAAATTATAATATGACTATTTAATCGGGCACTCTGATTAGTCGAGAGTTCAGCCGTATGTACACACATAGAAGTTGAAAGTTGAGCTACTCTGCCTATTTTTCTACATATGTGCATATGCTAGGTGTGAATGATGTGAATGCACGCATGTATTTATGCAGTGTTGTACTTTTATTCATACTTAAGTACGTACACTGCTTGGAGGTTGTGGATCCGTCTTAATTGGGCGACATGTGATGGTGCTTGACCAGTTGGTTGGCTGGGAGCTGCGTGGTGAAGGGATGGCTAAATAAAATAAGGGAAGTTTTGGGGGCGTTGGAAAGGTGTAGGTTATCGGCGTCAGTCATCGCCAGTTGGCGGTGGTATGGTTGAGAATGTGGTGGGGACCCCAGGGTCGCATGGCTGATCGCCCACACATATGCTTATCTCCGACGTGGTATTTATGACTGCATAGTTCCCCCTATTACAGCATGTCACAGGCTGACCTGCAAGCCTTAAAATTACCATAATAACATTCATCACTCTAGTTACATTGCTGAGGATGTTATTGGATGGCAGGTTACTGGTGGCCCGTCCCCTTAACGCACAAAGGTGGCGCTGGAAGCATACAGAACCGGCTTCACTCACTGCTGTATATTTCGGGTGGTAAATAATTAAACACGCAAATGCGAAAACACAAATGTAACATATCCAGTGCCTTAGACTGCCAGGTAGGCTGCGTGTATGAAAACATGGGCTGGCAGCCATGCGTGAGAGAAGTTAAGTGGCGGTAATTAATCTCCCCCATGCAATGTAAGTCCTGGGGAAGGTAAGACAGCATCTGCTGGAACAAAAGAACGAGGTTACTATACTTAAACGACTATGGTAAGCTTAATGGTTGATTAAAAGGTGGAAGTGCCGAGAGCGAACACAACGCGTGCCAGCTTCAGCGAGCCTCCGAGAATGCCGGGTGGCATGTGACGGAGTTGGCGTGTCAAGCTTTCCTCAACATACATTTCACACTGCAATTAATTCAAAAACATTAGTTGGAAAAACACTGCAATTTTTTTAGAGAAATTTTTTTTACATACATAACACTTGCAAAAAATAAAAATATATGCAACAAAACTGCGGAAATGAAATAATTTCTACGTGCTAAGCTTTAGTAAAAAAACATTTAAATGGGTGGGCGCACATGTCCTTGTATTTATTATTTTGTTTGTGTAATTATCGCACCCTGCAAAATACAACGTACAACATTTAATACCCTGTGGCTGTAAAAAAAGTTATTTTCCGTCTCTTCCCGCCTGGACTAGCTTGCCAAGGAAGGGGGAGGAAGTGCGCAGACANGCTTGCCAAGGAAGGGGGAGGAAGTGCGCAGACACTAGCACTGCACTACACTGCACTGCATTCGCACTGCATTCGCACTGCACTCGTTCGTGACGTATGCTGAGCTGCACTAGGGATAATGAATGATGCGTATGATGCAGTTGGGGGACGCATGGCGGGCAGACGGTCTAAGGTAGGCAGGACACCATCCTGCGTCATAGTGGTAGGGCCAGATACACAAATCTTGAACAAAGGCGAGATTAGCTGCAAGAAACAATAAACCGTTTGCTAGGATTCAGTGTACTGTGTATTCTGGTAATTTTCTTTCTCATAGCTTATTTGTGAGTGAAGATGGAGTGGAGATATTTGGGTGGCTCTAAACATCGAGGTCTTGAGAGCCGATGAGGGTGAAGTGAGGTGAGAATGGAGCAGCACTGGAATTCAAGGGCGGGGTGAATTGGAAATCCCCGAGAAAACCCACCAGCCAGCATAATCGTCCTGCACGACTCACAGGCCCCGTATGTGAAGATATTTCCTCATTTGACTGGGTCAGTGTGACTTCTCCTTCTGTTCATGCGCATCAAGCCGCAAAATTATATTAACCGTTATATTACAATCATAAATAGAGCAAAATATTACTCTAGTTTGAAAACGTCATGTTGACAGAAATGATCTTTTTTTGCGATTTACCACTGCCTCTGTCAACAGTACACATGAAACTTCAATGAAGACTACCCTGGCATTGAGTGTAACATGAAGTTACAGGGCGTGTCTGCCTCATTATCTCCCTGAAGCAGAACCCCGGGCGATGACCTACTTCCATTCTCCGCACGAGAGTGTCGTTCTTGCCGAGGATTCCATGCAGCCAGCCTTTGAAAAGGTAGTAGTCGAAGATGTGGGTTCGGACAAAGTGGCCTCTCCACGTCTTCTGGATCCTGGTGGCCATGGCGGTGAAGTGGTGATGACTCAGCTCCTTCACTCGGTCCTGCGCGAATAACATTTTTAGTTACTGATTTTTAATATTCCTTTTCTACATCATGTAGTTAATCAAGACAGTGCTTATATGTATATACACCTGATATTCGCGAATAGAGTTCTGGGCAAGCTAACCTTCAATATCTTATATACAAACNTGCTTATATGTATATACACCTGATATTCGCGAATAGAGTTCTGGGCAAGCTAACCTTCAATATCTTATATACAAACCTGTGCAGTTTTCCTTTAGTTGTCATCATGTGTTTTTGAAAGAAAAATTTCGGCACTTGAAATGTAACAATTAAAACCACCCATTCGCTTAAGTGGATCTGAGCACAACAAGATACATATACTCATTCGAGAGCATACTAATTGTATGCTCAGTAGTTGCAGAATAATTGCAGGTTGCTAAAAACTATTTTACATTTTTATAAATATTTCCTGTGAAAGACATAAATAGCAAATTTTTATATCCAAATACACAAACAATAATAAAAACTATATATTCGTGATTACTTTTGCACAAAGGACAATGCTTCATCCCCCCCACCCCCCATACTTGCAATTATATCACTTGCTATGTTTTGTGGAATCTACTTACTTTTTCCATTCATAATGTTCCATAGCAACACATCGTAAAAGGAAAACATCAAACATACTCTGAGCAGGCCCATGTAGTTTAATGGCTTAACTTCCAGATTATGCCTACATCATGAACTGAGGACCAGCTTCAACTTGCATGAAAGAAGGAACAAACTAGACTGCTGCAGCAGCTCCTTACCCTGAGCAAATGAGCATGCATGCGTCTGCAGGCAAGTCCTCTCCAGGCCTTCTGTATGGAGGCCGCAGCCTGATGCAGACTCCTGAATTGTCGCCGGACCAGCCAGCCCCGGTAGCACCTCTGTATGCAGCGGGCTGCCAGGAACTCCTTGCGGCTATTTCTCGCAGCATCGCTGCAGGGAAGCCAACATGCAATCAGGGCTCGATCAATATAAATTTGCTCATATGCAGGGAGAAATTTTTTTTTTTCAGCAGTCTATTAGTCGCATATATACAGGATTATTCTAAAATCATGGGACAAACATTGAGGGGTGGTAGAGCTCACTAAAACAAGCAATTATTGTATAGGAAAATATGGGTGGAAGTGACGCATTGAGGCACAAACACAAATACATACCACTTTAACGGAAACATAAAATGTTCATTAGCAGCATACTTAACGAGTGATTCCGTACAGAAAATGTTAAAACAGTTGCTGGAAATGCATCCACCAACAGTCACGCATGCTTGGCGACCTCTACATATGGCGTGATTGGCTGACAATGGTGGCGTGCGTGAAATACCCGGCGTATTTGAATCTGTTCGCCAATCACTCCACCGACGCTACCAAGTTTGCATTACTGTCGCTGGTAACAATTTTGAGCAATTATTATAAACATTGCTGTAAAAAGGCATTTAGCGGCGACGTTGTAAATAAAAGCTGTGTTGCATTTCATGTGTTATTTTGTGTTTTTGCCTCAACGCGTCACTTCCGCCCATATATTCCTATACAATAATTGTTTGTTTTAGTGAGCTCTACCACCCCTCAATGTTTGTCCCATGATTTTAGAATCACCCTATATATACCTCCATTACAATAGAGGGTTGTATATGGAGATTTAGAATTAATGTGAGCAAAATACATTTGTTGGTATTTTGCATTATGTTTTATTCATTATTACTTGAATTAAGTTACAAGTAGAAATCACAGGTACATTACAAACTACTTCAGCAAAACATACATCAACGACGCCTCTGTCCTTTCAGAACGGAACCGTTGAAGAGGAACTTCATAAAGGGATGACAAAAAAATTTAGCAAATTGGTAATATTTACAGACAATTTAAGATAAACATTCGAAAATACTGAAAGTTTCATCACTTCTAAATAACTAAAATCCATAAACATACATCGCCTTTTTAATTAATATTTCCATCAAAATATTGTTGTATTTTCTCCACCTCAGGAGTGGGTAACAGGTGTTGAGAATCTGCGGTAACAGGTTTAAGGAGGTTTGTTTTAAGATAATTTGAATAATAAGGATGCCAACTCAGTCTAGCAGAAAATCTTCTCTAAGAGCGGGCCGTCCGCTTGTGTAGCTGTTCATGGACTCGCCCCCATGACGAAGCTGATGTATCGTTGAGATGCGTACGATGGCTAAACATGCACACACTCCTTCCAGCCCCCTTATTTGTAGAAACTTGTGGACGAGAAGTGAATGAAAACAAACGCCTGGCTAACCAAGTACTACGATGGACTGGATTGCGACGAAGACAATATTCCATACTATCAGGTTTGAAACGTGCTGCGAGACTTGCTGATGCAGTACCCGAAGGCCAACAATGACAAACCCACAGGAAAAAAACCTTTCTGCTCCTAGAAGCCCTCAGCACTTTTTAGAATGTTAAGTAAATTATATCTCCTTTTTAAAGCCGTTCCGGAAACTCCTGGTATTTCAAAACAACTACACAAACTCTGACGAGCGGAAAATACGCGAATGCAACCGACAACAGCTGATAATATCACTGTTTATTACAATTAATTAACTCTGGCTGCACTTTGAAAGCAAAATACGTACTATTAAAATATAAGAAATAAAGCTTTTTGTCACAACTCAGTATTGTAAAACAATATCTCTTAACACTTGCAAGAAATTTTTCAGAAACTAAAATCAACGGTTAACCTAATAATAGGGCATATATTAAAATCCAAGTATTCTCGCACTTTATAAATATTATAAGAAGTCGTTCTACCCACTTTAAAACCTTAAATTCCAACATATAATTACCCGATGCATTATCACAACCTCCAAGTGTCTCCACGTAAAAATAGCGATAGTGCTGCCATCTTGTGAGCGGCAGAGTAGGTCCCGCCCTCTGCGAAACCTCTATGCTAATCAGAGAACTCTTGCCACATAAAATTAAAAATTAACATTTCTTTCTCGTTTTTCGAGCTTTCTATACAAAACTATGGCCTTTTTCGTAGAAATACTTCACTATTAACACAAAATTACTTTTTTTAAGTAATAAATACACGCCCTCAGCGTTTTTTGCGCGAAATATAACCGTTTTAAACTAAGTATTTTAACCAAATTTAATCGCTCGTCAGAGAAGCNCTGTTGTAAACTAAGTATTTTAACCAAATTTAATCGCTCGTCAGAGAAGCTCACCCATCCAAGCAAAAAACGTAATAAAAACACAATTTAACTTAAACAAATACTACAAACGTAAATTTAGAACCAAACTTAGATTATATACTTATTACAGTCAACAGCACCTGCCTGCTACGTTTTTAAATACCAGTTACCCTCAGTAATTGGTATGAGGAATATCTTGAGTAACTCATAGTTAATTCCTTTCCTGGACCACGCCCTCACGACGTCAAGCGGTTTAAATGATTACTCCTGGCATTTAGAATCAACATTACCAAATTTTAAACATTTTTATATGCACCACCAAGACCACTCGTGGGCTTGTTGGTGGATATTTTAAAATTCCTGTAATTTTTCAAAATTACTATTTTTTAATAATCAACCAGGTGGGAGTTTGCTACTCCCACCTTCAGCCTATCTCCCCTGCAGGTAGGGGGCTTGCCTTTCCTAACCCTATGCCATTAATAAATGACATACAACCTGGGTGGTCAAGGGCCCTGCACTGGGCCTGTTCTACCCCTGCGCTGAGCTTCGGCGATGATGTAAAGCATGCTCGTTTAGTGGATGCCTAGATGTCTGATCGTCGCCATGACTCCATTCGGTCCTACGAACATTTATGCAAGTACCAAGCCAGACTACGGTAGCATGGAGTATATAGTTTCATCGCAGAAGATGGGTATCTGCGCACCTGCACCGAGACCTGCGATGGCAGCTGCATGCAGCGCTGGCGATTCGCACATTTTATATTCGTCTATGAACCAACGCAGTTTCAATTGGACTGTCCGGGAGCATAATTAAAGATGTGCAGATTAAAATGAAATGTAATTTGGACTCTGTTCAAATAAGATTGATTAAAAATTATCGCATTTTTGTTGATTATGTATATTTTCTTATATGTACAAGAAATTTTGTGTAAAAAAATATATTCTTTTATTTATTTTTTTACCCCTTCTTCTTTATATAAAAAAATATTTCAAATAAAAATTTTTGCATTTAAGAATAAATAAAAAAAAATTAAAATATGACGATTTTACATGACCTCGTCACCATTCAGTACAGGTCGATAGCACTCTTGTCGATAGTTATATATCGCTGGTGGATGGTACATGTTACCAGTGCGCTTGAGTGTGTGGTAGTAAATATAAATGGACAGTAGAAATGGCATGGTGTGGAAGGGGCCGAGTGAATACGAGTAACTGGCCGATTAAATAATCAATAAAAAATTGACTAGGGTCAGTCGTGGTGGGACCTCTGGAAATGTATGTTTAATAATAATTTTTAATATTTTTTTATAAATTTACTAAATACATTTTTGGAAATTTTTATACATATTTATTTATTTTTAGAATTTTTGGCAGCAAGGTCACTAGGGTTAAGGTCAAAGGTCAAAGTCACTGACATTTAACATGGCTGATGAGATGGACACTGTTTGACCTGGCAAGGACTGGTCATATCGGGAGTTTAGTCGATCCACCTGCCATCGAACCCCAGACCTCCTACATGTTCATCTTTAAATAATTATTTCTGCAACTTTTTGGAATTTTGTTTTCAAGGTCACAGGCAGAGGGTAAAGGTCAAGTCCATGGGGTAAGGGCAAGGTCAGCCAGATCCAAGATGGCAGTTGGGTAACCAGAATGACAGCATGATTTTGGCTACAGCTCCGGACCCCTAGCCCCTTGTTCCCGACTCATCTAAATCATTATACTCTGGCAACTATTTACATAAAGATAAGTTACGCCGATACTTTGTTCCTGCAGATTTATGGATCCAACACTGACCTACCCACACCAGTACACCTGTCAGAGTCACGTAAACAGTGTTGAGTATGTTTGTATATATCTTATTTTTCAAAAGACAAACCATTTTATATTATTGCAATACTTTTATCAATTACAATTTATTGTAATTACATCAACAATATTTAGAGGAAGCATAGAAACATTTCAAATCAAATCCTATTCACGTTGTTTGGTAGTCGTGTTGGCAGAAAAGCAGTAAAATGTTGGAACACTGAGTTGCTACTGCGCACACTTCCTCATTCTCGCGCTGTGATCGTATTGGTAGAAAATCAGTCCAATTNCACTGTGATCGTATTGGTAGAAAAGCAGTCCAATTTTAGGTCACAGCGACTGGTATTGTAACGTTAGCATGTTCGCACTACCCCATATTCATTCTACAATTGGAGACATCAAACAACACAGATTATTCCTAGAGATTCATCAATATTTATATGCCATTATAATGGGACAAATGATGAGCAAGACAATTTTCCTGGCCATTGCAGATACTGCTTTTTTCATTGGGATTGTTTTATTTTGTATTTATATTTAAAGAACTTATAATACTCACGTTTCTCGCAGTTGAATCTCTTTCAGTATTTTTGATGCATCTTNCTTATAATACTCACTTTTCTCGCAGTTGAATCTCTTTCAGTATTTTTGATGCATCTTCCAACAGGAAAGCAATAGATGCCATAATGTTGTTGTTTTAATATTATTATTGTAAACAAAACAATAGTTCCGTATTTCCAGCACGTTGTTATATCACTGGATATCTTTGCATTTTCGATGCCTCCAGAGCGCTGCGCCATACTAACGAAACTGGTCGGTAAACCATAACGGATAAAGGGATGGCACACTGAATATTCCAGTAAAACATTATTTAAAGTATTTTGTTAGTGCATTAAATATAAAATTTATATTATTATTTTTATCTACCACAGCATTTCCTTGTTTTTCGTTATCTTTTTACGCTATCGTTTCACCAGAATTTTTTTATCCCTTTTTCCTTCCGAAATTTGTGTACAAACACATCATATCCTGCTTTGATGCAAGAGCTTCGTTCATTCAAACATAAAACCATAAATGGTGTTGCCGGTGTAGTGCAGCTACATCAGATTTCGATTTCGGTGTAAGTACTGTTGTTGGATATGGGGAAGAAGATAGAAAACACACATCTAAGAAAACGTATGTAATAATATTACGATACCATAACGGAGAGAGGTTATGTAGTATCCACAACACAACACAAACTGGGCGCCAAGCCCACACACACAAGACCTCTGGTAGTCAATTATTGAACTAGTGCTTGTCCCGAATAATCAAAAGTAAAAAGTTGTTGTTTACATCCTGTAGAGATTTAGTACAATGTTAGAAAATTAGTACTTATGTTGCTATGAGGTTTGTTAATAAAACTTTTGCATATGCGGATGAATTTTCACTCCATTTTTATAAAACGTGTGTTATATTTGCGTGATAGCATTTCGTTCCAATGTCGAAATGGACATTGACGAATTATATCAGTTCCTTGCTATGATGCACTTACACATACATGCACCTACAGAAATACCTGGAATGGTCGAAGTTCTTAATTCAATACGAGAGACGTGTTTCTCAGCAAACCAGGAAGACATTAACCTTAAAAGTATTTCCATTTGCTAACAATTCGCTGCGCATATCTTAAGTGAATGTGCGGCAACTGTAGGGTGTTGATGTTATATTGGTACTATGTGGAAATATCGCAATGTTCACTTTTGGCACTAATAGATAATTTAAATGAACGTATATTCGGCATTACCATTTACCAGTGTTATTTTACTGTTACCTTAATCTTACGCTGAACAAACTATTCAGCAGAGAAATACAAATTTCGCGCGCATTTAATTGCTCTATTCCACCTACACCTCTTCCGGAGAAGGTGTAAATTTTGCTGCACCGAATTACACCAGTGTAGCTACAATGGTTGAATGAAATGCTAACTATCAACTAGCTTGACGCAATATCCCCAACTTAATTTGCTAAAACAACGTCTAAAGGAACGACCGCATCGAACATCTGTTGAATGAAACGAAGCTAATGTATTTCCTTGATTTTACACAGCGGTGCGTAATTGAATTATATTTTTTTGAGTAAGTTACTTAATTTATTGGAAAAAAAAAAACATTTACACAATGTCACTAGAAATCGACCGTTTTCATAAACATTACATTTCATTTTCCTTATTCAGTCATATTATCATGCGCAGTTTATATACAGCTTCTAAGTACGTATTTATTCCGCTCACAAACGCGATTTGAGAATGGTTTACATTTAAATATAATTAACAATAATAATACATCTGACAATAAAACAGGTCTATAATTAAGTTTAATAAAGGGGGGAAAAAATGTGAATATCGTTTGTTCTCTAGGTACCAAACTGTGCCTGGCGCTAGAAATTGCGTGCATGAAACGGACACCGTACCTATCACGAAGCTGCACGGAGGGGTGTGGTTTACGCAACGAATATTTTTTTGAATAATTTTGTCTGTAGTCTATGGTGACAACCTCTAGGCGGCGCGGCGGTTGTTTGCATTTGCGTACGTTTGTTTTCTGTTTAGATTATTGTGAATAAGTTGTAAATACGAATAAATAATGGCGGACATCAAACAGGAATTGAAGAATGTCGACGATCAACAAAACTACGCCGGAAGCAACGGTGACGACCCAAAAAACGTGCAGGAACTGACACAATACGTAAGAACTTTTTGCCATAATTTATGAATTTTAACAATATAACGGACCTAACCCAAACTAGTAATTTTTAGTTTAAGTAATGCTCGTTAATGCACTACGCAATTTTAAGATTGCAACAAACTGTTAAATTCTAGCTCTTAAGGAATTTTGTGTTTAATACGGTCGGCCGTGCGCCAGCAATGGTGTTGCAGGAATGCGTGAAATTCTCACCCGGCAGTTGTTCAGTACATTTTACATTGTCTTGTAACTTTGCGTACCTTATTCAGTAATTCAAATCACCTAAACTTTCTAAATACCTGAAGCACTATGCTTGAGGTAGAAACAATGAATATAGCATATTCGCGGTTTCTTCACATTGTTTTAAACGTTTGAAAAATAACTCTACATTTTACCTGGTTGGTAATTATCCAGAGTAGCGGCTTTTCTGAAGGAAACGTCCTAGACCAATAAATGTAGAGGTTATGTGTTCATCCATTCACAGTGATTCACTGACAAAAATATAAAAAAATCAGAGTAGCCACTACACAAACATAAAAACTCCCTTATAATGTATTCCCTTTTGATGTGCTCTGCATAGATTTGGTAGCATAAGCTTCATAATTTTTTGTTTTGCCTATTGTAAACAGTAGATTTTCCTACTCTGTTTTATGCCAGTTACACTACATTATTGTATGCCATTTTTTATTGGAGATGACCCATACAATAGTTATCATGGAAAACATAACAGGCCAACTGTGCAGAATCCATTTATTTTACTTTTGTGGGTCTACTATGTTTCCTTCAGAAAAGCTGCCATTCTCAATAATTACCCAGACAGTATTTACCAATTTTACTCGCTCATTTCGCTGGGGTGGTGTGTCAAATTGTTTGAATTGCCCCTTAGGGAAATGTGAAAGTTTTGGTAACCCTAGTGGTGGAACAGTGGTCAGATCGTTCAACTTGCACCATGAATTTGGCTTGATTATTGGTTAGGTCTTACTCATGTTTCCACATGTGGGAAATGTGGCAGATTTTACAGATGTTGGTTTTTCGAAGGGCACTCCCATTCCACCCCCACCCTAGCTGCCTCTGGTTTCTTTTTCACCTCACATCACTTCACAGTCACGGTTCTGAAGACCTTAGCTGTGATGCACCACTCAAATCTCTTGCTCACGCCAGTACGAATTCCCAAGTATACCGTCATTTTCATTGTCCTGTAATGTGCCTTTTAGAGTTACTGTTATGCCCTCGTCGAGTTTACTAAAGTGGCTTTGGACAACAAAATTCTGAATTTGAAACCTGAGAGATTTTCATCGTGTGGTTAGGCTGTTGTAATTTGTAAGCCCCTTGTGATGTAGAAGTGGAGATTTAAATTAGTAAAATTTTAAAAAATAATAATTGCTGTTTTAAAGACCCGTTATTTAACAACCTGTATTGTGTGTGCAAATTGTGACATTAAAAAAAAANAATAATAATTGCTGTTTTAAAGACCCGTTATTTAACAACCTGTATTGTGTGTGCAAATTGTGACATTAAAAAAAAAACTTTGATTCCAGATGTTTGAACATATTTCTCTCGTGTTCCAGGTCCAGACGCTTCTCCAGGGGATGCAAGACAAATTCCAGACAATGTCTGATCAAATCATTACTCGAAATATCCTTTTGCATTCATATTATGAANAATAATAATTGCTGTTTTAAAGACCCGTTATTTAACAACCTGTATTGTGTGTGCAAATTGTGACATTAAAAAAAAACTTTGATTCCAGATGTTTGAACATATTTCTCTCGTGTTCCAGGTCCAGACGCTTCTCCAAGGGATGCAAGACAAATTCCAGACAATGTCTGATCAAATCATTACTCGAAATATCCTTTTGCATTCATATTATGAANAGGGATGCAAGACAAATTCCAGACAATGTCTGATCAAATCATTACTCGAAATATCCTTTTGCATTCATATTATGAATAATGCGTAGTTTATGGGTTTTAATAGCTGTTGTAAGTTATAGAGCGAAACCCCCATTTTATGTACACATCTCAAGGGACCAGGAGAAAATAATTGCAAAATGCATGACAGTGCAAAGAAAGTGAAATTTATGCTTCAAGTGAATTACATGGGACCAAAAAAAAGGNTAATTGCAAAATGCATGACAGTGCAAAGAAAGTGAAATTTATGCTTCAAGTGAATTACATGGGACCAAAAAAAAGGTGTAGAAAGAGGAATGTGTAAAATCAGGGGGGTGTAAAAAGGGGTTGTGCTGTATTTGTGGTAGGGTTACTGTGTGTTTACGTGTGGTTTAGTGGCCAGAGNAGGGGGGTGTAAAAAGGGGTTGTGCTGTATTTGTGGTAGGGTTACTGTGTGTTTACGTGTGGTTTAGTGGCCAGAGAGATAATGGCTGTCACAGTATTTTTTTCCCCCCCGTAATTTACCCTAAAGATAATAAATAGAGTAGGAAGTCCCAGGTAGGGGTGGGAGCAAATTGCATCTCTGGGCAAGCCCCATAAGCCTGGGCACACAGAAATGACTGCAAGACATGGTCCATGCTTACTGGCTAATCTGTATTAAGGGAGAGGGAAAACTGGCATAGACACAGTGACAACCCCCTTAGCAGAGAATAATTGCAATGCATGCAATTTACAGAGTAGCAAATAGGTTTCCCCTAGCACAGCGGATCGCGGTGTCAGNCAGAGAATAATTGCAATGCATGCAATTTACAGAGTAGCAAATAGGTTTCCCCTAGCACAGCGGATCGCGGTGTCAGAGTAGCTTATCACTTTGTTATAGGGTAGTGTTCTCTTTTTAATTGGCTGTATTTTCAATACCTGTGTGTGTGTGAATTTTTTTTATTTTCTGAACAGTGGGGCTTACTACACTAAATTTGAATGTACTTCCATGGCGTAACCAGAAGAGAGAGNCAGAGAATAATTGCAATGCATGCAATTTACAGAGTAGCAAATAGGTTTCCCCTAGCACAGCGGATCGCGGTGTCAGTTATAGGGTAGTGTTCTCTTTTTAATTGGCTGTATTTTCAATACCCGTGTGTGTGTGTGAATTTTTTTATTTTCTGAACAGTGGGGCTTACCACACTAAATTTGAATGTACTTCCATGGCTTAACCAGAAGTGATCTGTGTTGATGAAAGAGAGAGATAGCGACAGATAGCAAGATATAGAGAGAGAGAGAGAGAGTGTGTATATATACACACACACACACACACATGAGGGGGAGGAAGAGATTTTAGTGGCTTGATAGTTAATTTGATTTTTATCTTTTGTGCCAGAAAGTCATGTTCCTACCATTTATATATATATATACACACACACGCACGCGCACACGTGTATATATATATATACGCGTGCACGCACGCACACACAGATAATATGTAACCACGGAAGCATCAAATGAAATAAAAAAGTTTCAGGACTACTAGCGCTTAGAGTGGCCAGCGTCAAAGGAAACCCTGGAGAAGTGAAGGCAATATCTGGGAGATTTGTTCCGCAAGAGAATTTAGGTGAAAAGTTATAAATGTATATAATAAGAAAATAAATATTAGATTATAACGCTTCTGCTACACGCCATCTNTTAATAAGAAAATAAATATTAGATTATAACGCTTCTGCTACACGCCATCTCGTGAGTCGTACTGTTATTTTGGTTTATCCCATCTTTGTGTGGCAATTCATAAGCCCGGGGGCAATTTTGTTGCTATGTGTGGCTAAACTTTTTGTGTTGATAACTATTAGCGCAGTGGGAAAAGTGGTTGTCAGTGAATTGATAATTGTATTATGTCTTTATCTTTGTGTCGTAACTTTGTTCTGGCCCTCGGATAGCTAGTATTCTACCTGTGTCACATTTTCCAGTGTGTGTGCTTATGTAGACTGCGTATGCACGTGTTTGCATGCGTCTTCATAGAGGAAGTCTCTGTTAGTGCTACCTGTTAAATAATGTGTTATTTTTTAGGAAACCACATGCAGTCAACTTACGACACTACAACCCCGGGAATAATGACCCCCTTAAAATACAGACNTTGTTGCCGTGTGTGACTAAACCTTTTTGTGTTGATAACTATTAACGTAGTGGGAAAAGTGGTTCTCAGTGAATCAATAATTGTATTGTGTCTTTATCTTTGTGTCGTAACTTTGTTCTGGCCCTCGGATAGCTAGTATTCTACCTGTGCCACATTTTCCCGTGTGTGTGCACGTGTTTGCATGCGTCTTCATAGAGGAAGTCTCTGTTAGTGCTACCAGTTAAATAATGCGTTATTTTTTAGGAAACCACATGCAGTCAACTTACGACACTACAGCCCCGGGAATAATGACCCCCTTGAAATACAGACTGTTTTTTTAGGGAACTCTGGAAAATTCCAAATATGATCTTACATGTCCATGTTTATTAAGAGTCAATTCAAAGGAACAATTTGATTATATTTAACGTATATAACACATAACTTTACCACTAAGAGCTGTGGAAAACCACCTAAGTAATTTTAAATGCAACTTTTCCGTACAGGGGGTCAGGGATGGGTCGAAATCTGCCCAAATTTAAATAACGACCCCTTGGAAGCAACGCCCCTTTCCCTGGGAGCCGTGAAAGGTTGTGGTTTCAATAGTTGACTGTACAAATATTTCCAATTTTTGCTGCGTTTGTTGGTCAAGGAAAAGTAATAGGATGTCTGGAAATGTCAGGGAAGTTGTTATAAGGACACTGCTAGCCACCATGTCTTAAAGGCTTCATGCAAAAAATAACCTAACTCTGTGTAGTGATTAAATGATAGCATCTAGGTGTCGTAGCCTGGCCTGCAGGCAACTCGGTTTCAGATGGTTTCCTTAACGAGCGCCACTTGACGAGATGGGGAACCGTATAGATGACCTGGAGAAGAACATAGCCGACCTCATGACGCAGGCGGGAGTTGAAGGCCCAGACAAGTAGCGTGTGTAGTGGAAGGAGCATGCCTCTTCATCGCACCCGTGATAGACAGTTGCTAACTTTTCTCACCAAATAACTTTTTTTTAATTTTGTTAATGTGTGTGATGTTTGTGTTTATTATGTATGTAACATTGAACTGTTGTATGTCCTAAAACTAAAAACAGTAAAATGTAATTTTTATGGATTGTTTTATTTTGCTGTCCCGCGAAAATAGAATAATTATTCCGCATTTCTTGCCCTCTGTTTCATATGCATTTAATGGAAATTGAAATAAGTTTTTTGCCTTGTCTTATTGGAGGCTGTAAGCAATTAGTAACATTTTTTCTGCTAGAATTAAAATATATATTAATAAATAATTAAGAGGTCCACCTTGACCTGTTTCCCATGTTCGAGGAAGAATAGCACAGGAGCGATAAGGGCAACACTGCTACATGCATCAAGTGTGCCCTCACCCTAGAGGGCAACTAGCGTGTAGTGTTGTTTCATTATCCTGTGTTTAACGGTGACCCTGTCATTTTACTGTTGGAAAGTCAGGCCAGGTTTAATGTAGGGCCCTTGAGTATTTTAGTGTGTATATTTTGAGATACAGAGTATTGAAAAAGCAGTTTTTAGCTGTGTTGGAGTGCTCTGAAATGCAGCGTTATCATTCACTTATTACTTGGGCACCTTGTGTTATCATACCAACACTTTTTGTTCACCGTGTGTTTTGAGTGTGCGATTGCGAGCTTGGTGGCTCACAAGTTGCAATGTAGCACATCTTGACGAGCCATTTCCCACGTGACCATCGTTCACGTAAAGATTATGAAAATTACAAGAGCGGATAATCACACACACATGACTGGGAAAATATTTTGTGTGCCGTCCATCGTCAGGAAACGCATGCAACCGGGACTGAAACTACTCGCACATTAATTCTGCCTGGACCATTTGAATGATACGGTTACTAAATCTGATCTTACTGTATACGAGCAGCAGCAGCCGCCCTTATTTGTCATAGTTTACAACGTAAACAATGTCGAAGGTAAAAAGGCTACAGAAGATTTTGATGCCACCCACTGGGCAAGTGTAAGATACACACACTATTTCCATACTCTCATCAAACACCTTCAATGGTTCTAAAGACCTCGCTGTTAAGAACCTCTCAAATCTCTTCACTCACTCGATCAACACTTCCCTCCACCCCTCACCTGACTGTCTCGCAGAATGCAGCACTGCCCGGCAACAGGAGTCTAGCCAAGTTCATAGCAAACCAGAATAAATAAGCGGTCATTGACAGGTGAAATGGAAGCCATTCATTCTTTCCTTTTGTGTTAAGGCCATTTCACGCAATCAAATTTTTATCGAATTCAACAATTTATTGAACTAAAAAGTACTTCATTTCTCATTTAATAAATTGCATTCCATACGCTTGCAAGTTTTCACGTGAAACTTTTATCAAAAACATCTTAATTAAACCAGTTTAAAAAATACTTAAAGTAAATTTTAACTATCTACATGAAAATAGTTGGTTAAACCCCAACTAATTTTATTCAAAACTCTATTATTAAGAGATTACTTCCATTAATTCAATCAGAGAAGCTGCAATACAGTGATTGAAATTTGGATTGTAGAACATGTTCTAAACGAAAATCTTGAAGGAAGACGAATCAAAGAGAAAATGGCGACTATTATGACGTATAGCATTCAATAAAATTTGAAGAAAAATTTGATTATGTGAAAGGGTCTTTAGCCAAGGAAGAAAAGTAGACAATGCTCTTTGACCTCCAACAGGTTTGTAGGTAAAATACTAAAACCTTTACAGTGTTTGAACTCTAAGAAACGTGATGTTATGGGTAAGGATGCAAGAAATCACAATTGAAGTTCATTAAATAAAATACTTTATTGCTGCGTTCTAACATTTTTTTATTTTATATATATATATATATATAAATAAATAAATATATATATATAATACATTTACAGTGGAAACTATCCACCGAATTTCAGGGGACTGGCAAAAAATTCTATAGATGCGGACTGGACATTTTAGTCAACCAAAAAAAAAAAACCCCAGCCTCATTAAACTTTGTGTTGAACGTATTGATATACCAAGGTTAGGTATTTGTCAAGTTGAACTAAACTAAAACAATGCAAATGGGAATATTAACGAAAACGTTCATAATACAGTAGAACCCTGTTAAGTTCTCTAGGGAACCAAGAAGTGTTGACCTTTATATGTGGGGAAGAAAAAAAAAACCACTCTATTTCCGGTATTCACACTCAAACTTAATAAAAAAAACAACTATTAAACACCTGTTTTGAATCCACGTGCACAGAAATAGCTGCCGACGTAGTGGGGGTATTATCGATAGAGCAGCCAACAACAGTCACAGTTACTAACTGAGAAATAAAAACGTCTTGGATATTGTGATTGATAAAGTGCAGTGAATAGGGTTTCCTTAATTTTGCGGGGGTTTTTTTTTTTTTTTTTTTTTTTATTATATAAACTTTCCGGGAATACATATATGCATTCGTAATTTTCGTTAAAAAAATTGTGAGTGGTGTTGGCAACGTCGCGTCGCGAATCGATATCTCAAAAATACGGCACTGCTGTTTCTTGTGGTTGCTCTGCTGGTCGTTACTAACATGGTTGCCGCCGTAAACATTGAAATTACTTGCTGAACGTCTAACAAAATGTCTACAGTACATACTTCATACACATATATACTTTATTTCCACATTATTGAAGTTATACTTCTTTTGGCGCGTTGCGGGTAAAAGTTTAGTGTGCAACGAAAGTTGCGCGCGCACAGTGTAACGAAATTCGACAGTGAACATTACAATCAAGCAGATAATACATGCTGTTACTTGGCAACCAGCATTTGAGGTTATACGTGTATCGTATAGTAAAATTTTGAAAGAATTTTCAAGTATTTGTGGTTATACACGAAAATTTTATTTTAGTCACACCAAAGAAGTATAACTTCTAATGCGCGTAAATAAGTACACGCACCCCCGTTTTTTTTTTGTTTCGTGAGCTCTAAATACCTAATATGTAGTCATCTACCGTTTTTATTTTTTGTTACAAAGTACGAGTTAAAGGCAACATTGTGACAAAATCAACAACAGGTTATTACGGGAGTGGTAAATTACATAAATAGGACTAAACGCAAGGCATTGAGACGTAAGCAAAAACGTGTGTTGAAAATTTCTTTTTTGTGTTATCTATTAGTATTAGTTGTGCAGGTGTGCATATTGTACTTTACACCGACTCCGTATGACACGATGACTGCAGTTGACATTTATACTTTTTGTTGATACTTCGTCGTTTAATGATAGGATCATTTAATTGTCGGCGATGCTACAGAAATTTTTGTTCAATCGATGCAGTAAAAATTAAATTATGAGCTTGGCAAAACCGGACCATTTTTATAGCATTATTTACATAGGAATTTTCTGTGGACACGGACTTTCAATCCATCCGTTCTCGATGGATTGAATTTCCACTGTATATGAATGGTTTTTTTATAATTCTGCCTTGAAATTGGGGGNCCACTGTATATGAATGGTTTTTTTTATAATTCTGCCTTGAAATTGGGGGTTTACTGTATATTGATTATAATGAGGCATTTTTTGGTTATACTTCCTTAAAGCCAGCATTTACTAAACTGTAGTTGCCCATGTTGACAAATTTCCAACTGAAAATGTATCTGCTTAGCAGTTGTGGCCACCGCCAAGTTCTGTTACACTCGGTACTGGGAACAGAGTTTATAATAATTTTATTCTTGTTATGCCAATGATCTCGGACATAAGAAATTTTTCCACAGGATAAAACCTAGAAACGAAAAATATTTATTAGTGTACAAAATGCTGAGATCTTTACAAATCTTNTTGCTGCGTTCTAACATCTTTTAATTTTATATATATAAATAAATAAATATGATGCATTTACAGTGGAAGCTATCCACCGAATTTCAGGGGACTGGCAAAAAATTCTATAGATGTGGGCTGGACATTTTAGCCAACAAAAAAAAAATGCAATCTCATTAAACTTTATGTTGAACATATTGATATACCAAGGTTAGGTATTTGTCAAGTTTAACTGAACTAAAACAATGCAAATGGGAATATTAACGAAAACTTTCATAATACAGTAGAACCCTGTTAAGTTCTCAAGGGAACCAAGAAGTGTTGACCTTTATATGTGGGGAAGAAAAAAAAAACCACTCTATTTCCGGTATTCACACTCAAACTTAATAAAAAAAACAACTATTAAACACCTGTTTTGAATCCACGTGCACAGAAATAGCTGCCGACGTAGTGGAGGTATTTATTATCCATAGAGCAGCCAACAACAGTCGCAGTTACTAACTGAGAAATAAAAACGTCTTGGATATTGTGATTGATAAAGTGCAGTGAATAGGGTTTCCTTAATTTTGCGTTGCCTTTTTATTTGTTAACTTTCCGGGAATATTTATTAGTGTTACATTTATACATATATGCATTCGTAATTTTCGTTAAAATAAAATTGTGAGTGGTGTTGGCAACGTCGCATCGCGAATCAATATCTTAAAAATACGGCACCGCTGTTTCTTGTGGTTGCTCTGCTGGTCGTTACTAACATGGTTGCCGCCGTAAACATTGCAATTGCTTGCTGAACGTCTAACAAAATGTCTACAGTACATACTTCATACACATATATACTTTATTTCCACATTATTGAAGTTACACTTCTTTTGGCGCGTTGAGGGTAAAAGTTTAGTGTACAACGGAAGTTGCGCACGCACATTGTAATGAAATTCGACAGTGAACATTGCAATCCAGCAGATAATACATGCTGTTACTTGGCAACCAGCATTTGAGGTTATGCGCGTATCGTTGTATAATAAAATTTTGAAAGAATTTTCAAGTATTTGTGGTTATACACAAAAATTTTATTTTAGTCACACCTAAGTAGTATAACTTCCAATGCGTGTAAATAAGTACACACAACCCCGTTTTTGTTTTTTGTTTCGTGAGCTCTAAATACATAATGTGTAGTCATCTTATCATTATTATTTTTTGTTACAAAGTACGAGTTAAGTGCAGCATTGTGACAAAATCAACAACAGGTTATTACGGGAGTGGTAAATTACATAAATAGGACTAAACGCAAGGCAGTGTGACGTAAGCAAAAACGTGTGTTGAAAATTTCTTTTTTTTTGTGTTATCTATTAGTATTAGTTGTGCAGGTGTACAAATTGTACTTTACACCGACTCCGTATGACACGATGACTGCAGTTGACATTTATACTTTTTGTTGATACTTCGTTGTTTAATGATTGGATCATTTAATTGTCGGCGATGCTACAGAAATTTTTGTTCAATCGATGCAGAAAAAATTAAATTATGAGCTTGGCAAGACCGGACCTTTTTTATAGCATTATTTACATAGGAATTTTCTGTGGACACGGACTTTCAATCCATCCGTTCTCGATGGATTGAATTTCAACTGTATATGAATGGTTTTTTTATAATTCTGCCTTGAAATTGGGGGTTTACTGTATATTGATTATAATGAGGCATTTTTTGGTTATACTTCCTTAAAGCCAGCATTTACTAAACTGTAGTTGCCCATGTTGACAAATTTCCAACTGAAAATGTATCTGCTTGGCAGTTGTGGCCACCGCCAAGTTCTGTTACACTCGGTACTGGGAACAGAGTTTATAATAACTGTATTCACACATTATGCCAATGATCTCGGACATAAGAGATTTTTCCACAGGATAAAACCTAGAAACGAAAAATATTTATTAGTGTACAAAATGCTGAGATCTTTACAAATCTTGCAGCAGCTACGAGTGCACGCATTATCGAGACGGCCGACGGACATGCGGTGGTTTTCATCACTTGAAATGACTGCCCCTGTAGTGTTTCTGCGGTATTTCATCGGATGCAACTGAAGAGACTTCTTCCACCAGGTCGTCGTCTTTCCGGCCAGGTCTGGAGCTCGTCCTCAACGATTCCTGCCGGACATAACACTTGTGAATGAGGCCCATCGCCAACACACACCAGCCATGTAATCACAAATACAGTAGCACTCCTTTGTGCTTTGTGCACCTGCTTTTTTTTAAAGTCCCATTTGCACTTTTTATAGCATAAATTTCCCTTCTTTTACACTTGCCTGCATTTTGCAACACTCCCCTGAAAAGTGTTAAGGAAAAACACTACTGCACAGGCTGTATGCTTACACCTACGTAGGACCACCCGTTTTCCGTGAAAAGATTTAGATGCAGTTTGGACTCCCGTGTCCTGCGTGCAGTTTCGCGTAGGTTATTGGCCACGTGTCTGTCGGAAGAGACAGTTCCTTACCTGACTGGGCCAATCAGAATGAGGTAACACTGGCACTGAGCGTTGCGTGATTCGCAGGCAGATGCGTGACAGTTACAATCATGAAAACGGATCTGCGCTTCAGTATTTTGGAGTACAAGTGATGCTGGAATCTTTCCACGAAAAAACAAAGCTGCATGAACACCTAATATTTTGACAACCATGCCCTCACGAGTTTAAAACTGCACGCAGTGGCAATTTGGGCTCAGGTCCCTGTCTGGTCACTCCAGTTCTTCGCATGTGGACAACGTGGTGGATAATGCTGTTTCAGTTTTCTCAGGGAATTCCAACTTCCCCCATCATTGCTCCATCTCATTTCACCTTCATGGGCACTGAAGTTGTAGCTGTTACACATCCTCCAAATCTCTCAACTCGAGCCTTTCTCCTGTGCACATTCAAGCCTCCGACTGCTATACTCTGTACCATATAAGGAGGCCACTTTTTGACAGCTCTGTGAAAGTAGCGCCACTGTTTACATCTGACAACGTATCCTTCCGCCATCAGCTGATCGGCCACATGGCAACAATGTTTATTTTCATTGTCACTATCAGCTGATCCCGTAGTCAATGTACTGTTCGTGGGATGTTTTAGGCAAACTTGCTACTCAGAAATATGAAGACCAGATTATTGACAGTTGACAATCACCGCGCCAATGTTTACTTTATCCTTACGCCCTCAACTTGTCCGGCGAGTCAGCGCGTCTTAGAGGTGCTGCTACATGCGGCAATTGTTGAACTCCTTGGGGAGGCACGGCAGGCAGCGGGAGAGGAATCGAAACTGAGTTTGGAGTGCGTTTGTATGGTCGTTCGTAAACATAATATAACTGGAAGGGCAGGAACGTGTAGAGGGGAGCAGCGGGAAGACGTGAGTGCAACACACATTACAGGTATGGCGTGCTAGTGCGGTGTCCCACTCTTCGGAAACAAGGAACGGGTTTTCGGAGAACAACATGGCGTATGCTTCGCAAAAGAGCCAATGGATCACGTGCACAACAGATTTTTTCAACAATGGCTAGCGTCTTCGTAAAGTAGACTGTTGTTCTATTACTGGCTGGGAACGAAACGTATTTCAAATATATTTTGCCAAATTATTAGAGAAATTAATTCAACAATATTATGCAATATTTCTGTGTGCTTTTGGAATTAATATCAAGCAAATAAGAAAAGCGGGGTTGGAGAGGGCGGTATAAAAACGTGAAAAATGTTTCGAGATTGCGTTTTATTTCTATACTGGTTGTTTTATTGTTCATTTCATTTTGAACACCTATACCTATTTTATCACGAAGTTTAGTTTCTAAAACTAAAAACTGCTGTTTTATGACCACGTACAATATAATGTATTAATTATAATTAACCTTGGAACTCTTTTTATAGCATATTTTCAGCTGGTATAATGTGCGTCGGCAGTGCACTCAGAATAGCCAATGTAATATTAACTTTTGTTCGTTCATGCATCAGCTGATACAGGATTTTGTAAATGGCACGTTGTTTGTTTCGAATACGTCAAGTGCCACTCACTGACTGTCACAATGTGGCCTTCTTATATAAAATGAACTATAATGCAGTGCTGGAGAGAGAATGCATACTCCCAGTTTGCAAAATTTTTCCTAGGGATTCCACCTGCCTACAGCCATTTTACATGTTCTCAGGTCACCACCTGCATCATCGTATCTACGTGCAAAAGCGTCAAACTGATTTGCAGTCTTTCTGTCTGCGACTTACTTGAACACAACTTTGAGTGGTGACGTTATATTTCTTTGGCATGCTATTAATTATGAAAGTATTGTGCGTGTCTAAAGGAAACTCTTAAACTTTCTGTGTAGAAAATTTAGGAGCTGAAACAGATTCCAAAAACACACTTTTTAGCCATTTTCACACTCAAAAAAATAATCCCTAGAGTTGAAATGAAATGAAACTTGTCTTTGGGCACGAGATGTTTCTTAAATACTTTTCGTGTTGACACACCACTACAAAATATGCAATTGCTTTTGAATCTCATGTTTCCTGCCCAACCCAGTTAGGCAAAACCTAGAAGTACCTAAATAAGAGAGCAAATGGAAGTGTTGCATACCCACCGTGGAGGGGCTGCGAGCAAAGCGTGTGGGCGAGGTGGGGATGCCCTGACGCGGGGCAGGGGGTGTGGCAAACAGGTTGGCCAGAGAGAAACTCGAGTCTCGGAAGGAGGTCCTCTTGACCGTGTCGAGGCGGGCGACGCTCTCCGGCACCCTCATGGCCGCCTGGAACTCCTGCAAACCATACATAACTTTGCGTCACAACCACAGCCATTCCTCTAACCCAATCCAATATCATCCTCAAACATACCACGCAACTGTAACATGCAACCCTTCAGTTACTAATTTCATTTCAGAAGCTCAGTTATTCTATTACCATTCAAAAGTAAATCCAGTCATATACAAAAAGACAGGAAACCCAGTTTAATTTTACAATAGCATTCACGTTACATATAGTAAAAAAAAAATTTGTCATAAATTTTGTGGTTTTTGAATGGGAACAGCTGTTTCTCTGTTGATGTGACCAATGATAAAAAAATCTTTGATTGTAAGAAAAGAAAAAAAAAGGGTAATGTATTGTTTAAGCAAATTCTGGAAAGTAATTTTTTTACATACACTGGAAATGTCACACAATTAATAAGTTAAACGTACACCTGGTTAGCTTAAAATAGTAACCGAAGCTATTACTATGGCCCAAGAAAATATCTTATGAAGTCACTAGTTCGTTGCTCTGGAATGGTAATCACACCCCTCCTCCCAAGTTTATAACAATAGATACTATCTCATTATACATTATGCATAACCCTGGCTTGTAATTGCTCGATTGTCCAAGTTTACAAATACTTGATCATCCTGCTACAGTATACTCAGCAGTCATATCGGGTAAAGTTTTTGCAAATCTTGCAGCACTTGCTGGCAATGNGATCATCCTGCTACAGTATACTCAGCAGTCATATCGGGTAAAGTTTTTGCAAATCTTGCAGCACTTGCTGGCAATGCAACGTGAGAAATGGAGTGAATATTAGTAGCCTGTTCACAGCAAACTGACCACTTTTGGAATCCTTGCTTAAGATCTATTTGTACACACACAGTGTATCCTTTCACAAAATGCAAAATTAACACTGTTACCAGACTGATCACTTTATTCATACGTCTGGCAAGTAGAACTGTATGATTTTTAAAAAGTAAATAATTTCACAAATCTGCTAATACTGTACTTATGAATGCATTAAAAACAGAAAGAAAAAAGAAATCATTTTAGAATACACTAATGTTTACCTAACCTATATAATTCAACATTAAAAACACGGAACTCGTACGTTCCCTCCGTTGTAACCAACTTTACTGGGGAAATGCCAGTCAGTGTGAAAATATGCAGGTAGGGACAGTGGCATTTTTCAAAGGTTGGTGCGAATTAATCAGGCAAATGTACAGTCCAAGGGCAGAGAGGAAAACTTGTATCCAAAATACCCAACTCAGAATACTATGGCGAATAATGGTTTCCATTCTTTCTCATGACGAATATACAGCTCAGTATTGGGATGTAATGTATTTTAACNACTATGGCGAATAATGGTTTCCATTCTTTCTCATGACGAATATACAGCTCAGTATTGGGATGTAATGTATTTTAACACGAACACCAATATTTCCTTCTTGAACTAAATCGTGCACATCAGGAAGAAACAACGATTATGAGGGAACATCACTGCTACAAAAATGGTGCACTGATAACTTTGCATGGATCCCACACAAAATTTTGAAACAGCAAATAATTTTCATCAAATGAATTTTGTGGTTTATTTGGAGATGAAATAAAATTTTTTTTCGCGCACGTTCTGCCTTAATGATGCAATTTTGCGCTCGACATTTCTTGAGCTCAGTTTTTTTTAGTATGGTGCTGCATCGTTACTACGTATCTCAGGTAGGGCATTAAATAAGTTAACGACACACTACTCCAAGTTGAGGCGCACGTTGCTCCTCGTTACCCAAACACACAGCCTTCCTCTCAGCAACTTCCCTAGTCAAGAATACAACATATGGGTCTCCTTGAAACATGACATCTTTTAAAGGGAGAAGCCTGTTTACCGTTTGCCATCGATACCAAGTAGAAATTTTCTCAGTGTGAAATCCTTCCAAAGGAATGCAGACGCACGTAAGTAACATTACACTATACTTTTACTCACAGCTATAAAACCAAAGCATGCCACTAAAACGAACACAGAAAATGTAATATATAATATAAATTGTCCCTTCACACAGGTGTTACAACTATCTAGAATTGCATGCATCTAATAACAATTTTTTTTTCATCAAGGAAAGTTATTAATGACATTCTAATTAATATGTATAGTTTTTATGTGTTACAGACCTACTGACGTAATGTATTTGTCAGACACAATATTTAAAAGGCCAGAGGCACAAGTAACTGCAGTTTAGTACTTGTCAACAGGCGCATACACGAAGGACGACACATTCTTCACGCGGTTGCACGGTTACGTTTCACCGGCTGGGTCAGCTTCATCGAGCTGTGAGTTGTAGGGCTGCCCAATGAAGCTGGCCTACCCAGCAAACGTTGCCACCACGTGAAAAATGTGCTGTCCTTTGTGTGTTGGCCTGTTGACACGTACTAGACCGTGAGTGCTTCTGCTTCTGTCGTTTTAAATATTATTGGTAGACTAGCAGCCTACTTATCACCATTAATTAAGTATTTATTGGAAGCATGCACCTGTATATATATATTTTTTATTTTTACACAAATGCTGAGCCCAACAGAACATGAATTTGAAATCAATAAAAATATTGTGCAATTTAATAAAGCAATGAATTTAATAATCGTGATAAACATGCAAGCAGTATGGAAATCTCTGGTGCAACTACACAATCTGGGCTGGCTTTGTTATCTTTTGGTTCCTTCGCAGTCGGCTGTGCGGAATGCCCGTTGAATTTCTTTGAAGACTACTAGTAATTGTAGCGTTGAAACCAGAACTGGCAGTTCCGTGGGAATTCCTCCATGCGAGCAGGCCTGAAGGTCACACACGCGTTGTGCTTGCTTCAGTGTAAGTTTGAGTCGGACTAGTTGTGGTTATGCTAGGAAAGGTTTGAAAGGGATTCACATTCTGAGTAATACGCAAGCCACTTCACTAAAGTCACTAAACCTACGAAACTAATGCCAAGGCTCAACTATGCTTCAGTTTTCCATACAGCTATTCCTTTCTCTACACTGCATAGCCATAACCACTTTCATAGGGGATAATGCCAAATAATTATTATTGAAATAAATTCAGACCAGCAACTGTTTTTTATAGAGAATTTGGTGCTTAACATTTTTGTACGCACATGAAACCTCAATACTAAACTCACCATGCTTTTGTGAATTTTTCTNAGAATTTGGTGCTTAACATTTTTGTACGCACATGAAACCTCAATACTAAACTCACCATGCTTTTGTGAATTTTTCTCTCAATATAGTTGCAGAGCGACAAAAAATAATTACGGATAAAAAAATTTGCTGAAATTCTGGTTTTAAGTAACAGATATAATTTGTTTTTCAAACGCAGGAAACCAGGTTAATGTTTAGGGAGGATAAATACAACCATGCAGAGTAATTTCTTAAGCCATTGAATATTCAGACCAGAAAAGGGACATAATTGACTCAACAAGTATAATGGGCAGGCACGTTAAGACAAAATACGTGACAACAGCAACAAAACACGGAGTACAGTGACTGGCCTGGTTAACATTATATATATACCGGACAAGAGAAACCACCAAATTTTAATCACAATAGTGATGAGATTCAACAGTTCCCTGTAGCAGGTATTTTGAACAAATGCAATTCCTAGGCGATGGGAAGAAAAAAAATTACACTATCTAACTTGGTAACTGGCACAGAATTCTGTGTGCACATTTTAAGCCATTATTATAAATGGTAGTTACGTATAAAATAAAAATGTGAACATCATGATTTTACTTAAAAAAAATTTCAGGGAAAATATTGTTATACAATTTTCAGCAACGCAATCCTTCATTATTTTTTTTTTTTAATGAAATACCGTTGGGGAAAATGCATTAATTAGAAACAAGTTAATTTGGACATGTAAGGAAGACAAAACCCATAGACCTCATTAGGATCTCAATGTGGTTGTATGTCTAAATCTACAGCAGCATTCACTTGACTTCTTAGCTAAACANAGAATTTGGTGCTTAACATTTTTGTACGCACATGAAACCTCAATACTAAACTCACCATGCTTTTGTGAATTTTTCTATCAATATAGTTGCAGAGCGACAAAAAAAAAATTAAGGATAAAAAAATTTGCTGAAATTCTGGTTTTAAGTAACAGATATAATTTGTTTTTCAAATGCAGGAAACCAGGTTAATGTTTAGGGAGGATAAATACAACCCNCAGGAAACCAGGTTAATGTTTAGGGAGGATAAATACAACCCTGCAGAGTAATTTCTTAAGCCATTGAATATTCAGACCAGAAAAGGGACATAATTGACTCAACAAGTATAATGGGCAGGCACGTTAAGACAAAATACGTGACAACAGCAACAAAACACGGAGTACAGTGACTGGCCTGGTTAACATTATATATATACCGGACAAGAGAAACCACCAAATTTTAATCACAATAGTGATGAGATTCAACAGTTTCGTGCAGCAAGTATTTTGAACAAATGCAATTCCTTCCTAGGTGATGGGAAGGAAAAAACTACACTATCTAACTCGGTAACTGGCACAGAATTGTGTGTGCACATTGTAAGCCAATATTATAAATGGTAGTTACGTATAAAATAAAGATGTGAACATCACGATTTTACTTAAAAAAATTTCAGGGAAAATATTGTTATACAATTTTCAGCAATGCAATCCTTCATTATTTTTTTTTAATGAAATACTGTTGGGGAAAATTTTTTAAATTAGAAATAAGTTAATTTGGACATGTTAGAAAGACAAAGTAGTCCCGTAGACCTCATTAGGATCTCAATGTGGTTGTATGTCTAAATCTACAGCAGCATTCACTTGACTTCTTAGCTAAACACCGTGCTCGAGTATTCCTCAGTTTGTTCTCCCTTGTCTGGTGTAACGCCGGGCTCAGTAACGTACTTCGCAAGCGAATGCCGTGCATGCGACACATGCTAACTAGCTCCTAGCTTCGGGCGGCGTGCACCGCACGTTACCTACGGCAGTGTCGACTGCCGTCCCTTCCCCGTCGAGCGCGCACGTAAAAAAAAGGAAACACACAGTCACCATGGAGTACGTCACACAGAAGACATGCAGTGTGGGACAGGACGGTGCGGCACAAATTACTAGAGACACGATTTTATGGTAAAGAGTATTAAAACTGGATTAACACCAAAATGCAAATTCGTACGTCACAGTATACTTCATCACACTATAAAAAAAGTTCCTCAATAAGTTGTAATCAAAATTTGTTAATCATGTGCTATTAAAAATTAAAAATAATTTAAATATTAGTCTCAATGTTTTCTCTAATATATTGGAAGACTGGAAGACATTAAAAGTAAAATTAGAAGATGGTCTGCTTATAAGTTACATGGATAGGAGCTATAGTATGAGATTCTGTATGTATAAATGTGCTTGAATTACATATTGAATTATATATTAAACAAGACAAACAAAACTACATAAGAAAAAATTAAAGCAATTTAGTTTCCATATCCAGTTTTTAAAAATCATAATCAGAATACAATGGCACCTGAAGAAAAACCCACATTATCTGGAAACATAAAAAATCTGTATCAGAATTTTTTTTTTTTAACAAAATATAAAAATCTGTAGTAATTATTTGTACTCTTATTAGTCAAATCAGATTATTACTCTTGTTTATGCATTTGTGGAAAAAAAATTTGAATTAAAAATTTTTTGGAAGAAAACTTAGCTAAAAATAAAACCATAAAATCTTGTCCCTACAAAACAGAACACGTGACACAAGACTGCAATAGGTGCGGGATCAGTAAAAGTTTACCGCGTGTAGGCTTCCTCTGACCTGCTGGAAATCCTGAAACACCACGGTGGTATAAGCACGCGACAATCGCCACACACATTTTTATTTCACATTGCGTCTTGCAATCTTTCAGCTGTTTTTAATACAGCCGACACCCAGTTAACATTGCAATTTGAGAGATCTACACTATTTCTTCACTGAATCCATTCTGTGTATGATAATGATAATGGCAATTACAAGTAATTTTCATACTTGTTTTGTTAATTTTATTTTTTAACTCGTTCTTAGCCTTTGTGATGTAGCCCATAGAATCTGTAATAATCATCTCGGCAATGAATGAACGAATGGATAGAGACCTTTACAATACATTTGTCGTTGAACCATATTTAATTTGACATGCAGTGGGCAAATTTGTGCCCGTGAATAAACACTTCAAAATTGTGTGCACGAGCCATGCGCAATCCCGTCAGAAGAATAAGTCAATGAACATGATACCAAATAATAATGCAAATTTTGCAGGTCTCCAAGGATGGATATTATGATAATATGATGATATGACAGCCTGTATGCTGATATTAACCCCAGGCAACATCACAGCAATGGTGAAAGAGATTCGCTCAAGGTGACTCGGGCAGGATGATTTTGCATGGTTTGCCACTGCCTTCTGTAGTACAGGCCAGTTAGACTGACCACAAACCTAACAAATTTTATTGGAGTGAGATAATATCGCTTCCAAATAAAACTTGTGGATAGATGTCATCTGTATAGGTTAGCTATGGTATATAGTTGGCCTTTGACAGAATATTTTATAATGACTGAGGCTGCGTATGAATTAAGAAGTGACATACTGTCATCTGTTTTTTTTATCAACTGTGCAACCTATGAAAGTACACGGAAGTTGAGACCTGGATGCTTCTTGTTATTTAAAATAATCATACAAATTAAATTCACAGAAAATTTCTGGCAAATTGTATAACTTCTTGCTGCAAAATACACCAATTAGTAACCGTGACAACTTGTCTTCCTATTTGATCAGCTGTGACAGACACATCACCGTCACAGCTATCACAGCCAATGGGTGTCATGCAAAGAAGGGTTGCGGAGGAAGACAGTCGATAAATGCATTCACCTGGAGGTCTGCGTCCTCGTCTACAGCGGCCACGTCCTGGTAGGCGCTGGTGAAGAGCTCCAGCGACTTGGCGTGCAGGCTCATCTCCACCGTGACAAAGTCCAGCAGCAGGGAGCGCACGTCCCGCAGCTTGCGCTTCTCGAATGCGCACGTCTGCTCCTCCAGGGCCTTCACCGTGCGCGACACCTCTGCGCTCGCCTTCAGCAGCTCAGACTCTGCTAGCGACTGTGCGCGCCCCCGTCAAGGAGCACATTGCTTAACTGGCCACTGCCACGGGCAGTTGTATACTTCCATGCACACCGAGTGTTGTTATACAGAGAAGCCTCGTTAATACAAACCTCGTAGGGAATTTAATGAACATTTGTATGCTTAATAAAAAATATTTGTTAATTTGTATTACAATGTAATGTCAAGTACACTGATAAGAAGAAGTCATTCTGGTGATAATGTCTCATTTTGCAATACATTGAACCACAGATTAAATATTTATTACTGAAATTCAATCTTTACTATAACATACTCAACTACTTTACAGAAAATTATTGCAAACAGCTGTTAATACACACCTCATTATTACAAACTGAAAAAATTCCGGTCCCTTGAGGTTAGTATCAAAAAGGTTTCTCTACACGATGGTAACGCACTGGAGCGATATTCCCAGTCTAACCCATCACTTTAAGACACTAAACTTAAAAACAAAACAACTGGAAGTTCTACACATTTTCCTATTTCCATGTATAGTATAAGAAACTGGCACTGTTGAGATTTTGGGCTTAATATCTTGATAATATGGTCACTAGAGACGTTGCTCAGAGAAGAAATAAGCCATGTGATTTTGGGGGATCGTGGAAATCCAAAATCAGGATGGCCGGACAGAAAATCAAAACTGGGTCCTCCCGAACATGAGTGGCTGCCTCACACGTGCCATTCCTGCCAACCTGGAGAATGCACTTGGTGAGATAGATGTAGGTGGAGCAGCAATGGAACAAAGACAAAGGAGGATTGCGACTGCCCAGATAAAACCCTCACACCACAGCAGTGCCAACCTACTTCCAACAATAGAATCCCTGCCTGAAAAATTCCCACCTGCCATGCCCTGGGTTTGAACTAGGGAGCCTAGTGGAGAGAGGTTAATGAATAATGGAGTGGAGTGAAGAGATTTGGGAGGCTCTTAACAACGAGGTCTTGAGAGCAGACGATGGTGAAGCGAGGCGAGTACGAAGCAGCACCGGAATGAAAAGACGGGGAAACGGGAGATCCCCGAGAAAACCAGCCAACCAGCGGCATCAATTCCCACTTGCAAAAATCCGGGTGCGACCCCGCCAAGAATCGAACGTGGTTTTCCTACGTGGGAGCTGTGTAGTCTGACCACTACACCACAGCAGCTTCGTTAATGAATAATGACCGGGGCCATGTGTGGGTCTAAAGACATGAAACTTATTTTCATAAATAAGTGCCATCAGCATGGTTAATGGCCCCACCTGCTTGCAGATAGCAGATATTTCGTACATTCGAGAACTCAAAACCCATGAGCTCTACGGCCGACTATTAACCACTCGCCACTTGTCTCAGCGCCTTTACGCCCAAGGCGCTCAACTGCCGTGCAGTCTTTCAGTCTGCGACTCACCTGAATGCATCTTTAAGTGGTGACGCTACAGTTTGGTAGTACGCTAATAAAGATAAAAGTATAATACATGTCAAAAGACAACTCTAAAGTTTCTGTATAAAAAATTTAGCAGCTAAACACTGATTCTGAATACACCTGTTTTAACAATTTTCATGCCTAAATAAATAATCACTGGACCTCAAACGACAGCTTGAAACTTGTCTTTGGGCACAAAACATTATTTAAAGGCTTTTCATGTTCAAGACACCGCTACGCACAGAGTTTCAAACAGGTTTTTAATCATGTGTTTCCTACCAAACTTCTGCAATTCACTTCACATGTCTGCCAGGTCACATGCGGTTAGCAGCAAGGAATGTTTTTTTCCGAAGGTCTATTTCAAAAGTGCAGAATGACTAAGTGGTTCTACTGCGGGTAAGGATACAATCTGTTGCCGGTTGTGCGGGTTGCGCTCGCGCAGGCGGTCCAGCTGCCTGCGTCTGCTCAACTCGCGGTCGCGCACTGCCAGGGCCTGCTTCACCTCCTGCCGCGCCGCGCGGCACACTGCGTCGTACTGCGATAGCTCCCCCACCACCTTCGCCTCCAGACGCTGCGCATGGGCGTCCCTGCGCACACCGGCCATTCAATTACTATGTAGTTCTCTCTGTGTGTGTCTCTCTCTCTACGTCTCTAGCCATCTCCCTCTCAGACAGGCATTTGCACATACTCAAGGAAAGATGCAGTCTCGTGGTATAACTTCCCATCAGTTTTAAGCCAAAATAACATCAAATAAATAAATGTTTTTAGTAAAAATAATTAACAATTTAATCTACAGCAAAATCATAATTTATTACCTCAAGGAAAAAAAAAATTTAAATATAAATTATTTTATTTGTTCTTGGCAAGATAGTTGCCAAACTTATAAAATTGTACAAAGAACCTTGGGTTCTTTGAGTTCTTTCAAATATAACGTTAAAACGGTACTGAATTACAATTGGTCTCCAAAATATTATTACAGCATACATCGTATAAAATTTTAATTAAAACCTGGTGTCTGATTGTCTTGAAAAAAAAAAAGAAATATTTCAGGACAGCAAGACTTTCTGATATAAAAGTGATTCGTATTGGAAAAATAAGATAAATCATAACTCTACTTAATAGCAACACCATTTCTGAGGCATACTTCATGGTTGACAAAATATTCACAATGAAACCAGCAATTTGAAACAAAGTCAAGCGCAACCATTTTAAATTGAACTGGGCATGTAACACAAAGTTAACTCAGATGACAAAAGTTAGTCACAGAAGCATATTCTGATGACATGAAACTATTCTGGTAGTACAAATTCTATTCTCGTCACTTGTACATGTGTAGCTGGAGATATTTTTATAACTTGTTGCTTTCGGAAGTTCTCTGCATGGCAGAATACTTAGAGCTGCGTGCATAAATAAAAAAGCATTGCTCCCCTCACAACAAACACATGCTTTATACATACAAAGAACAATGAGCAAACTATGAAATACCAGAGACCTGAAAACTACAAACCATACTGATTTCCTTAATTATTTTGTTTAGTTTCCAATACCAATCAATGCTACGTTTTTTTAATTTTAATCTTGCACAACATACTGTACTTTGACTGTTGGTGTAAAATGAATATCGATATCACACCAGTAGATACAGCAGCCCATTTCAGCCATCTTTATTACGCTATTTACATACTTCACAGCAATCAATTGAAATGAAACACAGACCAAAATTAGTTCTTATATACTTATACAATCATATTTTCTTATGGGAGGAAGCACAAAAAAAAAAAAAATGTTGCAATCACAACATGTTAGGAGCAAATGTAACCTTGTTGAGTTGAGTAGTTATCTATGCNAAAAAAAAAAAAAATGTTGCAATCACAACATGTTAGGAGCAAATGTAACCTTGTTGAGTTGAGTAGTTATCTATGCCGTGTGTGAGCAGGTCGTTAAGGCATCTTCAAACCACAAGTAAGCCTGGGATGTGTGTGAATTTTTGAAGTTAAGTTCATTTTAATTGAGTATATAAGCCTCAATGGAGAAAATCATAATCAGCAACAAGCAAAAAAAAAAACTCAATGCAAGAGGCTACATTGAACTCAACATACTGCTGTAGAAATAATGTAAAGGGGGGGGCGGAGGGGGCACATTACCAAACATAGCGACACATGAGGATATAATAACGGTGCGTACAAAAGTAAGGCAACAAAAATAATAAAAGAGGGCGAAAATCAGGAGATATCACGTTACGTGTTAACTGTCCTACTTGAGTTTGACACAAGAGATACCTGTAGTCTCCGACGGCAGNGTTTGAACTAGGGAGCCTAGTGGAGAGAGGTTAATGAATAATGGAGTGGAGTGAAGAGATTTGGGAGGCTCTTAACGAGGTCTTGAGAGTAGACGAGGGTGAAGCGAGGTGAGTACGAAGCAGCACCGGAATGAAAAGACGGGGAAACAGGAGATCCCCGAGAAAACCAGCCAACCAGCGGCATCGATTCCCACTTGCAAAAATCCGGGCGCGACCCCGCCAGAAATCGAACGTGGTTTTCCTAGGTGGGAGCTGTGTAGTCTGACCACTACACCACAGCAGCTTCGTTAATGAATAATGACCGGGGCCATGTGTGGGTCTAAAGACATGAAACTTATTTTCACATAAATAAGTGCCATCAGCACAGTTGATGGCCCCACCAGCTTGAAGATATTTCGTACATTCGAGAACTCAAAACCCATGAGCTCTACGGCCGACTCTTAACCACTCTCCACTTGTCTCAGCGCCTCTACGCCCAAGGCGCCCAATTGCCGTGCAGTCTTTCAGTCTGCGACTCACCTTTAAGTGGTGACGCTACAGTTTGGTAGTAAGCTATAGTCCATACTGTATAAGAAGGCCGTTTTCTGACAGGTCTGCGAAAGTAGCGCCACTGTTTACGTCTGACTACATGTGACTATGTATCCTTCCGCCATCAGCTGGTCCGTCAAGTCGGGGTTGTATTTTTTATCAACACACTGTCAGCTAATCCACTTGCCATTGTAATGTTATGCTAAACAAATTTTAAGATATTTTAAGACTGACATCTGTCTAAAAAAAATAAGTACGTTATACAAGTAAAAATATAAAATGTTGCAAATAATTAAATATTTGCTAACTCTTTTTTAATTTGTCCGAGATAGTGAATTTGGGTTAACATATTCGAGACGGTCTGTTGTATATATTATCACACTTTGGGCGTTGTAGCTAATATATTCGAGTTGGAAATATGTGACGTGGAATAACATTAGAATTGCTTAAAAACTATTCACGCGTCTTACTTTCTACAAACAAGGAGATGGGTTTCATGAGAACGATATGGCGTATAATTTACGTTGACGAATGATTACCGGCCGAATGTAAATTACTTTTACTCCAAATCATTTTACATGAAATATATGTTACTTTAAAAATTATGCAGAGCTCGTGGAAAAATATAACTATTGGCATTTGTTTGTAAATTCGTTATATATTGCGCAAAAAAGAGGTTCATACCTCGCTGGTAATACCTCGCATAATATCCGAGAGATTGCGCGCACAGCGCGTCACTGCGAAGTTTGAGCCGCTGTTTTTGGATAACAGATAGCGTATTATTTTAAGTTGATTGTTCTTAGATTACGGGCTGGAAATATATTTCAAATTCGTGTCGTTTCGTCAAATTAATAGAAAAATAATTCAACAATATTATGCAATATTTCTATATGCTTTTCGAATTAATATCAAGGACGTGTTGAAAGCGAGGTTGGAGAGGGATGATACGACGTGAAAAAACTTTCTGAAGTTAGCACAACTTCAGAAAACTTTTCCACGTCGTATCGTTCTATTGTACATTTCATTTTGAACACCTATACATAACTACATTATCACAAAGTTTAGTTTTTACCACTAACAACCATTGTTATGTGTCCTTGTAAAATAAAATGCATTAATAAATGTAAGAACTCTNGTTTTTAACACTAACAACCATTGTTTTGTGTCCTTGTAAAATAAAATGCATTAATAAATGTAAGAACTCTTTCTTACCCGCGTATTTTCTGCTTTTGTGATGTGCATTGGCAGTGCACTCAGAATAGCCAACGTAATTTTAACTTTTGTTCGTTCGTGCATCAGCTGATACAGGATTTTGTAAATGGCACTTTGTTTATTTCGTAAACGTTAAGTTGCCACTCACTGACTGTCAGAATGTGGCCTTCTTATACCGTATGGACCATAATAAAGATAAAAGTATAATACATGTCAAAAGACAACTCTAAAGTTTCTGTACAAAAAATTTAGCAGCTAAAAACTGATTCTGAATACACCTGTTTTAACAATTTTCATGCCTAAATAAATAATCACTGGACCTCAAACGACAGCTTGAAACTTGTCTTTGGGCACAAAACATTATTGAAGGGCTTTTCCTGGTTAAGACACCGCTACGCACTAAGTATCAAACAGGTTTTTAATCATGTGTTTCCTACCAAACTTCTGCAATTCACTTCACATGTCTGACAGGTCACATGCGGTTAGCAGCAAGGAATGTTTTTTCCGAAGGTCTATTTCAAAAGTGCAGAATGACTAAGTGGTTCTACTGCGGGTAAGGATACAATCTGTTGCNTTTTTTTCCGAAGGTCTATTTCAAAAGTGCAGAATGACTAAGTGGTTCTACTGCGGGTAAGGATACAATCTGTTGCCGGTTGTGCGGGTTGCGCTCGCGCAGGCGGTCCAGCTGCCTGCGTCTGCTCAACTCGCGGTCGCGCACTGCCAGGGCCTGCTTCACCTCCTGCCGCGCCGCGCGGCACACTGCGTCGTACTGCGATAGCTCCCCCACCACCTTCGCCTCCAGACGCTGCGCATGGGCGTCCCTGCGCACACCGGCCATTCAATTACTATGTAGTTCTCTCTGTGTGTGTCTCTCTCTCTACGTCTCTAGCCATCTCCCTCTCAGACAGGCATTTGCACATACTCAAGGAAAGATGCAGTCTCGTGGTATAACTTCCCATCAGTTTTAAGCCAAAATAACATCAAATAAATAAATGTTTTTAGTAAAAATAATTAACAATTTAATCTACAGCAAAATCATAATTTATTACCTCAAGGAAAAAAAAAAATTTAAATATAAATTATTTTATTTGTTCTTGGCAAGATAGTTGCCAAACTTATAAAATTGTCCAAGAACCTTGGGTTCTTTGAGTTCTTTCAAATATAACGTTAAAACGGTACTGAATTACAATTGGTCTCCAAAATATTATTACAGCATACATCGTATAAAATTTTAATTAAAACCTGGTGTCTGATTGTCTTGGAAAAAAAAAAAGAAATATTTCAGGACAGCAAGACTTTCTGATATAAAAGTGATTCGTATTGGAAAAATAAGATAAATCATAACTCTACTTAATAGCAACACCATTTTTTAGGCATAGTTCATGGTTGACAAAATATTCACAATGAAAACAGCAATTTGAAACAAAGTCAAGCGCAACCATTTTAAATTGAACTGGGCATGTAACACAAAGTTAACTCAGATGACAGAAGTTGGTCACAGAAGCGTATTCTGATGACATGAAACTGTTCTGGTAGTACAAATTCTATTCTCGTCACTTGTACATGTGTAGCTGGAGATATTTTTATAACTTGTTGCTTTCGGAAGTTCTCTGCATGGCAGAATACTTAAGAGCTGCGTGCATAAATAAAAAAGCATTGCTCCCCTCACAACAAACACATGCTTTATACATACAAAGAACAATGAGCAAACTACGAAATACCAGAGACCTGAAAACTACAAACTAAACTGGTTCCTTAATTATTTAGTTTAGTTTCCAATACCAATCAATGCTAAGTTTTTTTAATTTTAATCTTGCACAACATACTGTACTTTGACTGTTGGTGTAAAATGAATATCAATATCACACCAGTAGATACAGCAGCCCATTTCAGCCATCTTTATTACGCTATTTACATACTTCACAGCAATCAATTGAAATGACACACAGACCAAAATTTGTTCTTATATACTTATACAATCATATTTTCTTATGGGAGGAAGCACAAAAAAAAAAAAAATGTTGCAATCACAACATGTTAGGAGCAAATGTAACCTTGTTGAGTTGAGTAGTTATCTATGCCGTGTGTGAGCAGGTCGTTAAGGCATCTTCAAACCACAAGTAAGCCTGGGATGTGTGTGAATTTTTGAAGTTAAGTTCATTTTAATTGAGTATATAAGCCTCAATGGAGAAAATCATAATCAGCAACAAGCAAAAAAAAAAACTCAATGCAAGAGGCTACATTGAACTCAACATACTGCTGTAGAAATAATGTAAAGGGGGGGGCGGAGGGGGCACATTACCAAACATAGCGACACATGAGGATATAATAACGGTGCGTACAAAAGTAAGGCAACAAAAAAAAGAAAAGAGGGCGAAAATCAGGAGATATCACGTTCCGTGTAAACTGTCCTACTTGAGTTTGACACAAGAGATACCTGTAGTCTCCGACGGCAGACATGATGGCAGAGAACTTCAGCAGGCCATCCTTGAGCGACCTGTTCACAGTCTCTGCCTCGGCGTAGTTCTGGACGGTCCGTGCCAACTCATCTCCCTTGTCCCTCAGCCTGGAACAGACAAACACCTCGCAGACTGCCTGGTGCACCACTCACACAGAATGGACTACTTAAGACATCATGCGTCAGCTTCTACGGCAACAAAGTTTTAAGATAGCAAACTCCAACACAAATAAAAATAACTTATCTACAAATCCCCACCTTTAACGCCGGGATCAAAACATCGCGACAGACGCGATGCAAGTGGAGTGATACGAATAAAACATTTTCCCAGGCAATCAACACTGAGTCTTGTGTGATGCTATGCGACGAAAATTGCAGGCGTGACAAGACTCGTGAATAGAAATTATTTCTAATTTAACTGCATCGCAGACACAACAAGAGCGTAGATAAGTCTAATCCACAATCTTCTTGGCGTCTAAGTTATTTCCCGCGTGAGTAGCCCATATTCTACATTAATAAGTAGGGCCACCTGTTTTTCATGACAAGATTTATGCACAGACTAGATTTCAACTTCTTAGGTGCATTTTTGCAAATTTCCTTTTGCTATTGGCTGCATGTTTGTGTGAAAAGACTTTATTACTCTACTGGACTAATCAGAAAAAGGCACCTCGACATCGGACACAAGTGGTTGGCTGGCAGACAACTAAGACGTGTGAGAGTTAAAATCATCGAACCGCAATACTGGATTTGAATCAACATGTTTTGGAGTACAACTAGTCGTGGTATCGTTTCTCGAAAAACAGGTGGCGCTAGTAATAAGCAAACGACACTGTTTTAAGCCTGCATGTAATTATGACCATATTTTCATGTTGATCATTTACTCGAGTATCACTCCTGGCTTCTCTGTACCTCTTGGAACGCTTAATATGTGCACACTTAATCATAATAACAGTAATTAATTACAGGACAGCAAAGAGCTGTCGCACATACCTGGCAGCTTTGCGCGTGTATGCTGAGAACGACGTGCACATTTCGGCAAAGTGCTTCTCCACTGAAGCTATACGCTCCTGGATGAACCGTGCCTGCTGCTCACTGCAACCACACATCATTCAACGCATCATCACCACTCATCACCAGTCATCCTGGAATATGAAGATTATCACTGGAAAATTTGGTTGTACATTAAATGCATTTTAACCCGAAATTACATTTTAGAAAGTGTTATTTACTTTACATAAGATTGTTGGGTTTTGAAAGATTATGATCCATTAAAAGTTGCAACTCTAGCCACGCAACTGATAAAAGGTTGCTATAATTTAAATTGCATTGCTTTTTTTATATACAGACATTGATTGAATATCAAAATTCTGCTTTTAACGATTTTGAAGTAATGTTTATTGATAAAAGTCTCGAGCAAGTGATTCAATTCGTGAAGCTTTGAAATTCGAGAAACTAAGTGGTTTGATTAAAAATTAGATTTGATTAAAAAAATTATGATTCACAGACCCCTAGTGTAGTGGTCCGACTATTCACCTCCCACCTAGGTGAACCACGTTTGATTCCCGGCAGGGTGGCTCCCGGAATTCCGCATGGTGGAATTGTGCCGGACGATGCCGCCCCATCCGGTTTTCTCCGAGATATCCCTTTTCCCTCACCCTTGCATTCCGGCGCTGCTCCATACTCACCACACATCACCCTCATCAGCTCTCAAGACCTCATTGTTAAGAGCGACCCAAATCTCTTCACTCCACTCTAGTAACGGAGCAGCAGACAGCTACGAGCTATTAGCCAAATTGTATCAACATGCCTGGAATCAATGTTATTTGTTTAGTTGTGGTGATGTAGAGTAGAGCATACCGCAAAAAGTTGAATTACAGTACTAATATTATACACAAATCCAAATTTCACCACCACAAAAGAACAATAGGTTTTTGGTTATAAAAAAAGTGTGATGAAACAAAACAACAAAGTTCTGTAGGACAAATTACGTACATCAGCCTATACAACTGGCAGTTTTCTATTGTAGTCTAATTCAGTGTTTCTTAACCAGGGGTCTGCGGACCCCTGGGGGTCCGCGAGTATATGTATGGGGGTCCGCAGTCTCATCTCTGGACAATTCAACAATAATAAATAAACGCCACCAAAAGTCTGGTAATCGCTACGCTTACTTAGCACGACGAACGTGCGCCAGGCCCGCCACACGCTCTGACTCTGAAGTGAGTGAAATAAGTGGGGGTCCGTGGCTGAAAAAAGTTAGGAAACGCTGGTCTAACGTACTGGGGGGAAAACAACTGCTAAACACAGAAAGCAAAAGAAACAATAAACAGATATTTATACATACACAACATTGTCGGCACCCGGAAAAAAATAAAACAAGACCACAACACGCGGTTATTCGAGAATATGCTTTTGATGACATGTGGACATACATACACTCCAAAAGCATGTCTTTCAAACACCACATCCAGCCTTGAATGAAATGAAATGAATTTATAAAATTAACACAATTAATATGAATTCAGACAACTTATGCATGTATGTGTTATGTTCACAAACATACCTTCGCTAAAATTTACTACTCCACGTTACAACCAGTTTATACCAATGTGAAATATACTAAGCTACTTTCACAGCAAGACTAAAAAACTCATATGCAGATGGTACGTCCAATTACACTATTTTGAGATACATACCTAAAAAAAATTACTGTTTTAGGATAAAATTTAATTGCTGGACAAGTATGGTCTATGTCTCGAGCAACTTATGGTGCAATATGCCACAAAAAACGAAATTTATAATTTTATCTAAATAAGGGCAATATATTTTTACCAAGTATTAACAAAAGAGTGTTTTGTCATTGTGCTTCTGCAATTCTTATTAGCTGCTCCAAAATGATGATGTCTAAATAGTTACTTTCATAATATTCCTATGGTGGTACGTATTACTGCACCGTGTTTCTATGCAACTAGTCCCTCAATAAAAAATTACTTATAATTTGGTAATTGTGCGAAGATGTTAGAATGTAGAAAAAATATTATGGAATGTGGTATTTGGTTATTCCAAAATTTAAAAGTCACTTGTTTAAGGAACGAGTCCCAAGTTATATTTAAAACTTTGTACCTCAAAAAGTTATAATTTTTCCCGACGAGAAGAGAATAATTTTGAATGAACGAATGAATAACTTTATTGTGCATACAAAATTTAAAGGTTTACAATACATTTTGCAATCCTGCTCTTAAGTTGCTGGAGGTGGAGGCTTACAGCTAGGAGTTTTGGTCGATAGACCATACAAATAACGTCTAATAGATGTTTATAAAATTCCATAATTTAATTGAAAATTTAATAACTAACCATATTCATAAAAATTTAAATTATTTTTAAAAAAAGTAATACATGCCAATCTAACGCAGCAACTATATAAAAAAACTGTAATGTATTTATTTATAAAAAGGTAGTTATATTTTAAGAGAATTTGAGAATAAACTAATTATTAGTGCTAATGTAACTGATTTGCAAGAAGCTTTGATTGTATAAGGCAACCCATAATTTAGATTAATCAACATAACAACGAAAAATAAAATAAATACTAAAATGTACAGCAATCAAAAACATTTACCACGTCCTGTTTTGAGGACGATTTGCCTTCATTATTCGAATTTGAAAGCACGCCACACAAACTTCCTCTTGTTTAATAACAACAACCAACGTAACCAACACTTTTACAGCGTAGCCAACTACTAAAATTTNACACAAACTTCCTCTTGTTTAATAACAACAACCAACGTAACCAACACTTTTACAGCGTAGCCAACTACTAAAATTTCAATCCCACTACCAAAACTTAAAAAACAAAAAACTGTTTGTTGGTCTCAACTTTGTTCAAGAAGAAAATGGGGTTAAGTCAAATTTTTTCTTCAAATGTGCTAACCAACTATAAAGAACAATTTTTTTACGTGACAACGTCTTAAATTAGGTTGCGGCTGGGAGTCACTTATGAAAAAGTGTAACGCTCGGTAACGTTACGATGAGTCACCGAGGAGGGGTAATCAAGGGAGGGAAATGAGGGGAGGAAACAGGAGGGGAGCCGAGCCGGCCAAGGAGAAAGCCACCTTGCATGGAAGCAATTCCAAAGACGAACGACGCGGTGGAGCTAGCGTCGCAGTTTTACAATTAATAAATGTAATTAGACGAACCACAAGGAAATTAATAACGCGCTTGATAAATAAAGACGCTCTCGCATTACTAAAAAAATATGTTTAATGAATATTCGTTGCAGTGACAGATATTGTGTTTTTGACGTGACAACGTCTTAAATTAGGTTGCGGCTGGGAGTCACTTATGAAAAAGTGTAACGCTCGGTAACGTTACGATGAGTCACCGAACGAGAGAGAGGCCCGCCGAATGCCTTGCGTCTCTCTCCCACTCAACTATGATCGGTCTGCCGCGCGCGCAGCACTACGTTGTCACGTAAAATCTTCGCCCGTAAAACCGACTTTACAGGCAACCATTTTTTAGTATTTGATTTGCTTGTGCAATGAATTTATGGCAATTTTTATACATCGAGTCATAAATGAATTGTACAATTACGTATTAAAATATTTTAGTACCACTGTCTTGCTAAAAAAAAAAATAATATTGACGTGACAACGTCTTAAATTAGGTTGCGGCTGGGAGTCACTTATGAAAAAGTGTAACGCTCGGTAANACACAAACTTCCTCTTGTTTAATAACAACAACCAACGTAACCAACACTTTTACAGCGTAGCCAACTACTAAAATTTAAATCCCACTACCAAAACTTAAAAAACAAAAAACTGTTTGTTGGTCTCAACTTTGTTCAAGAAGAAAATGGGGTTAAGTCAAATTTTTTCTTCAAATGTGCTAACCAACTATAAAGAACAATTTTTTTAGTATTTGATTTGCTTGTGCAATGAATTTATGGCAATTTTTATACATCGAGTCATAAATTAATTGTACAATTACGTATTAAAATATTTTAGTACCACTGTCTTGCTAAAAAAAAAAAATAATATTTTACGTTCCGGACACCGCTTTACTCGAAAATATGGGGTTTCATGGGTATCGCTGGATTGCTCTTGAGATGCTCTTTCCAACAGTATACGATTTTTGTATTTCGANGCGCGCAGCACTACGTTGTCACGTAAAATCTTCGCCCGTAAAACCGACTTTACAGGCAACCATTTTTTTTACGTTTCCGGCACCGCTTCACTCGAACATATGGGGTTTCATGGGTATCGCTGGATTGCTCTTGAGATGCTCTTTCCAACAGTATACGATTTTTGTATTTCGATTTGGCTTTTTGACGAGTATAGGCCGACATTGTGTTAAGTTTTCAATCATTATTTTTGCTTTTAAACTCATACAATTTCACCATAACCACGCCACACAAATGTTTTATACAATCAATCGATTTATCTCGACGAGAGCTGTTGATTAAAACTTAAACGAGCGTCGTAGCTACTCCGCGTCAAAAGTTATACTACTCGGAAATTATGAGACGCGGCGAAACGAACTCAAAATGACGATGCCCCCCACCCCCGCCCGCGACGCTTCGCAATCCTCACTCAACGTAACAAATTTTTTGATCCTTTGGCAATCAAGTGGTGTAGTTGAATTTTAGATGTATACGATAGATTCGGGGCTGCAATGCCAAACTGTATCGCCCGATTTTGTTATCATTAGATTTTCTGGATTTCCCATTATGGTTACAAATTTAAAGACGTATTCACGTAAAAAAAAAAAAAAAACTACATAGTGTTCCTAGCATGAGCGTCACCAAATACATTTTCCAAGGAGAGTCATAGGAATTAAAAAAGTTTCCTTCAGAGGAGCGTGAGATTTACAGCTGGGTTTTACAATGAATGCAGTCAACAAACACCCACGACTTGTAATGTGAGCAAATTTGTTTATCGTTAACAGTATATAATATAATATTAAATTCAAACGCACAAACAAATATCAAAATAAAATCATGTAAAATCAGGAAGAACTCGATTACTGCTCCCAGCAGGGACTTGCATTTTTAAATAACATCGCCAATAAGCAATTTATTTCTTACAACAATTGTTATTTCACATTTCATAGAACACATAAAAGGGAGGGANTTAAATAACATCGCCAATAAGCAATTTATTTCTTACAACAATTGTTATTTCACATTTCATAGAACACATAAAAGGGAGGGAAAGTGCTCCCCCCCCCCACTTTTTTTAACTCTTTTCTCAGCCACCTGCTGACGCCCTTGGTTGCTAGGAACTCGACATTCGGGTGCCAAAAAGAAACTTTATGCCATTAAAATACCAAAATTCAAAACGTAAAAAACATCTGTACTAAACAAATATGCCGGGGAAAAGGCGAAACCTGATCACTCAAAAGTACTATGAGAAGAAATCTTTTTTGTAGTTGTTTCGTATTTTCATTTCGCATTGTTGGGCATGGTACAATTTTGTTTCGTGCGATGTTTATAAATGATCGTAATTTTCTTGCGTTGTGTCATTGCAAATGTTGCATAGTTTATAAACCCGGCCTTAAAGTGTAGGTTCGATTAATTTATTTTTATATGTTTAATATAGTAGCGATAATTATTTTAAAGTTCGATATTTGTAAGGTGGCACTCACTTGCACATCTATGCAAACAAAATGAGCATACAACAGAGGCCCGATATTTGCTGGATTATAATAATATGATGAGATATAAGCCTAGTCCAACTTGTATTTTTTCAATATGGCCGAGGGAAGGTATACCCGTCAAAAATTTAAGCACTTTACATGGAACACTTTTTAAAGACTTTTGAATATCCTATCTCGCAGTGGCATGTTTTTAATCTGTTTGAACAGTCATTCAACGCAATTAATTATTTGAATTTAATGTCAGAATTAAGGAAGACTTTGTGTCTATTAGTCAAGTCTATTAGTCTGATATGTAAAGGAGTTTCATACTAACTGACTGGCGCTCATGCCGTGAAAATAAAAAAAAATAATTTATGTTTGTCTTCTGGATTGAACAGTGTTTGTATTTGTTAAATGGGAATTTAGTTCTGTTACATGTACTTCGAAGACAAAGATAATTTAAATAATTGCAAGAGTATGTTTGATGTCGAACAATTAAATTTTCATAAACGTTCACAATATTAAAACTGTAGAATGAGTTTTATTCAGAGTTTTCCTTGCAAATGGTAGACACTAGTACCCTACTACACTCTAGGTTTTGCTCGGACAATTTCCTTTCTCATTTAAACATATATGTTCTCCGCAAGTGCCAGTGACGTGTTTTGTCAGTGGGGGGCTGACTGAAGAAAAGGGGAATTTTTAATGGCGTCACTCCACACTTTGTACGGTACATTTTATTTTGTGTGCATATGCAAAAATCCGTCACATCACACCATTACATATTAATTATTTATTTAGTCCCAGTGTCTGTAAGTTGTGGGTGCGGTGTCCCTCCCTCCCCTACACGAACAAATAACAAAAGAAAATCCGCAAGAAATTTCCGTTTCACGGGCATGCGTCCCGTAAAGTTGGTAATGATGGAGAAGTAGTTCATATCTTAACGTTGAATTAAAAGCGTTAGGTTAACATTTTTTTTATAATGAAGTGATCTAGTTCGCTGTTTTAGGTACGAGTATGTTCAAGCATTGAAAATTTGCTGAATATTTACTATTCTAATAATTCCACAGTTTCGCATGATTAAACCAGGCTCTTCTAAAATAAATTTCTGGTAGCCCTAACGTGCTTAATTTACTATGAAAAGCCAATAAAGTAAATTCCCAGTATCTTCACATTTTTAAATTCAAACCTTTGAAATATAATTTCGTTTATGATGTGTTCGACTGTTTCCTAAATATATAATGTATCACGAGCGTTTTATACTTGTGTTAACATAATAGTGTCTTATTTTTGTTTTAATTACCCTATTACTAATATTTTATTTGTAAATTATAATATATAATTAATAATTAATACGAATTAACAACAGAGGTAAAATTGGTGTGTTGGTTTTGCCTGGCAAGAAATAGTTATCATAAACACTTTCTGTTGATAAAAAAAGTGCTTTAATCCATTCACGGTTACTTCCCACTTTTATGTAGTCCTGCTAAAGTTCTACTTCCAGGGTAGTCATCCGCCTCGTGCAAACTAAGCTTAAAAGTTTAGAAAATTACACCAGATTGTCACCGCACCGAATTCGTGCGCACTCAGTTGTAATAATATTTTGCATGAGAACTATTTCTTACTAGGCGCTACCAACACACGTGTTTACTCGCTGTTTTTTCCCTTCATATTTATTATAAATGTAATATTATAAATTATAAATAAAATCTATTTAAACTACAATTTTAACGAAAAATAAGATACTTTTATGTTAACAGAGTTTTTAAAACGCTTGTGATAAATTACATGTTTAGGACATAACTATACACGTCAGATATGGGGTAATTTTTCAAAGGTTTGATTCGAAAAGTGTGAAGAAACCGTGAATAGACTATATTTGGAAAGCCGACGGTGATTCGGAGCTATGTCGCTTGCGCCCGATCGCCCCACCCTATAATAGCAACCTCAGCTAAAGTGACTACTGATGAACTATGCATGTTTTTAATTGCGTACATTTTGAACACGGACCACGCGCGTAAATAAATATTTTCAAGTTTTATACTTTCACTTTTAATTTCACGTTGAACTTGTTTTATTAGGATATGTATGGAATTATTAAGCACAATAAATGCACTAACAAAGCAGCACCGTTACGATCATAATTATCACAAAAATACAAACAAACTCTCGAGCTATATTTTCGAAAGTTGGTAACCAAATGAGTGGCAGACGAAAATATACAATTGATTCAACTAAATATATTTTTTTTACAGTCTAATTAATTTTGGTCCAACACAGAGGTTTCGTTTACTCAAGCGTGCATTTTGTTAGACAAACAAAATTTGATTTTATCTTTTCAAGTTCTGTTTACTCAAAAAAGTATTTTGTTGACGCAACTAAAAATATTTTTGGCCCTATACAAACATATATATATATATATATATATATGTATATATATATATATATATATATATATATATATATATNGCATGCAAAATACCATTAAAGCGAGCACGCACGAATGCGGTGCCCTTATTCCTTTCGAGTATAGTCAATTGACGTTTACTTCACATTTTTCTGAAGCCCTGTTAACGTTCTACTTCCAGGATATTCCTCCACCCAGTGCAAACAAAGCTTAACCAAATTACGCCAGAGAAAAAAAGCACCCCATTCGTGCGCATTCAATGTAATAATGCTTACATGGGAACTAATTTTACTAGGCATTACCAACACGCCTATGTTCTTACGGTTTTTATTCATATTAATTATAGATGAAATATTGTAATTTATTGATAAAATATAAATAAAATTTCAATTTAACCAAAACTTAGGTACCTTTTACATCAACACAAAATATAAAACGCTTGTGATATATAGGAAAAACCAAATACGCCACACAGGGGGTGATTTTTCGAACGTTTGATTCAAAAAAGCGCGAAGAAACCGCGAATAGAATATAATTTTCTAAACTTGGTTAAACTTAAATTGCGTGAGGCGGAGGAATATGCGGAAAGTAGATCCCGAACAGGGCCTTAGTAAAGTAGTTGTAAGTTACCGTGAATGGACCGTGGTTGACGTGCTACGACGCGTGGGAGTAGTGTACGGCGCGAGGAAGGGAGCGGTCGGCGGCCACAGGTATCGATCTCAAGGAATCTCGCGCAGGCCCGGTGGAGAGAGGAGAGAGTTTTTCAGAACCTGCGTCGCGCCGTATCGCCAGTCGACGGCGCTGCGACCGCGGCGAGACAAGCAGCCCCTGGGCAGTCGTTCCCCGCAGGCCAGCTCGACAAGATGGCGGCGGGAGAAGTGAGGGACGGCGCCGACGCTTCCGTCCACGGGTAAGACAGACGCTCTAGAGGATTCGTCACCAATGATGACATTTCATAGGCATCGTTGGCGGGAAAAGGAATAGTTGGTCGAGGGAGGGGGGGAGAGGAACGGGGGTTGGGTCGCCTTCGCAACCCCTACCTCTCCACCAACACTTTTTTTTTTACTCCTGGATTGATAGCGTGAAGTTCGGGTTGCTCTTAACACCGGGGTCTTGAAAGCCGATGAGGGGTAAAGCGAGGTGAGTAATACAGCAGCGCCGGATTGCAAGGGCGGGGAAAACGGGAGGTCCCTGAGAAAACCCGCCATCCAGCGGCATCGTCCGGCACGAGATTCCCACGAGTGATCCCACCGGGAATCGAACCCGATTCCCCTTGTAAATAACTCTTATCTGATACAATAAGTTTCCTGTTTTAAAATCAAGTCACGGCACAGTACCTACCCGTCTGATGCGCTCCACGTTTTCTATTGTATTCCAAATCGTATACAGGATTTTACGAGCGGGTTTTCGCATCGTCACATGGCAATGTCAGTAAATTATACGGGGATAAGCCTCCTAATTCTAATGGCTTTGAGGGGCCCTTTGGCGTCGGGGGCGTGTGGGCAAAACGCCGCGTTTGACGTCCTTGTGGGCGGCCGTGGCTATTTACTGTAGTGTTGCTGCCTTTCACCGTGATATCAGCAAGAGGGTACCAAGCCAGTCGTAGTCCGCCGCCGATCACAAGTAAACATGTTATATGTGCGACGATCCTCCATGGAGCAGAGCCTCGGTAATGTAGCTGTCATTTCAGAACTGAGGCCGCGGTGGCGTAGCGGCCAGGGTGACTCACCTCCCACCACTGCGGTCCGGGATCGATCCCCGCCGGGTTCACTCCCAGATTTACGCATGTAGGAATCGTACTGGACGATGCCGCTTGTCGGATGGTTTCCTCTCGGGATGTTCCCGTTTCCCCCGCCCTTGCATTCCAACGCCGCTCCACCCTAGGGTCCCATTTCATGTCGTGTCCGGGGGTGACGGGTACCTACGGGTCCCAGCTTGAAAGCCAGACATTATGAGCGTGTCGCCTCGCCATGAATGCAATCGCCACACGAAATTTAATTATTTAAAAACTGTTCAATACTTCTGAGGGGCCGCAGTTTCTGAGCGGTTAGACTGCTCCCCTCTCACCAAGACGAACCAGCTCAATCCCCGGCCTGGTCACTTCCGGATTTTCGCGAGTGGGAATCGTGCCGGACGATGCCGCTGGTCGGCGGGTTTTCTCGGGGATCTCCCACTTCCCCAGCCCTTGCATTCCGGCGCTACTCCTTTCTCACCTCATTTCACCCTCATCGGCTCTCCAGACCTAGTTGTTAAGAGCCGCCCAAATATCTCAACTCACTTCAACACTCAATATTTCTGAGCTGCATCTGCTTACGAATGGCTAGGGATAGGAACATTTCGCGAATTCATTTCAGGAAAAGATAGACGTCAAACACGTGTACATTGAAGTCAAAATTGCAATTGGATCACAGTTTATTAGATACGCCTTGGACCACTCAAAGCCAATAGCATAGATACTTGCAAGGAAACAAGTAGCGAATCCCATACAGCCAGGTGTGGAGTAACACTGGCTACTCTCTGAAGCAGCAGCCAATGAACAAGCATAATGAGGCTCGAGTATACACAGGACTGTTGAGTCTAGCCTACACGTCATTAAACTAGCAAAATTTTTCTGGACCTACGAATAGCATTTAAGAAAATTTTCATGTCCGAATGCTAGTTTCCGTTTTCTAACTCCACCTCTACGCGAAACCATAAAATATCCTCAAAACCTAGAAAAAAAATATTCGTCTCTTAAATAGCCTTGAAGCCACTTCTTAGTGAACGTTTTAAAACGCCGTAATGTCGCGCCTGGCCGCTAGGAAGCAGCTTGATGAAGACCTTAAAAGGCTTCGGTGTGCTCTAGTTGTAGACGAGTTTTTCGAAAGTTAGGTCGGCAGGAGTCGAATACAGTAGGCATGTTGTACAGTCCACCCGTGGTTACTCCCAACTTTTTCCGAAGCCCTGCTTAAGTTATATTTGCAGGCTATTTCTCCGCCTCGTGCAAACAAAGCTTAACTAATTCTAGAAAATCATACCAAAGGGACAACGCAACGCATTTCTGCGCAGTCAGTTTAACAACAGCTTGCACGAGAACAATTTCTTACTAGGCATTACCAACACACATATTTTCTCTTTATTTTCATTCGTAATAAGCAGGGGCAGTGATATTTTGCGAAAAGATTTCGAGACAAGATACAGTCCAAAACACTGTAGGGTCGTCCAGCTTCTTNGATATTTTGCGAAAAGATTTCGAGACAAGATACAGTCCAAAACACTGTAGGGTCGTCCAGCTTCTTTGATTGGCTAGAAAATGTTCTGGCCCATGTTAACAGTTTGCGCACGAACCATGAAGGTTTCGTGTCGGAGTTACTTAGTCCTGAGTGGCTTGGTCAAAGACGTGACACGGCACCAGCGGCCAACGGAGGTATAACCACAGCTGAGGTGTGTATATAGTATTTAAGTCTACCGTGTGCTCCAATTTTTACGCGAAATGAGTCGCAAGGTGGTTCGCTGTATCGTCAAATGCTTGTCCGTGCAACTTTGATAAAATCCAAGTCTTGCGACCACGACTGCCACTACTAAACAATCGGCATTGACGAGACCGTAGTCGAGGGACTGTAGTGGCAATACAAAACGCGAAAACTTACGTTGCCCTTGATTTATACACTGACATGCCAAAAAATTTGGTTACGGGCCTTCCTCTTGCACGGCGTAGTGCGGTAACTCGTCGTAGCGTAGATTCCACAAGTGGACGAAACACCTGTGGAGGGATGTTGACTCATGCCGCCTGGATTCACGGTTTCTTCACACTTTTTAAGTCAAACCTTGGAAAAATCACCCCATGTACGACGCGTTTAGTTATTTCCTAAATACGCCACGTCTCACAACAGTTTCATACTTCTGTTAACATAAAAGTATATTATTTATTCGTTAAGTTAAAGTTTCAATTATATTTTATTTATAAATTATACTATTTAATTTATAATAAATATTAATTAAGACAGTGAGAAAACATGTGTGTTGCTAGCGCCTGGCAANTAAATTATACTATTTAATTTATAATAAATATTAATTAAGACAGTGAGAAAACATGTGTGTTGCTAGCGCCTGGCAATAAATAGTTCTCATGCAAAACATTACTCCAACTGGGTGCGCACGGATTCGGTGCGTTATCCTTTGGTGTTATTTTCAAGAAATGGTTAAGTTTAGTTCGCACGAGGCGGAGGAATATCCTGGAAGTATAACTTTAGCAGGGCTTCAGATNATAAATTATACTATTTAATTTATAATAAATATTAATTAAGACAGTGAGAAAACATGTGTGTTGCTAGCGCCTGGCAAGAAATAGTTCTCATGCAAAACATTACTCCAACTGGGTGCGCACGGATTCGGTGCGTTATCCTTTGGTGTTATTTTCAAGAAATGGTTAAGTTTAGTTCGCACGAGGCGGAGGAATATCCTGGAAGTATAACTTTAGCAGGGCTTCAGATAAGAGTGAAGTAACCGTGAATGGATTATACTCACAGCTTCCTGCTGCTTGTAGGCGCAGGATCTCGGGTGCGGGAGGACGCCACCACCACGTGCCATAAAAACACGATAGTGTTCACGTCGGGCGAAAGAGGCGGCAATGGCAGTCGTTGAAACTCTCCAGAATGCCCCTCGGACCAGTTCTGGACAACTTTTGCCCGATGACACGTGGCACTATCCTGCTGGGGCCGAGAATGTGCTAAGGGTGTGCCGTCATACTTAAATTTTTCCCGCGAAAGAAGGACAAGCGCGTGCGCGGTAGTGTATACATGATGATTCGCAAATCACGGGACAAACATTGAGTGGTGGTAGAGCTCACTAAAACGAACAATTATTGTATAGGAACACATGGGCGGAAGTGACGCGTTGTGGCACAAACACTTAACAATTAACGGAAACATAAAATGTTCATTGGCAGCATACTTAACGAGTGATTCCGTACAGAAAATGTTAAAACAGTTGCTGGAAATGCACCCACCAACAGTCACGCATGCTTGGCGGCCTCTACATATGGCGTGATTGGCTGACAATGGTGGCGATAGTTGTGTTATGTTTTTTGTGTTTGTGCCTCAACGAGTCACTTCCGCCCATATATTCCTATAAATAATTGTTTGTTTTAGTGAGCTCTACCACCCCTCAATGTTTGTCCCACGATTTGCGAATAATCCTGTATATGTGTGTCTATGTAAGTATTTAGATTTGTGCTTAAATTCATTTTGGACCAGTATGGTGGACTTCCAAATTCAAAGTTCCTGGTGGTGCCCTGCGAAAGAAAAATGAGCCGATATGGATCTTTGCTTGTGGGAGATAAAGTAAGAGTGGAAATAAGCGCTCTAGGTATTTATTACCTTTTAATAGGCATCGGCCACCTGGAGGGGAGGTTTGGTGAGGCCAGCGCCGGTTCCACCGGGAACTTTGGAGTATCCCATCGTTGCGGGGGCACGTGAAGTCCATGAAGGGCTGTAATGCAATCCCATGACGAGCACCCACACACTCGCGCGATGTCAGAGCACAGCTTACACAGGTTTGGGCATTACCTAGCCGTAACGGTACGGTGGCGCCACCGACTATTACCATTTACACACTGCTTTCCCATGACTTTCGGCATGTCAGTGTAAAATATCCACGGTTCTACTTTTAAGTACAAGATTGGCATTTAACGTTTTCCTATTGAATTGGAACTCTTTCACGTCACAGCGTCTTTGCTGGTTTGTGATTGGGTCTTACAAAGAATCACGAGCAAAAAAATTGTACACGTCGCTCTTCATACTGCATTGCGACGAGCAATTAGACTTCCATGACTGTTCCATTCTACGAATTCCTACATGCGGTGTAGATCGTAATTGTAGATGATTATAGTTAAGTGAGCGCTTTTGAGGCCCTAGTTACCGCTTCCTTTTAACGGCTTTTTATACTTGAACCTCCTTTTTAAATACATATTGCCATTCAAGTAATAAACACAGTGTGTATAGTCTACCGCACCCGAAAGTTAACGCCTATGGCTAAAATATTTTATTATATATTCACTATTATTCGAAATTAGGGTTTTCAAAAGTACTCACTTTACCGTGAATATCCTATAGCAAATAGTTCTCATGCAAAATGTTATTAACTTGAGTGCGCATAAATGTGGTGCGTTGTGCCTTTGGAGTAATTTTCTAAACTTGATTAAGCTTTGTTTGCATGAGGCGGATGAATACCTGGGAAAGTAAATCTTCAGCAGGACTTAAAAAAAAATTGGAAGTAAACGCGAACGGATTATAATATTAATTGTATGGATACATCGCGGCGTTAACTATAAATAAATTATTTAAAAAAATAATCTAACTAGCTTTACTTAAAAATACGTTAGTTCTTGTCCACTTTCTTGATTGGATGGATTATTAGAACTGTTACGCATCTTGGTTGTCTGACCGCGAATCTATAATTTTCGACATCGACGTAGCTCGGTTCTGATTGGCCCAGTCAGGGTAAGGCAATGTCTTCTCACAATGACACGCGTTCACTAATCGAAGGAAAGTTGCTGGTGAGAACGCAGGAGACTGAGGTTTAACGTACGCGTACGTCATTTCACGAAATACAGGCCCCCGTAGAAAAAACTAATAGAACTAACATTTTTTTTCACGTGAACGTTAGGTTACGCGCAGAACGGCCCGGGGGGGAGGGGGGATAAGCCAATCAAGCTACTTCCACATCGTCCCCACCTTTTGAATCCACCCCCTGGTTAGGAGTGCACTGCAATCATTAGACGCTGTCGTGTTTTACTTCTGTCCACGACCGTGGTACGTAAAACGTCAACTTTAACATTTTACTGCACGTGTGAAACATAACAGGCTTTGCCGTTGGCCGGCGGGTTTTCCCGGGGAACTCCTGTTTCCTACAGCCAGTGCATTCCGTCGCTACTTTATCCACAGTGGTACCGAATACCACAGCTGTTATACGCCGCCTAATTATCTCTCAGCCGATTGCCCGCACATCAGACGTGAGCAACGGGTTGCATATCTCCAGGGGCACTATTTCGTAAAAATTAGTAGTCGCATAATTACGAATGAGGAATAATAACATTAGCCACTGGATATAAGTTTTCATTCTGAAAATAAGAATTGTTAAAAGAAACTTGTTGTGTATGAGGGTTTAAAAATGAGAGATATTATGAATTTATATGCAAGATTGTGTCGTAAATGTCAGACCCCAATATTTGACTGATTATTAGCACTGTATTTTATTGGTCTCAAAAGCACATTAATCCATTCATGGTTTCACTGTAGAGCAGTTTGTATAACATCATTATTTCTCTTTGTGGTGTAATTTTGTAAAACTGTTATTAATTAGAGAACGTATGTACTCTTTTATCGTTACTGATACAACATTATTATAAATACGTGAACTACCCTATATCATCAGTTGTAAAATGTTTTCGATCATTTATATCCATTAAACTGACAGCATTATAATAATGTTAAGTTAAAAACAATGTTATGTGCATATCACTTCTGTTCCTCAGATTTTGCCAAGTGTTCGGATATTCGCTGTCCCGCATCACGAAATTATAAAATATCCTCAATACCTAGAAAAAAATATTTTTTAAACGGTTTTAACACGAAACTTCCCAACTCGTCATTAGAAACTTACAATTTTCGCGTTATTATTTAGCATCATACTATAATCCATTCACGGTTACTTCCAACATTTCTGAAGGCCTGCGAAAGTTCTACTTCCAGGATATCCCTCCGCCTCATGTAAACTAAGCTTAACCAAGTCTAGAAAATGACACCAAATGGACAACGTACCACAGCTGTGCTCACAACGTGTAACAGTATTTTGCATGAGAACTATTTCTTACTAGGCATTACCAACACTCCTATTTTCTACCGGTTTTAATTTATATTATTAAAAAAATGAAACAGCGTAATTTATAGATAAAATAGAGGTAAAAATTAAATTCAACCAAAAATAAGATACTGCTATTTTAACAGATTAAAAAAAAAACCCTTTCTGTACATGGCATACATGGGGTGATTTTTCAAAGGTTTGATTAAAAAATTCTGTAGATACCGGGAATAGGCCGCAGCTTCAAACTAAACTCCAAGAAGCTGTATGCTCCTTTTATTTTATTGGCGGTAGCTGATGACGAGATCACCGAATGTAGTCTGAGCNAAACTCCAAGAAGCTGTATGCTCCTTTTATTTTATTGGCGGTAGCTGATGACGAGATCACCGAATGTAGTCTGAGCAACGAGTAATGTCTCCCATTCGTGAGAGTCTTCTCTTTGGACGTTGTTTCCTGCATGCTGCATACATCATTGTAGGCTGTTCACGGTAAAATAAGAAGTTTTGAAATCACACTTTGAAAAAAGTCGCTGCCCCTGCATGCGTATATCTTAACACGCACACCAACCAGCATGCTCCCAGTAAAGTTGTTAACTACCGAGGGAAAGTAGTTCCATGATTTAAAGTTTACTTAACAGAGTTAGGTTAACGTTTCTAAATACTGAAATGATATCTTTTGCTTTCTGTTTTTTATACTTGTAAGTGTAATAAATTGCAAATTCGTAAAATATGTACTTTTCTAATATTTTCAGTTTCGCTTGACCGACGCATGCATAAAGCGATCAGGATCGCGACCATGTTAATATTACGTATGGCGGAAGAATACACAATGTGAATACAAGTTGATCTTAAGCAGGGGTTTTGAAAAGTGCTCAGTTTACCATGAAGAGCCCATAAGTCTACTTCCTGTGCAGCATGCCAGATATAGGACGTTGAGACTGGAAAAGGCCTGATTATCTCCTTTCTTCCCGCCCATGTACATTTTCACTCAGTTCGTTAAACCCTACGAGGAGTATGAGCACGTAAATATTTGCGGCTACGTTCATATGGCAATTTATTTGCCCTTTAAAACAAAACAGACGCTTTTATAGTTTTACATTTCGCCGGACATTACAGGAATCCAAGCAAACAAATTTAAACTAGCTAGCATTTCAGTTTGTTAGAAATAAATTTGTTCCGTTTAATAAGTTCTCAAATGAACTGGACGGGTGTTAAAACCTGTTACATCTGTATCGACACAGTCAACGCGCGATTCCATTGGCCGTCGGCCAGCCAATAATAAACGCTGCAGAGTACAGCAAGCGTGTCCGGTGTAGCCGGGACCAATGGGACGATAGTAAGTGGAAATACGAGAGACCAACGCAATTCAAATGCCTGTAGTTAGGGGCAGTGATATTTCGCGAAAAGATTTCGGGACAAGATACAGTCCAAAGCACTGTAGGGTCGTCCAACTTCTTTGATTGGCTAAAAAAATGTCCTGGCACGTGTTAACCGTTTGCGCACTAATCACGAAGGTTCAGTGTCGGAGTTACTTAGTCCTGAGTGGCTTGGTCAAAGACGGAACACGGCACCAGCAGCCAATGGAGGTGTAACAACAGCTGAGGTGTGTATATAGTATTGAAGTCTACCGTGTGCTCCGATTTTTACGCGAGAAGTCACTGGCCCTATCTGTAGTGGAGAATATAGGCAGCTCCTTTCAGCCTTGTCTTCGGTGCTTGTTAATTCGCGCCGCCCTCAAAGGGTTTTAAAATTACGTCATGTACGTGATGTATAACCTGCGTAACAGGAAGTCGTGAGTGGATCATTGACGGCGATGAAGTGGCATAACGTCATAAAGCCGGGGAGAGCTTATCAAGGTAATTGCGTCAACCCTTATCGGGAAGTTACCATATGTCCGAGGGGAGATAAACCCGTTGATTCTTGGCAGCCCTTCTCGTACAGACTTCCAGACTAGGAACGTGTTTAACACGTACGATAGGTCAGGCGACTACGTACTTCAGCGAGATTCCCCTTTTAACTTAACCCTTTGAGGACTACGCCTGGGTGAACCTCGGACAGCACTTGTACGAATATTTTCCTGTCCATAAAAAAACGAAATTGGCCCGGATATAGTTAAATTGTTTTGTTAGTTTATCAGGACGTCAACGGTCAGCGAAAGTTTACGTAAACAAAAGANGGCCCGGATATAGTTAAATTGTTTTGTTAGTTTATCAGGACGTCAACGGTCAGCGAAAGTTTACGTAAACAAAAGAATGTCGTGTAGTAACTGAAATCAACGCGATAGAAAGAATCTTCTGTCACACACGAAAGAACATTTGGTTGGGAAGTGGCCAACTCTGTACTACATTGGCTTAACAACCGGCCAGTTATACAGACGGAATGTATCTAAACTATTGTAAGAAACTTGGGGGATTCCTGATATCAAAACAAGCAAAAATGTTCATATGAACACATGTCCTACAACGCGTTGTTATTTAGTTACATGAACGTGCATTGGCAACATCAAAGGCGATGCTGGAGTGACCGCCATGGACACTATCAACTATATCAACTATCATGTTTTGGAGCACAGCTAGTCAGGGAATCTTTTCGCGGAAAAACAAATTACCCTAGTTATATGTGGAGTGAGTGAAGAGAATTGGGGCTGGTCTTAAAAGCGAGGTCTTGAAAGCTGACGAGGATGATTGAGGCGAGTATTGAGAGGCGCCCGGAATGAGGGGGTGCGGGGGAAATGGTAGACCCCCGAGAAAGACACCGCCGCCCAGCGGCATCGTCCGGCACGATTCCCACTTGCGAAAATCCGGAGTGGACCGGCTTGGGATTGATCCCAGATCGCCTTGGTAGGAGGCGAGCAGCCTAACCGCTCAGCCACCGTGGCCCCTAGATATACGTGGTAGAGACCTGTGAAATTCTCGTTATTGGGGCAGCGCTGGCGTAGTGGCCAGGGCGCTCGCCTCCCACCACGGCGATCCGGGCTCGATCCCCGGCGGGTTCAATCCCGGATTTTCGCATGTGGGAATCGTGCTGGACGATGCCGCTTGCCGGCGGGTTTT
>NQII01003804.1:204019-211136 GCA_002778355.1 Clitarchus hookeri | reverse complement strand
GTGTTAACCATTTGCGCACGAATCACGAAGGTTCAGTGTCGGAGTTACTTAGTCCTGAGTGGCTTGGTCAAAGACGGACACGGCACCAGCAGCCAATGGAGGTACAACAGCTGAGGTGTGTATGTAGTATTGAAGTCTACTGTGTGCTCCGATTTTTACGCGAAAAGTCACTGGCCGTAGCGATTACTAGGGACACCCAAATTTCACGACCAGTTGTATTTTATGACAGTTTAGCTCAAATTCACTTTCGTGATTGGATGATCTAGGTGTTACGCGTCTTAGGTGTCTGCCCGCGAACCTCAGACGTACTGTATCGAAGTTGCCTGATCATGATTGGCCAGACATGTAAGAAAATGTCTTCTTAGAGAGACACGCCGCCAATAAGCTAAATAAAACTACTGGCACGCCCGTAGGGTATTGAAACCTAGCAAGTGCAGAAATATTTTCGCGAAATTCGGGTGTCCCTAGCAATTACCATCTTCTGTGCGTGTCACCAGAATTAGGTTACTCTTTGCCGGCAGTACTGTCAAAATCGTGTTTTTGAACATTCACACAAATTGTCTTGAACAAAGTGTGGATTCACATTTCTCACTGTATCTCATGGCTAGAGCAACCTGTTTTTCGCAGAAAAGATGAATGCTAAAGCTAGACTTGCAACTTCTTGCGTGCAAGCTTGCGAATTTCCTTTGGCTATTGGCAGTATGTCTCCGTCAGAAGACATTTTCTACTCGAATGGACGAATCAGAACAACGGTACCAAGACATTTAACATCCATGATTGGTTGGCAGACACTTCAGATGCGTGCGAGTTAAAACCATTTAACCGCGACATTGGTTATGAACTAACGTGTTTTTGGAGTACAACTAGTTTTGGAATCTTTTCGTGGAAAGCAGGTAAGCCTACTTATGGCACATTCACCTCGTCCAAAAGTAACGATGCGGGGCTTGTTTTAATGGAGATTTTTTTGTCCCGTACACTGCAAGAAAATGCCCTCCTTAATTTTCAAAATAAATGTGATATAAATGTCTCCGAAGAGTCCTTGTTTGTGGTGTTAGAAATTTGCTTTCAGTTTTCCAGCTCGTACATGCTAATATGAAAACGTAATTGTTTTATATAACTAAATTATGTTTCATTGCGTTAAAACTGGGCCAGAGGAAGTGTTATAAATTTTCAAGAGAAACTTGTATTAACTTAAATAATTGTGCTGACCAAGAGTTCAAACAACATGGTTTTAACTGTCCTACTCACAAAGTAGCTATACAGTGTTGGGACACGTGAACCTAATACTGCTTAGTTTGACATACCCATTTTACCCTCTATCCCCTCTCGATTCAGAACATGCATCCTTTATCTACATCCTCACNTGCTTAGTTTGACATACCCATTTTACCCTCTATCCCCTCTCGATTCAGAACATGCATCCTTTATCTACATCCTCACAAAAACTACAAAAACTGAAAATAATGCTCTTCAATGTCACAGCTATTTCTCATACAAAAATTCCATGCCCTTTTCATTAAAGTATTTAATGTGCGAACGTACATTACCATGCCATCACATGTACATAAGAGATTTCTACTTAAAAGAATATTTGTCTTTCCGTATGATGTAGGATAAATATTAAGAACATTAACTTAGGCTATGAGAAATGTAAAATAATCTTAACTGTCATGTCAAATGTAAACGTAAGCTTGTAAACAGCGAATGTTATGTCTAACAAAATAAATAGGACTGTCATGGCTAATGGAAGTCCTCGTAGTACCATTTNTTGTAAACAGCGAATGTTATGTCTAACAAAATAAATAGGACTGTCATGGCTAATGGAAGTCCTCGTAGTACCATTTACCTGCAAATAAATTTGCTTGCTACTTTGTGATATCAAACACTTTTGCTTTCGTGCACTCGCTGTGATGAATTNTTTACCTGCAAATAAATTTGCTTGCTACTTTGTGATATCAAACACTTTTGCTTTCGTGCACTCGCTGTGATGAATTTATTCTATGTCATTTGTATGTTAGATTTTTATAAAGTTGTCTTTGTGGCTACGGCAGTTTATGTTAAAGTGGAACGCAAGAGTAGCTGCTTCACAGTTTTTGTGTACCATTGACTGTTATCATCATCAAATACCTTATATCCCAATGCCCAACGTACTGTGTACGTATTTAGGTAGTATAGTGAAGTTTTGAAACCATCTTTAGTAGCCGTACCTCTCACATCGTGGGAACTCCAATTTATAACTGTTTCCTTAAAGCACTTCCCCTCTGATACTCTAAAAGATATGTGGTACTGTTTTTCTTTAAATTTCTTCATAATTTCACAATGTGAGCAAATGTTCAGTACAAAAAGACTTCTAAAAAATGTCCCATTTATGTATGCTGATAAGAATGGGTTTTCACATGTCTGTTGTGTACTTCATTTTGGGATGTCAAATAAATGATGTCATCTTGCTTGTGGATATGTAAACAAGTACCTCCGTGGTTACTGGTACAATCTCGAGCCCCGGCAGGTGGACGAGGATTCTCGTGCTGAGGTGTGCGATTATTGTCAGGCTACACCTAACTCCTCCTAGGGGTCCACGGTGGTATAGAGGTCAGATCTCTCGCCTCCTACCTAGACAAACAGTTGATTACCAGCAGGGGTTACTCCCCGATATTTGCATGTGGGAATCATTCTGGACAATGCCGGTGGTCGCAGGTTTTCTCGGGGATCTCCCCCAAACCTTGCTTTCCGGCGCTGCTCCATACTCACCTCGCTTCACCCTCACCGGCTCTCGACAACACGATGATAAGAACCGCTCAAATCTCTCCACTCCACTGATTCCTCCTATATCTGTTATTCCATCACCGTTCTGCTCCATCTGAACTCAGGTTACCCATTCTTCTGGCTGACTGGATCTGGAGAACCCTCGGGTAGGACAACCTCGTCCGCTGTTAACACCAGCTCCTTTCATCCATGTTGACCCTGCCACAAAGGGTACGCTCTTCACCGAAGTCTCACTGCTGCATCACGTTTCCGCGTGGGCCGTCAGCGGAGATCTCACTTTAAAAAATACAAACCACAGAAGTTTGGCTGCTAGCGGGTTACCCTGGCATAGGTGTAAGTCATACCACGTAATGCACGGGCAAATTAAGAAGTGTAAATACCTTCGAGCCAGCCCGTACATATCGGTAGCAGCTTCCATAATGCCTGACGAGATATTTGAAGGGAATCCACCAAACAGAACAACTGCCTTGGCTGCATATATCGAGTATGAAATCAATGTAAAAATGTGTATTTATTGTTTTGTGTACGATTTGTGCTTCGTAGTGTTGGTAAATGTTAAATGATCTTGTTTTTAAACCTGTGTTGTATTTTATTTAATGTGAAGCTTTAAATTGTACAATGCATCTGAAACNAAAAAATACAAACCACAGAAGTTTGGCTGCTAGCGGGTTACCCTGGCATAGGTGTAAGTCATACCACGTAATGCACGGGCAAATTAAGAAGTGTAAATACCTTCGAGCCAGCCCGTACATATCGGTAGCAGCTTCCATAATGCCTGACGAGATATTTGAAGGGAATCCACCAAACAGAACAACTGCCTTGGCTGCATATATCGAGTATGAAATCAATGTAAAAATGTGTATTTATTGTTTTGTGTACGATTTGTGCTTCGTAGTGTTGGTAAATGTTAAATGATCTTGTTTTTAAACTTGTGTTGTATTTTATTTAATGTGAAGCTTTAAATTGTACAATGCATCTGAAACGTTTTAACTGTGTGCGTAGTAGTCACACGAGAGTGCATGTCTTTTTTTTTTTTTTTTTTTTTATTGGTCCCATATATATATATTGTTGTAGATGTACCCATTCAACTAAAACATACCACTACTAGAAGTTAGTGAGTTTAGCGAAAATGCCACCACTCTCAAAGATCACAGAGAGAAAACAATGAAGACCTGTAGTTCTGGTAAACATTTGAATCATCACAATTTTTTTTCCAAATTGAGAGACGGGAAGTGGTGGAGCCACTTGGTACAAGGTATAACCCCCCCCCCNCCCCCACCTGGAAAAGTCTTTAATTTCAAAATTCGCAAGGCACTTATAAAGATTTCACTGCTAAAAATAAATTCAACTGAAATAGATTCAAAAATAACTTTTCGGAAAAACCGCTGGCTCTCAAAATGCAAACCTTTATTAAAGTTAAATATATACATTTTATTAAAGTCCACATGTAAAATAAATCCGTAAACTATAAACCTGCTACCCTGCTAGAAAGAAGCACATACAAACAGAGGATAGATTCTTCAGAACACACATTCAAGATATGAAAAATAGCAGCTCCTAATTGGTGTATAGCAGATTTTTATAAGGACAAGTCTGTATATTTTTAAAATTCATGTTTATAAAAATAATAATGCAGTTTCCAAAGTAAACATTTATTGATTTGAAATGTGGTATCAAATAGAGTCGAGGATAAGCGGAACTCTACCACCCTTCTCGCTGGTCCTCTGCCCTGAATGCAGTGGATGAAAATACTGTATACAAAAAAATTGAGAGATTGGGTGTCTGCAAACAGAGTGATGAACGTGTATGCAGGTTACGCTTGTAAAGCAGAAACTATATACATTTTTGTACCACCAGTTTCAGTGTTTCAAATTCTTTTTGATATTTATCTTTCAAGAAAAATGTACCACAGCACCACCTTGTTTGTCAAAGCCAGAAAATGTCGCTATTAAAAAATGTAATGCCCGGAATTAAAAGAAAAAAAATTCTGTCTCCTATTTTTGTATAAAAGTGGAAAACCAGTCAGATTAACATAAACGTTTTTATAAAAAAAAAAGGTGACTCCCANATCAAATAGAGTCGAGGATAAGCGGAACTCTACCACCCTTCTCGCTGGTCCTCTGCCCTGAATGCAGTGGATGAAATACTGTATACAAAAAAATGGAGAGATTGGGTGTCTGCAAACAGAGTGATGAACGTGTGTGCAGGTTACGTTTGTAAAGCAGAAACGATATACATTTTTGTACCACCAGTTTCAGTGTTTCGAATTCTTTTTGATATTTATCTTTCAAGAAAAATGTACCACAGCACCACCTTGTTTGCCAAAGCCAGAAAATGTCGCTAATAAAAAATGTAATGCCCGGAATTAAAAGAAAAAAAATTCTGTGTCCTATTTTTGTATAAAAGTGGAAAACCAGTCAGATTAACATAAACGTTTTTATAAAAAAAAAAGGTGACTCCCANGTCCTATTTTTGTATAAAAGTGGAAAACCAGTCAGATTAACATAAACGTTTTTATAAAAAAAAAAGGTGACTCCCATTAATTTGCGCGACATAAGACGATTTCCCAAATTGACTCAATTCCCTCCCTTAGATTGTGATGATAAACCTGACCAACAATTAACTTCAAAGAGAAATGTAAAAAAAAAAAAAAAATAGATACCTAGTTGGACGTAGTATTAGTGATGTTATAAGTTTACAGGGTTGAAATGTTATACTAGTTTGTGAGAATGTAAACGTTTGGGTGACTGCTGTCCTGCATCATAGAGCAAGCTGCGACATGGCGCTTAGTTGCAGTTGAAACTGTCAGCACGAGACCGCAGGTGTTCCGTCAGGAGAAGCTAGCTTTTTTACAAGTGAAAGTGCATACTGTGAAAAAGAGATGCGGTGTCCTGCCTGCAGTAACTGTGTGTTGTAATTTAAGATGTTAAGTGTAGATAAAATTACAATGTTGTGTTTGTAGCTAGTCGACAACTTTAACATGTCTTAAACGCTGCAGCATTACAACGAATACGGTACAACGCTAATGACGAGTACACAAGATTTCTTGTATCGGTCTTGGAAAGAACATGGAACTGCTCTAATGACAACTTACTATATTTTCATGTTCATTTCTTGGAGGGACATTTAATGATTTCCATTTAAAGTTCGACTATACATAATTTAAAAATTTACTGTTGTAACAACACACAGCATCTTCACTGTAAGCTATCTGCTCATTCAATGCACAGTAACAAAATGTATGAATTCTCCATATTAACTAATTGCATTACTTAAGTAAACACTTGGTTCAATGTTATACATAGGCAGTAATCAAACACTCGGCACTTTACAAATAGCCGCTCAAATGCATCCTTTTCCAACTTTTCTTCNTTATACATAGGCAGTAATCAAACACTCGGCACTTTACAAATAGCCGCTCAAATGCATCCTTTTCCAACTTTTCTTCTAAATAAAAATAAAAAATTAAATTTTAAAACACCATCCCCGAGTTTGTAAATATTTTTTTATTAGTTTGCAGACCAATTTTTTTTTAAATGGTATATATCTGAATAAGCTAGATGCTGTCCTGAAAACTGTATTTTACATTCCACGTTAAAACTGGACCTTTCAACAGAGGGTTGGTCCACGATGTGCTCGGAGCGGAAACCAAGAGAAACTTATCGGCACGCGGNTAACTGGACCTTTCAACAGAGGGTTGGTCCACGATGTGCTCGGAGCGGAAACCAAGAGAAACTTATCGGCACGCGGATCCGGCAATCACATTGTAATGCTGCAGCAAGTATAATAAACTGGACGCAGTCCACGAGATGAAAACGTTTTAGAAATAGTTGAATGAAACTACTAACAAACTGTGCTATGAAAGGGAAGAAGCGGAAAAAAAAAATTCAGTTCGACCGACCGTGGTCACTAAATATTTCGACCAAGTTTCTCGGGAAACGTTTGTAGTTGCACGTCAAGTTTGCACTCTCGTGGCTGTTACTTCAGGATGTACGTAATGTGAGGATCCATACAACCGTGGATTTCTTCATTTGTGCCATATCACTATACATAAACAAAGGTTTTCTGTTACGTGCGTTGTTTCGATGTTTGTCACTCGTGGGCCAGGCATGTGCAATAAGTAGTCTAAGTGAATAAAGTTCGGCTTTGTTTCGTCTGCCAAGAGTGTGTGTATTTTCGTGTCCTTACCAGACCTCAACTCGCATGCACGCAGGAACAAGAGAGATGCTTGTAGAAATATTTAAACTGAAAACTAATATTATGTAATTACAGCACCTGTGAAGAGCTGCTTTCATTATATTTGGATCTAAAGTTAATACACTAGAGACTCAATGTATTCAGAGTGTATTAACTT
>NQII01003804.1:154019-199019 GCA_002778355.1 Clitarchus hookeri | reverse complement strand
GTTTGTTGAGGTCTTCCTCGGGCAGCGGCGGCTCGTCCTTCGCCTGCCGCGCTGCGTTCTCCTGCCCCTGCAACGCCACGCGCACACATCCAGCATTACTCCTGTACGACGCTCGCCTCTGAACAATAATGTGTACTCCCCCAGACTAGGCCATACACGCACACAGTTGGCTCAGTTGGTCAGCCACTGTTCTTGCACCGCTACGTCTCCGGTTTGATCCCAGGCGAGAAATTCTTGGACGTAGGGGTCTCATGTAGGGAGAGATGCAGGCACCGCTGCGGTGTGGGGGTTTTCTCGGGGCTCTCCAATTCCCAATCAGCTGCATCTCCACCTCCATCTCGTCTCACCTTATCCATTCGGCAGACTAGCCGAAACAACAGGTATGACCCTCAGGTAATACAATCTACTCCAATTAGCATTAGCCTCTTCTTATCCATACGTCACCCTGCCGAGGTGGAAACAGGTGGATATTCACCACGCCACACTCTGGTACACTACATCAGCACTGCGTACAAAGCCACAAAAAGGGAAGGAAAATATGACCTGTAGGTTAGACTAGCCAGTGTTATAAGCTGTTCACGATTATATGAGCACTTTAGAAATCAACTTTTGAAAAATGACACTGCCCCTATCGGCATGTATTTTATCGGGCACTACTGGCATGTATCCAGCAAAGTTGGTAACAAGGAGGGAAAGTAGTTCCATGTCTCGATGTTGAATTAAAAGTGTTGGGTACACATTTATGAATACTTATATATCTTTTGCTTTCTGGTTTTCTAATGCACATAAATGTAAAAATGATTAATTTTCTAAAATATTATACTTTAATAATTTTACAGTTTCCCTTGACCAATGCATGAATAGAGTGATGGCGTCCGTGGGAAAGTAAATTTTACATATGGTGTAAGAACACAATGTGGATACATGCAGATCATAAGCAGGGCTTTAAAAAAAAAACCAGTTTACTGTGAACATATTATACACCACATCTGGTAGTATGCGATTAACTACCGTATTTTACCGCATATAAGTAGCACATTTTATTAAAAATTTTTTATTGAAAACTTGGGGTGCGACTTATAAGTGAGAAAAATTCCTCCAGCCCTGAACTAACGTTTCATTTACTACGAATTCACGGTCCGCGGCTCGATTTCCAAACTCTTCAGCGAACAAAATCACTTTCATTTTGAAACCTGCGGTGTAGGTACATCGCTTTTCCATCAAGAAACTGTCGCACTTCTTCACTTCCACAACATCAAAACAACACTACGTGCGGCGCAAAGACGATATAAGAGAAAGACGTGTAAGTTACGGCTAACATTTTGTACTCGTGAACCAACGCTAATGTGCTGCTATCTCTTACGCTCCACAGAAAACTTTCGGAAATAATCCACTGTCAGTTATTAAGCAGAATAGATTCCTTTTGATTCTTTTAAAATATTTTTTTCTGTTAAGGATTGCGAAGGAAATTACGTAACGGAAATATTCAAATGCTTTTCTATTTTTTGCAGTTTATTTAAAACTTACTTTCAAATTAATTTTTGCTTTTAACATAAATTGTTAGAAATACTTGAAATATATAAAAAGAAAGCTCGATAAAATTTTTGTCGTAAAAATATAACATCAAATTAAATTACATGTTGATAAGTTATTTATTTTTCCCAATAAACATATACACTCCGGCAGTCAAGGCTGCATCTCGAGCGCTGCATCCGAACATTCCAGACAAACTACGTCCGACAAACTTGCGGCGCGCTGTGTCTGCGCTGTACGCTTGGCAACACCGCTTCCTTGCAAGGATACAGCTGTCACACCACCTTCGCCAAGGTCACGTGCATCAGCCACCCGTGGCGCAGCCCGTGTTGTACAGGATTCACAACAAGGATAAGCACAACCTATAAACGATAAATATTATTTTTTTTTTAACACCCTTTGAAAATAACGGTGCAGCCTATATGCGCAGGCGACTTATATGCGATAAAATACAGTACTTGTTTCCTTACACATCTGCTATTTCCTCTGGAGTCATCCAGTGTGTGTACACACAATGGATCCAGTTGAAAAGGTGATTTCAATGTACACGTGTTTGACGTGTCTCTTGTCTCAAAATGAATTTACGACATATTCCCGTCCCTGGTCACAACCTTACATCCTGATTAAGTAAACTCTCGATTCCACAACCTGTTATGGTCCCCAGGAAAAGGGATGTTATATCGAAAGGATCGTTATTGGAAACACCTTTTCAAAAAAAAAAATTTTCACGACTCCCAAAAAAGGGTTATTTCGATAGGGTCGCTATCCCAGGGGTATTAGAAACGAGAGTTGACTATACTTTGTATGGCGAAGGCAGGAGAGGTAACACAGAGGATGACGGGGACTCACCCTCTTGAGGATGTAGCGGTGCTTGTCCTGCTGCTGACGGATCACTTGCTGCTGGTGGCGGTTGAACTTGATGGCCTCCTGGTTGAGCTCGTCGACACGGTCCATGAGGCAGCGCAGCTGGCCCTCCAGCACGGATGCCGTGCCCAGGTCGAGGAAGCGCGTACCGTCCTCCTCCGGCACCATCTCCCCCAGCTCGCTCAGCAAAATGTTGGTCAGCTGCGAGTTGCGGACCGTGATGGGCACTTCCACAAACAGGGTCTCGTAGCCCACCTTCAGGTTGCGCAGCGCCTCCGGGGTGAACTCGTTCTCTTTGTACATCGCTATTGCCTGCGGCGTCAGGCGGTACGCCTTCAGTGTCAGAAAGCCTCGCGCTGTCTTCTGCGTGTCTACAGCAACCAACAACACACGTCTCTCTTTCTGCTACACTCAGGCGACTTGGGTCTTAGAGTACTGGATATCACAAGTTTACTTTGCTGAATTTTTTTTACACTATACATCTAATATTTTCAGGGAAAAACCCACATACGTTCACAATTATCACACTATTTCTGAAATATACAAGTAATAGAAGCTCATTCACTCATCAAAAGGGGTAAAAAAAAAAAGATTACCTTAAAATTTCTATTTCAGTAAACAAGAAAATAAGTCTTCCAATATTTTAAGCTATTCATTGTCTGGCACGTCTAAATATTTTTCAAATAACTTTTGCCAAGCACAACAAAAATTAATCAAACATCTTTCAGTTGACTACCTCTAATTTTTCATAAATGGCTTGGTTTTTTATATTTGTGTGGTGTAGCGACCAAAAAAATTGTGACTTTGATGTACGATTATACAAAATTTACATAAAGAACTACAGGAGAAAATCTAGACAAGTATTTACAAATTATTAGACACAGATTTTTAAAAATTTTAAATTATTCTTGGTAAAATAGTTGGAATTCCTACCGTAAACATTGTTTGAAATTATATATCTTTGATCATTTTACAAGTGCCACGAAATAATAGAAACTAACAGGATGCATAATACAAAATTAGCAGCAACCCAGCCAAAAAAAGTCAGAGACCACCTAAGACCACCGGGTCTACTTGAAAGACGTCATAAATGTAAGGTATGATCTCATATAAAGCAAGTTGAAATGATGTGCTGACAGAAAAATAGATAAGCCTACACTAACTAATTACTTCAGTAGATAAAATATTGTGTGCAAAATAAATCTACAATTTCATTGGCTGGCAACATTGAACTAATAAGGTAAATTACCACATATTCAAACGTAATTTTACCATTACAAGGAAAGTTCTAAGAACTACCGAAGTCTGGGATATGCGACACACTCCCTGTTGCCACTGCCGGCTGTTCATAATAAACGGATGCAGGCCCCTTAACTTTTTCATGATTTTCAGATTCAGCACACCTNCACTGCCGGCTGTTCATAATAAACGGATGCAGGCCCCTTAACTTTTTCATGATTTTCAGATTCAGCACACCTGCATCAACATTGTCACAAAAGAGTTGCATTGAGACAATTGAAGGGCTCTAAATCAGGGTGGCAGCACCCATTGGGCCGAAACAAAATGGCGATAAAAGGGCAACAAACTAAAAGTGCCTGGAAATGGGATTGCCATGACAAAACGAGACACTTAAAAAAAAAAAANCGATAAAAGGGCAACAAACTAAAAGTGCCTGGAAATGGGATTGCCATGACAAAACGAGACACTTAAAAAAAAAAAATTCACCACATTTCCCATATGCAGATTTGTGGCGTTAACACTGTCAAGAATTGAACCCTGTTCGCCAGTGTGAGTGAAGAGATTTGGGTGGCTCTTAACAGTGAGGTCTTGAGAGCTGATGAGGGAGATTGAGGTGAGCATGGAGCAGCACTGGAATGAAGGGACAGGGGAAATGGGAGATCCCTGAGAAAACCCGNCGATAAAAGGGCAACAAACTAAAAGTGCCTGGAAATGGGATTGCCATGACAAAACGAGACACTTAAAAAAAAAAAAATTCACCACATTTCCCATATGCAGATTTGTGGCGTTAACACTGTCAAGAATTGAACCCTGTTCGCCACTGTGTGAGTGAAGAGTGAAGAGATTTGGGTGGCTCTTAACAGTGAGGTCTTGAGAGCTGATAAGGGAGATTGAGGTGAGCATGGAGCAGCACTGGAATGAAGGGACAGGGGAAATGGGAGATCCCTGAGAAAACCCGNAAGGGAGATTGAGGTGAGCATGGAGCAGCACTGGAATGAAGGGACAGGGGAAATGGGAGATCCCTGAGAAAACCCGCCAACCAGCAGCCTCAACTGGCACGATTCCCACATGTGCAAATATGGGAGTGACCCGGCCGGTGATTGAACCCGGTTCGCCTTGGTGAGAGGCGAGCAGGCTAACCGCCCTGCCACTGTGTGGGTCTAGTACGCTAGCCCTTGCCTTGCACAAGAGGACACGGGTGAAACAGCTGTGGCCACTCACCGTAGATGATGACGACCGACTCCTCGATGGAGGTCTGGTAGTGGTACTGGGACTCCAGCAGTGGCAGGCTGAGGAAGTTGCCAACGTCGGCGCTCTGGTACCAGCCCACGTGGAAGTGGTCCACGTTGACACGTCGCAGCCGACGCATCATCGCCAGCTGGTACTCCTCTACAAGAACAAATGTTTTCTTCACGACACCCACAATAACCAGTTGTATCAGTAAAGCTGCTTTTAGACAAGGCCATGAAATTGAAATCTTAAGTCTGATGGCACTCGCCACACTAAATCTTTGGTCGCCACTTGATTCTNTAGACAAGGCCATGAAATTGAAATCTTAAGTCTGATGGCACTCGCCACACTAAATCTTTGGTCGCCACTTGATTCTTAAAATGAATTTGACCTTGCAAGAGAGAAAAGCCAATGGTGTATCAATTCATACCCCCGATATTAATTTAAAAGCTCCTGAAAATTTAGTTTTGTTTCAAATTTGTGGACAATAATTAATATGAACAAACTTCCTTACAACATTTATAGAATTCAACTTCATTCTCAATTGCCATACACTTCGTCGTATTCCTGTTTCACAGCTTAAATTGACAATTTACTCCTATCTCTCTAGTTGATAACCAATGGATCACATGACCAGATTAGAACGACCAACAGGAATTGCTTGTTCGATGCAACTTTCACCATGCAAAATTGGTCATGTTCAATCTCCTGATCTCATATGAGATCTGCCTCGCATGAAAAATTTTTGTACGAAATTTAGTGTCAAGTCTACATCTTGCACGAGCTTTGCATTATCGTGTGCCATCTAAGAGCTGCTTAATGAAAAGCCTTACATGCATTTTCAGCCCTCAACAAGTGCGTTATGTCCCAGAAACAATTTCAAATGTATCCAGGTCACATCTGTTCATAAGGAAGCATTGCAACGGGCCCTCCGAACATTACGATACACATTCCCAGGAAGATGAATTACTCACAAATTAGGTCTGCAACTGTATGATATTATTATGCATAACGAGAACCAATGGATTAGGCATAATTTATAGATGCCACTTTGTGCTTTTCACCTTTCATTTACGACAACTGCGCAGCAGAGCCTAAAAATGATATTTTTTTAACAATGTTCACCATTTTTTTACTCTGCAAATACCATATATATATATATATATATGATAAAAGTCAAAAGTGGTGGCTGAAGATAATTGTTTTATCTTTCCTGGGAAATATTATGTTCCCAGAACACTTATTTGCAGAGATACATGAGCGTGCACAAACATTGATTTTACACAAANCAGAACACTTATTTGCAGAGATACATGAGCGTGCACAAACATTGATTTTACACAAAATATTTAACTAGGGAGGCTCATTAAGGGTCCCACCTGCCTACATTGTTTTTCGTCTTTTTTGGCAGAGAAGCACGGGAGCTATAAAGGTTACACTGGCACGCGCTACAAGAGCACCTTCGCTGCTACGCNTCTTTTTTGGCAGAGAAGCACGGGAGCTATAAAGGTTACACTGGCACGCGCTACAAGAGCACCTTCGCTGCTACGCACAGCGCTCTGAACTGGCATGCAGTGTTCCCGTAGTACTGCGTGTACCTAGGGGACTTTCAACTGACCTTTATTGTATTGATGAAAAAGTCTGTAGCAAAGTTCAATACAGGCTCCTATCGTAATTTGACTAATGTCCAACTAGTATGCTTTAAGATATAGCAGTCTGAAAAAGTCATCTTTAACTATATTGGACTCAAAAATAATATTTACAACNGCTAGTATGCTTTAAGATATAGCAGTCTGAAAAAGTCATCTTTAACTATATTGGACTCAAAAATAATATTTACAACAAGCAAAGAAATTTAAGTATCGCTCCCTCCTCGTCTGAGGTGTGATTTCTTTTCGTAGGTAAACCAGGATTTCAAACACACAGTCACATATAAATACATAATTTTTGGTGTTGCAACAAACCAATTTTTTGTTTGGGGCTGTACTGATATTGATACAACGTTTTTTTCGTACATTGGAACAAATAAAAATCTGTCCGTGCTTTATCTTACTGGCAGCAGCGGTTTATATTGCAACAGAATATACTTTCGACGGCACATGATGTTTCTCACACGTAGGGAAACTTTTCTCATTGGACGATATGTTTTACTGTGTACAGTGCAGACCATTAAAGCCACTTCATATGCAACATCCCATATACAGGGCACTGTGACTGAAAGGGTTAGGGGGGAGAAATTCCATTAATCTTGGATTTTTCTTTAGAAATTCTCCTAATAAAATTTTATGACCTCGACATTAAAAATTGGAGCTTGACATGTCATCAAGGACTACTTAACAGAATTTTTTAAGTTTGTATGGTTTCAGTTATACAAATATTTTCCAACGCGAGACAAAATTGATTAAACAACAGCGGAACCTTAGATTAACAGTTAAAGACTTGAAATAAATCACGTAAGAAAAAGAAGCTGAATTTCAAAATACATTTTGAGATATATTACCTGCGCCTTGACACGCTTGGACTTTTTTTAAAAGTAGAATCTGGAAATTAAGTTACGGAGTATACACCCCCCTTAAGCACCGCAACATCTGCACACTATGTTGCAGAGAACGGCGGCCACGTGCCTTCGTCCATGGTGTCGTCGTTGTGCTTGGGGAAGGGGAAGCAGTTGGTGATCTCGAGGCAGCCCTCGACGACCAGCCCCAGCAGGGCGCCCTGCGCCACCTCCATGTTGCTGACTGCCTCTTCGTGACTGTGCTTCACCATCTTCATCACCGCCTGCGACAACACCCGCATCACCCCATCTCAACACTACCGTAAAGGAAGCTGACTACCACGACTGCAGCCGGCGTTTACACGAGGAACGACAACTCCTTCTCATTGCATCAATTTTGAAAATAACCATTTCAAACAAAAAGTGTATTATACATGACATTTCTTAAGGAATACTGGCATGCTAAGACGTCTTGCCAATGTCTATGTTTACTTTATTTCTCACAAATTTAGCATTAAAAGCTTACAAAATAAATAAATAAATAAATTAGACTTTAAAAAAATTTCTTAACGTGGCAATATTATCCCACGATATCTATTTTTGCTTGAAACTGTTAAGGTGGACTCGCAACCATCTATCGCATCAGTCAGTCATCCGTCGGTTGAAACTGATTCACAACAATCTGTTGCCCGTCAATCCTTCTATACTGCAAAATTTTACTGTGACAACTTAACATCACGATCCGTCTTTAGTTGGAGGTATATTTTGGTTGGAAATACCTTTTCGGTAATTATTAAGTTTAGGGGCTTTTCTGAAAAACAAAAAAAAAAAATTCAAAATTATGATATATTTCTACTCTACTAATCACGAAGAACATGAATATACTAGGGGCGTAGCTTTAAAGTAAGTACAACATATTAAAAAAAATTGAACAAAATTGTGAAATGACTGTTCAGCCAGTTTGTTTAAGTTTCTGAACGAAATGTCCTAGACCAACAAAAGTTGCATTAATGGGTTCTGCACAGCTTACCTTGTTCATATTCAAGAGGGCGTAATGTTAAAATAAGTAGAACATATTTAAAAAAAGAGTGTGAAATTTGTTTAAGTCTATTAACGTCTACCACCGTTAATAATGGCTGCGCATTGCTAATTCCACGCTACCTAGCGGCCACGGATGTCATTTGCATCTTAACGGTAAATTTTTAACCTGGTCAGTTGCCATTGTGCCTTTGCCGGTATGATTCTTGTCATCCTAATCAGACGGATTTAAAAACGGAGAAAGCAATAACGAGTACTACTGCGCGTTATATTTTACTGTAAACGAGTGTTTCATTGCGTTATATTGGACTGAAAACTAGTGATTCAGTGCATTATATTTGCGTATGTGCCGAATTTGTGGAACGCTGTGTTCCGTCGAGTGAGGTAAGGTTGAATTGGCCGTTGACAGAGGAAGTATATCCGGTGAGTAAATTGATATTCTGTTGGTGTGTTTTATGGTTACTTGAAATCCCTAAAATCCTAAATTCGTAGTTTAGTGTAAAACCCTACAATCCTACGTTAGTGTAAAACCCTAAAATTGTACGTTAGTGTAAAACCCTACAATCCTAGGTTAGTTTAAAAATGTAAAATAGTGATTCACCCATCGTGGGGTTAGGTTCTGTTCGGTTAGGTGGGCACATATTAAGAAATTAGTCTGACGTTAATGCCCCTAGTATATTCGTGTTCTGCATCATTAGGAGAGTGAAAATATGCCATTTTCCGGGATTTTTTTTTTTTTTTTTTTTACAGAAAAGCCCCTAAACTTAATAATTGCCCATATTGAATTCCTGAATTTACTACCAAACATAAATAAACACATATCCCCCACGCTGCATTTTACTTCAAAGTGCGTATTTGCGCCTACAGACTGTCAGAAGGTGGTGACCCGTCAGTCAAAAGTTAAAGTTTGAGAAATATTTGAGGGATTGATTAAAAGAAAAAAAAAGTTGCCCAGTGATTGATTGAAGATCACGCGACCGCCGGACGGCTTGGCGACTGACGGATGCGACGAATAGTTGCGAGTCAAGCTTTATTTTTAAAATTAATACATTGACAAGTGATTTCTTTATACTGATTCCCATTTAAATTCCGGAGCTGCAGACTAGGTCAGCAGAACCAATAACGTGGCTGCCTAGAGTGAGACTGGCTGGGTGAAAGGATAGGATTTTACATGTTCAATGACTTGGTTGAGAATCTGCCACCTTTCACAATATGGGTTCCAAAAAAAAATTACTTTGATCATTTTTACCTGAACCACATTTCTACAAAATGCTTTAGTTTTTTATAAAATAATTAATACTCTTAAAAATTGTGGGTAAATTAAGATTTATATAGACTTAAAAACATACAAACCCATTAATTCACACCAAAAAAAAACATCATAATGTAAAATTTTCTGCTACTAGTTTCAATACCCATGGTTATTTAGGCGTGGAATAAAATATACATTCTCAAATAATTAATTACATAAATAGACGTACAATATGGACACAAATTAAAATTTTAAAATGTGTTACCAGGCCATCCATCTGCACGCATTGTATGGATGAATCATTTTCTTGGGCCCGACGTCCACTCGCTCTACTACTTGCCATGCTTCAAAAATTTCCAAAACAAAAATCCTGTAACTTTAAAATTCCGTCACACACAACTTAGAGGTTATGAATCAAACCTTCAACCAACACGGAAAAAGACCATAGATTATGAACAAGTAAACATGAAACTTTGAGTATGAATGCAATGTTACCAAAAATACCGAAATCTCAACTAAAGACTTCGTAAATAGATAACGTTTGAACGTACATTTCTGATCCCCTGGTTTAAGTAGAGTAATATAATGATATAGAATAGGAGCTTTTAAAATCGGGAAAATAATACCTGTATTTTCTCGTCCCTCTCGCTTCCTGGCTGAGCTCTTGACGGGGCTCCGTCATTTTCTTCAATTGTTCGACAGTGCTTACTGGAGGTGGTCATGCATCGTGTGCCTCTGGGCCTTCACCATCTTGTATAAATTACCATGTAGTTTTCATTAGTCATTTTATTTTATGTGGAACCTTAATTTAATTATCGTCACCCAGAGGCAGCACCACCTCCAAGTCCCGCCAGCTCAAAAGCACCAGGACCATTTCAATCTTGTAATTGTTCATCGGCCTCATGCCTTTTTTCTCCGTTCAGGTTTCCAAAACAGCAAAGGTGTTGGAATAATAATGTAAGTGCCTCCCAGGAGGGATACTGCAATGAGAAAAGAAACTGTTTTACAAATAGTGTTATATTTCGCTGCAGGCCGCTTCACGCCCACGTAATTTTGTGTCATCAACCCACTGAACCACTGCACCCCATGAGCGATGTGATTATTGAACACACAAGTTTTATCGGGATGTGCGATGGCTATAACAATCTCACCCGGAAATTAGCTGCATATGAGGGGGCGTACATACTCATTAGGCAGGCAGGCAGGAAATTTCTTCCAACAATATGATGTCATCGCACCGGTAGAGTCCAGGAGCAACCAAGCAGGCGATAGGCCCGCCTTTAGAGAAGAGTTTTTGCTCAACCTAGCAGGCACCTTTACTATCCAATTCACCCTAAAACAAACATTCTGAAATCTGCAATCGCAATTCCTCAACACCTGTTACTCGCTCCTGAGCCTACAACAACAAGTCAAGTGAAATTAGTAATTACCATATAATGTGGTAAGGGAACTAAAATTACATGAAATTGACATACATTTTATGGGTTTCACCCCACAATTTCTCTGATCTTCGCAGCCTTCCCCGCTGTCGCATTTGGTAGTATGTAATGTGAATATCGCGATGCCCCTAATAAATTTTTGCTCTGTGTAATTAGTAATGACGATTTATGCCATTTTACGTAAAAATTTATTTCATTTTCGGAAAAGCTTCTATTCTAAATAATTACTCTCATAAAATTTTTGTTTGATATTAGTTATTAAAATTAGCTAGTATTACTCATTTACTTTTCATGAATACAGCAATATCTCACCTTCCAAAAATGATGTTTATTCAAACACACTTATTTTACTGTCATCATGCCAAATCCGTGATATCGAAAATTCACCGATGGATCCACCAGTGGTTGATACACCAATGTTCACCGGTTGAGGCATTTTTAGAACATGAGGTTGATTTTTAGCAGTGTTTTCGTCTGCTTTCACACATATATTAATACCATTACACACAAATTCTAAAGTTTTCTTCGCCGATTTGTAAAACTCGTACAAAATACTTTTGTATATTTTGGAATGCTTGAAAATTACAAGTTGAGTATATTATAACTTTTATCTTTCAGAGAAAGTGTTCGAAAATTCATTGGTTGATGTTTTAATGCATATTTACCAGATTTACCGAATTTTCGGGCCGGTTGAACTGGTGGATCAATCACTTAAAAGAATTTGGCAATATTAATAATAATAACCCGCAATTATGCTACCGCCTGGTGGCGAGCTCTCTCACCCCTCCCCTACCCAACCAAATTCTACTTCCATGCCTCTCCTGACCTTTGCAACCCTCATCACATATACCAATTCCTCTCACAACACATTCCACTCCCTCACAGACCTCACAAGTATAGACTGCCTATTCCACTCCGTTCTCCTCCACACCCTCTGAATCTTCTCACTGTTGTTTCCTCTGCCTCTAAACACCCCCTTAGTTAGCTGGCAGCGTAACCTTCCCCTCCCTCCCTCACCATTCTCCATCCTGTACATCGTAACCAGCCTTTCAACTTTCCTTATGCCTTTCAACAAGCTCCATCCCATTTTTGTCATCATCACTGATGACCTGTAGTTCCCTTCGTCCTCACCATCCTGCCACTGTCTTCTCCACCTACCCTTCACCCATCTTGCTGCCCTTCTTTAGCTCTCGCATCTCCACCTCCATGTACAGGTCCCCCATACTGCTGCCGCATATTCTAGCATAGGCGCACCATTGTGCCATATGCCTTCTCCTTCACCTCACTGCCGACTCCCTTCAGAATCCTTCCCAACATACTTAAAGGCCTTCTTCCCTTTGCTAGCACCTCTTCTACCTGTTTTTTCCATCTGAGGTTTCCCTGTAATAGAAGCCCAAGATACTTATATTCTGCTGTTTCTTCTAGGTCCTGCTCCTCCCATCTGTTCATGCCCCTGCTTATCACCTTCTTCCTTGTAAACCTCACTACCTTAGTTTTTCTTACATTTATCTTCATTTTATTCTCAATGGTCTACAACAATATCCTGTTAATGTCTGTCTCCAAGTTTTCACCCCTCCCATCGGTGCATACATTACACGATCATCTGCAAACAATCTTATTTTTCCCCTGATCTCCAAACCCATGTAATTAACCATTATTGTAAACAACAGAGGGCCCATCATGCTTCCCTGTGGCACCCCTGACGTAACATCTCCTCCTTCTGATATTGCCTTCCCCACTTTCACACTTTCACCTCTTGAGGAAGTTCCCAATCCATTCCACTACCCACTTAAATCGAAACAGTATTATTCTAATACGCGGAATGTCTAAAGAAAGTAATTTGCCACGGAAATAACTTTAAACATGGCCACTTTCAGAACCGTCAAAAAGAAAGTCTCTCGTTCGTGAGACCAGCTATGGCGGGACGCTGATACTGTTCCCTTCTGGAATGATAGGTTTTACTTCCATGCTGAAGGAAAAACAAAAAATGTGTCCATTTGAACTATCCCAGTGCTAAAGTTCCCCCGGCAAACTAACCACGTATTTTGTTCATCTATGGAAATGACCACCGCTCGACTCGTCGGGTTATGACGCTTGCACCGATACTTACTTATATTTATACATAATCTCGGTAGATGGCGTGCTTGTCTAAGGTCATGCTAGATTATACATATAAAGCTTGTGTCCATACAAACCAATACTTGGAAGAGAATATTTAAATAGCCAGTAGCCACTATGGTGTAATTATAGCTGACTAATCNATTTAAATAGCCAGTAGCCACTATGGTGTAATTATTTACATGATTCTGTTTGGAAAAGTAATTACCTAAACATAAGTTTGCAGTGTAATGATGAATAACTCGCGTGGAACTTCCAAGTATTTACGTTTACTTATACGGTTAGTCATAAATTTCAACGTCACTTGTTTTGCTCATGACATTGGTGAGAATCAGCTGGTGCGTGACCAGCGTGACTCTTACGTGTTATAATCCTGCTCACGTCGAAGTAACGTGATTTTAATCTCTCGGTATGGCGGTGCAGACATTTCCTTCCTTGTTGTGCCCTACTTATAACAGTGTCTGTAACATTTGTTGAGCTGTATGGTGTGCGTTGCGGAAATGTCATTACAAGTAGGGTTAGGTTCGGATGTAAACAATTGCAGTTGTGAAAACAGTTTGAAATGCTCGGGCCATAGCGCAAGTAAAAATACGACGGCATGCGATGGCCTGTGTGCTACGGAAGCAAATGGCAATTGCGACGGGCTGTGTGCTACGGAAGCAAATGGCAATCTTGTTACGGAAGAACTTAAATTCGAGGAAGGTATGTGTTTTTTGCTCATCTATTACGTTTCGTTATGTAATTGGCCAGTTGCTTGAAATTTAGTATTTTCTTTTTAGCCACTGCTGAAAATCAGGATATTGTTACCTTGGTGATACAACTTATTGGCTAAGTTCAGGTGNTATTTTCTTTTTAGCCACTGCTGAAAATCAGGATATTGTTACCTTGGTGATACAACTTATTGGCTAAGTTCAGGTGCTTGGCTATTAAACTTGCGTGCAAATGAATTAGATTGAAAGTATAGGCATATTTCTGCCTTGTCTCATAAGTATTTTTGAGCACAATATCGACCAAGAATCATTTTGCAAATTATTTTGGNTGGCATATTTCTGCCTTGTCTCATAAGTATTTTTGAGCACAATATCGACCAAGAATCATTTTGCAAATTATTTTGGCTGGATCCCAAAATACACACTGCAGGACATTTGGTAAGAAATCCAGATTTTGGTAAAAAAAATAATGACCAGAGTGGGCCTGGTGATGATGCTGTTCAGACTTAGGCCATTTCTCTATTTAAAGAGAGTGCTATGCACTTTTCACATTACCTGGCGAAGGGCTCTTTCGTGCACCCTCGCTATCTCAATTTGAGGCAGTGCTCTCACTTTTTGGAAACCTGTGAAAGTTTCTAATGGTATGTATAATGAATGCGGACAAATAGTTACAAACTACGTGTACCGGTTGTATAGATGCGTTAAGATATTTTTAGTTACTTATTGAGAGTACCGGTAATAGATTTTTCAAAAATTAAATAAAATAACTCAAAATTTATATTTTAAGTATATACCAAAGGTGGATGATCATACTTCTTACCTATAGTTTAGAAATGAGCCTATGTGCTGGAAAACAAAGTTTGAAAAAAATTTTACGTACCAACGTTTTTACAAATCAGTTGTAAAAATCCCAAAAAAAAAAAATTAATTTCATTCTTAACAGAATATTATAGGCCTACAATAAGGTATAAAATACAGGAAACTCAATTTAAGGTAAAAAAAAAAAATGCAACTACCGCAAAGTAAATTATATATAATATATAATTTTCCACAGATGTGTAATTTTTGACTACAGTGACACATATTCCCAAAATGACCTCAGCATCATTATTTTGTTTGCAGTACCATTGAGCACAGCATCCCTTCAGAAGATCAGAGACATACAAGCAGTTCTGTCTCAGAAACCTGTTGACGTAGATAAGCTGAGAGAATTTGCTCGCTCCGATGGAGGNGAGACATACAAGCAGTTCTGTCTCAGAAACCTGTTGACGTAGATAAGCTGAGAGAATTTGCTCGCTCCGATGGAGGACTTGTTACGGGTAAGACAGATTTAACAGGGGACTTCATTTTTTTTATTGTGTATAAAAGATTTTACTGTAGCTATTTTGACTACAAAATTACTGTGCGTTGCTTTGACAGTATCTTCCTCTAAGTAATATGTCCTATTTGAGACAGTTTGTGGTGCCACTGAAACACATTTATTCTTGTCACAGTTTTCAAATTTCGCTGTAAGCAGTATCATTAGAATTTCAGCATTTCCAAGTAACGCCTGTAAAATAGAGCNTCACAGTTTTCAAATTTCGCTGTAAGCAGTATCATTAGAATTTCAGCATTTCCAAGTAACGCCTGTAAAATAGAGCCCTACGTTCATTCTAGTTAACATATTTGAAGTATCAGCAAAAACTAAATAAGGGAATTAGAGAATTTTAAATGTGTATATTTCCCATACAAATTTCAAAATTGAACACTATTAACATTTTTGGCTAATCAGAATAACTTTTTAATTCACCAGAATATCACAAAAATTTTGTGAAAATTCATTATATGAATTGCGTCTGGTTTTATTTTTAAGTTTTGTAATAAAATTAAAAGTAAAAATAGTTAGAAGTTGAATCCTAGCCGAAGAAGAACTAATTGCTATATTTCAAAGAAATTGCTATATGTTACTGCAGTGACTTAAGTAAAAATGAAACACTTCAAAAATAAAAGAAAAATATTAATTTGCTTTGCACAAGAATTATGAACAAAGTGATTACAATTTTGCACTAATGGAAAATTATTTTTCAATATATTTTTTATTTTTATTGAATTCTCATTGATATGTTCTTAAGATCGCACAACTGTAAAATATTATCAGAGTACAAAAAATAACCGTTTGGTACCTACTTGATAATATTTTATATATATATATATATATATAAACAATTAGTTATTATAATTATTTACTTTTAAGTAAATGTTTAAATTCTGTATATTTTAGCTTAATTTTGTATTAGTCACATACAAGATGGTTCTTGAAAAAAAAACAGTTTAATGATGGTGATAAAGCTGTTTGATGTGACACAAAGTGCAAATCATGGTTCCGTATAGTTTGTTTGAACATGCCTTAAGATAAGTTAGAGATTCTACATGCCGATAAGCAGTCTTAAGGTACTGTAAATCTTGCAACACACGTGATAATGACCAAAATAAAGGGGATAAGAGAGTGGCTCTTCAGTCAATTTTTAATCAACTTACTAGCTTAGTGGAAGAAATACGGGAACTGCTGCAAGAAAAAAAAGGTCCAAAAGACTCTATTATCTTCACCCAGGCCCAGATGGACGCCAAGCAAAATGACTTTGAAAATGTGCTTGCTGAGGTGAGGAATCTTTGCCTTGAATTTGAAGAATTAAAACGTGAAAATGAAGACTTCAAACAGTACTCCCGAATTAATAATCTTGGATTGCGTGGTATGCCTTACACAAAGGACGAAAACCCCGCCAATATAGTCCTCTAGCTAGAAAAACATCTGGACGTGGATTTAGAAAGAAAAGATGTAGACGCTTGCTGCAGGTTGCCGTCCTTTAACAAGGATGTAACGTCAACCCTAGTAGTCAAATTCTGCAACAAGGTGTAACGTTCCGGCCGATGTCTCGTTAAGCCATATTTATAATATTGCATCCCCACAGGTAGGTGCCATTTTGCAACGTTCGTCACTTACACTGCCGAATATTACTTTGCCACAACTAGCTCAAGGTAGATCACGAGACTCAGTGAATGGACGCTGATTAATTAAGAAAGAATTTCCAGAGTATTTTGTTATATATGTTTATTTAACTATTTAGCGACACAGTTCACAGAAGGAGTTTCAGTATGCAGAGTACGAACCTCTCGCAGATAAATATAAAAGTACAGACACAGCGCCACAGTAGTTTGCAGGTTATTAATGTCTCAAAACTTGCATCAAAATAAATATAATGCTGCTACCTCCCACACCGGCGGAGAAATGAAATAATAAAGTCTTGTGGCCGATGTGGGGGTTTAGCGTTGTGCCCGAACGCAAGAACAACTTGTAAAGAAGGCCAAGTGCACTATTTCGTCTGTAGAAATTGGGGTCAGTGCACCCGGTTTAATATACTTGAACAGGCTTCGCTAAAGAAAGTAACGGATCTGAAACAACAGGGTTTTTTAATTCGTGTTCGACAAAAGACTTTAAAATACATGTCGGGAAGACAGAATCAGCCGGAGCAATTTGAATAGCGAGCCATGACGACCCACTCCAAGTTATACAAGAAAATCGGTGAGATAAGTCCTGATGTCCTGCTGTCGCCTGTGTTCAAATTTATGTTGTTAATATTTTTGTTAACTGTAAATCGGGCGTGTGCAGTGGAAGTGCATACATGCGAGGCGATAATTCCTGTATGTGTGCCAACCATGTTAAAGTGCAATTTAACCAAATGCAAGACTGATATAATAACTTTAGTCTGTAGTTCCTTTGGCTGTAAATACTCTCCGGCTAACACAACACCACCAGTATTACAGCCCGGTAGTTATACATGTCAACATGTTATTATACCACTCACTGTACTATCTGATATAATTTTTTTCTATCTTCATGTGGTCTATTAATTTTTTCTAATATTTACTCAGTCTATATAGTTATAGAAGTTCTGTGTTGTGTGCTATATGTTGAAACAACTTGTCTGGGTGTTACTTTGCTTGGAAGTACCATTGGCCTGTGTTTTCCAAAAAACACTGCTCCAAGTGATGACATTGATGATCTCTTACTAAATTGTGCTCGGTCGAATGGAACCGAAGCTGAGGACTTCATACATATCACTAATTATAAATTTAGCGATATTACTGACTACAATAAAATGATGTGAGCAAGTGCTCTGCCTAATTACTTAATGATTTTATATATAAACATTAGAAGCCTTAGGGACAAACTAATTGATCTAATACTACTGATTGATAGCATTGCTACCAAACCAAATGTAATTGTTGTGGCTGAAACTTGGCTGCATTGTGATGACGTAGAAAATTATAACATTGAAGGGTGCACCGGTTACTTTGCGTGTAGAGAGTCTACACCAGGCGGTAGGCTTGCCATATATGCAAGTTGCAAAATTGCAACACAAACTGCTTGGTAAATGTGAGGCCTTACGCTACTCAGGTTGGGTTGAAATTAACACAGGCCGGAAGGATAAGAGCACGAATATAGGTGGATATTATAACAAATGTAAATGCATTTCTAGATATTTTGGAAGATCATCTTACAAATATAAAGAGGAAACAGTAGTTATTAGCGATATGAACATCAACTATTGCAGAGATTGTCCCAACTTCAAGTGCTCTGAAGTTGTCTACACTGTACTAGTGTATACCTTGTGCAGTAACATGTTTGCAACCTGGAAAACTGAAAGTTCAAGTAATCTAATTGACCATGCACTTTCTAATGTAGACTGCAGGCATATCTCGGTAACAGTTGATAATACTGCGAGTGACCATAACTTGATTATAACAAAACTCCCCTCAAATATTGAACAAGTCCAAGAGCGCCAAACCTTATCTCTCATTGATTACGAAGCATTATTTTGTAATGTTGAAGATAAGTTTACACAAATTCCATTAGAACTAGGCAACCCCCAGAAACTGCCACAAGTAGTCGTGGAAAACCTAAAAACTGCAGTGGATGAGGCTACTTTTACAAAAACTCTAAACACTAACGAAAAAATGGTCCAGTCCCTGGGTTACTCCTGAATTGAGAAAACTTGTGCAAGGTCGAGACAGACTTTATAAAAAATTCAGAAAGAACAGGTTTAACCTACACATTAAGGAGAGCTCAAGAAAATTGAATAATAGACTAACCTCACTTAAAAGAGAATGCCTAAGGCAATATTATACTTCGATGTTTCTGGGATGCTACTGTGACTATAAAAAAAACCTGGAAAAATATTAATTTAGTCTAAGGAAGAAAGCAAAATAAAATTGTACTTATAGATCTCATAATGAACGAAAACAATATAGCACTAACAGAGCCAGCAGACGTTGCAAACTCTCTCTGTGAGTATTTAACAAATGTAGCTATTGACTTAAGTGCAGATATTAGGAGATATTCCCACGATTGGATAAGTAACTTAAACGCTATTGCAATGGCTAGCCACTCTTTATTCCTGCCTCCGACGGATGAGGCAGAAATCAAATCCCTTATAAATGGTATCAAACCCAGTGTTTGTCCAGGGTATGTTAGCGAGTGATGATGAAAGAGGGGAGAGGGGTTTGAGAGGGGCGGAGGTGGGAAAGAGAGGTTTGAGTGACTGAGAATCTGGTTGGGGGGGGGAGAGTTTTGAGAGGGTTAGGAGGATTGGTGAGAGGATGAGGTGAATGGGGTGGATACCATTTTAAGAAATGGGTTTTGAAGTTTGAGGGGGTGAGGCAGAAGGGTTGTGAGGGGCATTTGAGGGGGGGATATTTGGAAGAGGTCTGGGGTTGTGAAATGGGGGAGGGAGGGATGGTGTTGAACTGGTAATTTTTTCAGCGTCAATATCGGTGAAATGAAATAATGATGGAATGTGAATCACTCCCGAGAAAACCCAGTGGCCAGCTGCAGTATCTACCATGGTGATGGGTGAAACTGTGGCCGTGAATCTAACCCGGCTTGCCGTTGTGAATGTTGATGTTTTTCTGGCCACTGCACCCCACACAGCACAATCGATGGTGTGTTGCGTTGCCAGACGACATCCGGAAGCTGGTGTGGCCGAGGCTGCTCGGACTGGAGACGCGCTACCCGATGCAGTTCCCCACCCAGGAGCAGCTCGAGGCCCACCCCGAGTATCAGCAGGTGGTGCTCGACGTCAACCGCTCCCTGAAGCGCTTCCCGCCAGGTGAGTCCCCCTGGTCGTCGCTGCCCCGGTCTGCGTTCTTTCTATCCCCACCTACCACGGTTACAACTCAAATAATTGTTAACACTTGATTGGGGTTGACATTATATCACTTTGCAGCAGTCATTTTGGAAACTGCTGTTAATATAGTGTTACATTCTTAAAAGAATATGAACTTCTTAGTATTCCGACAAACTTCACATAACTCTCATTACCATATCACAAGTTCGTAAAGTAACATGTTCAAAGAAGAGAGAAAATTTCAGATGTGATGAAATTAAAAATATAACCTTTTGATAAGAATTTAAAACAGAACTGTTTTTCCTGACATACTACCAACATTAGTGCGGATATGCCAGGCATTGTTTTAAATACGTGTGCATTTATGGACAAAGAATTTTTTTGAAGGCCCATTTCAGAAGTGCTTGGCAAATCACAAACCAGTAATAGCATTGGGATAGAATAAAAAGGGTAGCCAACTGTGTGCTCTGGCACCCTCGACGCTGGGTGGATCCAACTGCTTGTTGATACTGGACAAGGTGTTGTAAAGCCAGAACTTGCCAATTGCCACTGCATAGAACGAAACTCCCTACTCCTTAATGCAGTGCCCCTGTGCATGTAGTGTGTAATTTATATATACATATATATTTATTTATGTATATATATATTTTTATGCATATATATATATATATATATATATATATACACACACACACTGTTGGATGGCTCAAAAATAGACAACAAAAATAAGTGGAAATTGTTTTAAAAAAAAATTTGCCGTCACCATAATTATTTTTCTCACCATTTAAATATGTTGTACCACTTTGAAATATAGGTAATTTCTTTCTATTGTAATCTGAAGCATTTTATTTCTGTGGTGTTTTTATATATGTAGGAAAAACAGTTCATTTTGAAATTTCAAAATATTTTCAGTTAGCATTTCATGTATTGTCACTGAATACCCATTTTTTTTGTATAGAAGTATCATTGTTTTAATTATTGTTACTTAATTCTTAGTTTTGTTAGCAAGTTGAACCAAGTTGTGTCCATAAAATAAAATTATACACTGAGGATAAACTCACCCCCCCCCNATTTTTGACTTTTTGATTTTTCTTGTATGACAGTAAATAAAGTTGAATGTTGTAGAATTTTTATTCTCTATGCTCTAATAATGAAATGTGGTACTATTAAGGTGTTTCTTTTAATATATGTTCTTAATGCTTGCTGTGAACATATTAATTGAAGTTATTTTTCCTCTGTAATGTGTAATGCTTTTCTTCAGTGTCTGAAAATGTATTGTGGTTTCATTAGCTATGTATAAAATCCTAGTATTATTGCTGCCTCCATGAAGAGTAATTTATCTTCAGATATCCAGCATAACCCCTTTCTCACGCACATTGACTGTACACTTATCTGCAAATTACACTTTTTAACATTTACTATAATTGCAGTTGTTTCCCATATTTTACATACATTTGTATCATAGACCATATTTTTCTTCTTCCGTGAAATGTAGGGTTGTGGGAATGAGACATATTTTCTCACGAAATGAAAGCGAAATACACGTTACGAATTTTCGTGAAACTGAAATGAAAATTGAATAATAATTTCATACGAGCTAGTCTTAACGTAAGTTTAGAGAATTTCATAACATTGTTGCGAAACGAAAACAAAAAAAAAGGAAGATGTGTAGTATTTACCACCGGAGTTCTTGCCTGTATTTAAATTTAAATTTTATGTTGTTATATTAGTTATAAAATAATGAAAACAAATAAAATGATTTACAAACAAAAAATTTCTTTGCTGGGGTACTAAAAGAAAATTCATTAAAACACCAGACTATTCATTGAAATAGAAGATTTTTGTTTTGTTTTAACTTTCGCAAAACAATTTTCTTACTGAAATGAATATGTTTTTCTTTCGGTACACCAAATATTCGCACAACCCTATTGAAAAGTGTAGAAATCAGTTTGTGTATTTGCATGTAACATTGATGAGCGAAATGGGAATGTTGGTTGAATTGGACTGGTATGTGGCAAGGCTGTGTTGTTGATGAGAGGTGCGCGTGTCCGCACAGGGATCCCGTACGACCAGAGGGTCGCCCTCCAGGAACAGCTGACGAGGCTAATCCTCCGGGTCATCAGCAAGTACCCCCACCTGCGCTACTACCAGGTACCGTGTCTGCTGGCTTCATCACAGGAGGCGCACATATTCTTGTAGTTCCGCTCTTGTTTTTGTCACTTGTGGGCTGTTCACCGTAAATTCAGCACTTTGGAAATCAACCTTTGAGAAACGCCACTGCCCCTCCCTGCATGCACAGTATTTTGACAAGCGCACTGACGTATGCGCCTAGTGAAGTTGTCGATGGTGGAAGGAAAGTACTACTTCCACATCGTAACATTGAATTAAAAGTGTTAGGTAAGCATTTGTAAGCATTCAAATTTGTTTTTTTGCTCTCTTGTTTTTTGCAATGCATTTATGTTAAAACATTAACAAATCTATCAAATATTTAATTTTCTTGTAAATATACAGTTTCACTGCATGAGTGAAGTGATCATGCGTGTTGGCATTGGTAATTGCAGGTATGTTGGAAGGACACGCAATGTGCATGCAAGTCGATCTAGAGGAGGACTTTCAAAAGTGCTCAGTTTACCATGAACAGTTTATAAATATCGTTTTGAAGAAATGGCAAAGTTTCCACGGAACCATTTTCTGGTAGATAATAAGTTAGAGATGGGCATGTTTCACGGATTTATTCAAGGACAAGCATGCAATCGGATCATGGCTCGTTACGCTTTTCTTGGGCAAATGCGAACCGGTAGCAAGGAAACAGTGATGTAATTAATGCCATGCTACCTGTGGCGTGAGTCTTGATTCACTTCTCTGGCTTGTCAAGAGCCTAATTACGTTATCATTGCTAGTCTGGCATAGAGGTGTTTACTATTCCGACTGGTAGATGGCCGCTACACTTTGTGGTATTGTAACTTTACCCCCCCACCCCCTGCTGATTATTTCCATGACTTAAAGTGGCTCCTTATAAGAGCAGAAAAATGAATGAGAATTGCACCCAGGATCTGGAGTACAGCTTGACTACTCACTAAGGCAACAGCCAGTTAAAAAATTATCTGACACTGCGTATACAGAAGACTGTATGGAAGGGCCGCTCCATTAGTAGCCCGCAGGTCACACGCAGCCTGCCAAACTCGTCAGACTAGCCTGTGGGCAAAATATTTTATCCTTAATTTTTTCTAAATACGTGTATATATTTTAATTTAGTTACCTTAATTTATCAGCTATAACTATCACTAGCATAAAATGTTTAATAAAATGATATATTATTTCATTTATTACATCTGCATGTAAATAAACTACGTATGTAAAAGCAAGCATCGCAGTTACCTATTTGTAAGTGGTCTGATGGGAAAATAAATTGAATAACTCTGCTGTAGAACAAATCTGCGCTAGTTATTGAGCCCACAAAATATTTCCATAGTTAATAAAAGTAATCGAAGATGGAAAGTGGAGAGTTGAAAATAATATAATGGCTATTTTAGTCTTTTGTAATTTCAGAATTATTTCTTAATTTATATATATATTTTCAATGTAAGGATGGTTGAGTTTGGAAGGGAAGACTATCAGTAAAGATTCAAAACACAGTGAAAATTGAACTGTTTTCAAAATATTGTAGGATAAATGAAGCGTACAGACTTCATGAACAATATTTTCATTTAATTGTAATAATCCCCATCCTTGGCTGTGATTTTGGAAGTCTGCTGAAACTAGTGTAATAGTTCTGGACTGTTTCTAAACTCGTTTGATGTCTGCTCGTGTTTGCGGTACTGAGTATTTGCTCCGTCAACATTACTGATATTTTGCGACCAACACCAGTTTGTCCTCTGTGTCATAGTAGGTTTTTCTTTACTTGACAGAGGGACAGACTATTCACAACTTGTTTTGAAGTGATGTTAAAGCGCAGCTCATAGATACAGTCATAGTCAATATTGTTTGTGGGATTAGTGAGTAACTGTGCAAACTTTCTGAAGTAGTTGAGAAAGTGTGTGTACATAATGATTATGTGTGGAGATGCACAAAGCTGGATACTTCATTTTGTCGAGAATTTTTTTTTAATATTTGCAAATTTCAAGCAAATTCTAAGTAACCTTTAAATAAAAGAAAATTAAAAATAGTTTAAGCCATGCTAAGCGTAAATTCAAGTAACACACTGTTGTTGGCGGAGCCATGGTTGTCCCAATATTACCTCCTCTGTAATATCGGGTGAGATTACAAATTCTGTTTGGTTTACTTGATGGTATATCCCTACTGTCAGTGTAGTTTGGGTGTCGACCTTAAGGGTCTGGTTGTGCTGTGTCGTATGCACCAGGTGGGTTTTGTGGACGAAGTGAAGCTCGTTGTGCAGGGGTCAGCAAGTTACTTTCAATTAAATTTCCCGTAGCGTAGGAGTCTAAGAGGGAGAGGGCACAACGTCCTTTAACCTCCACTTCTATGTGTTGGGCTTCTCGGGGTCATGCTGGCCTGGTTCTTCTTTATTAACCAATCAACAAAGTGCTGTGCCCCCACTGGCGCCACGAAAACTCTTGACGCGTGATGTCTGGTAATTGACGATGACGTCACGGTCGGGCAAGGTTTTAATGTGTCTGTCAGAAACACAGGCTATATATATGTAGATTGACTTTATTGGCTGCTAACCGGTCTCTGGCTGGTATATAAGCTGGGGTGCATGGCTTGATGGCAGGGCACAAAGTCTGGTGAGGGTTTAGCGGTTCTTCGCACTACTGGTTTGCACACAGCCACTGGTTTACCTGTATCTGGCGTGGCCCGGGGTAGCTCCTGACTTGGCTGCTGGTGCCGGCTGGAACTCGTACCCAGTCCGTGGGCGGAGGTGGTGCTGGTTAGAGCCCACGGAGGGCAGCTGGTCCTACTGGGTCTGAACCAAGGGTTGTTTATTCCCAGCGGTACTCAAAGTCCTTGGCGAAGCGAACCGGAGCTCCTCCCTAGCGGGGAAGGCCGCTATCTCTCGTGGGAGACTGGAAGTGTGGTTTTCCTCGTATGTGGGTTGCATCGCTCCTGCGAGCTTAGGGACAGCGCTGGGCTACTTGGCTGGCTTCTATCACACGTGGGAGGTGACGCGACATCTGACATGAAGGTGAAGACAGTCTTTACTGCCGTGTCCGTGGGTGGCGCTTGCCTAGGGCGTATTGTTAGGCTCTGGTAGCAAGCGTATTTATATGTATGTCAGTACGCATCGCACGTCAACTCCATATGGATAAATGTAAGCAGTGATTGGCGTATCTGTTGTAATGTTACCAATGTTTTTGGGTTTTTTAAAAATTTATTACCTCTGAGACTAAATATATTTTACAATACCTATTATGGCATATAAAAGTGAAATGTTTGGAACTATATTGGTTTATTTTATTTTATAGAAAGTGCAATATGAATTGGATTGAAAAAACTGTATTTATGTTTGTAACATTTAGTTTTACTTAATCAATATGCTTGTAGTCAGTGTTACTTGTTATTATNTGACACGTCAACTCCATATGGATAAATGTAAGCAGTGATTGGCGTATCTGTTGTAATGTGACAAATGTTTTTGGGTTTTTTTTTAATTTATTACCTCTGAGACTAAATATATTTTACAATACCTATTATGGCATATAAAAGTGAAATGTTTGGAACTATATTGGTTTATTTTATTTTATAGAAAGTGCAATATGAATTGGATTAAAAAAACTGTATTTATGTTTGTAACATTTAGTTTTACTTAATCAATATGCTTGTAGTCAGTGTTACTTGTTATTATTGGTTGTGAAATGCTGTAATGGACTATGGGCAGAGAGAATACACAATTTAGTGCTAACAAAGAATGAACTAGAAATAAATGTGCAAGTTAATGATGGAGTGGAGTGGACAGATTTGGGCAGTTCTTAACATCGAGGTCTTGAGAACTGATGAGGGTGAAGTGNGTTAATGATGGAGTGGAGTGGACAGATTTGGGCAGTTCTTAACATCGAGGTCTTGAGAACTGATGAGGGTGAAGTGAGGTGAGGGTGCAAGGGCGGGGGAAACTGGGGATCCCCTAGGAAACCCGCCAACCAGCAGCATCGCCTGGGAGCGACCTCGCTGGGAATCGAAGAAGGTTTACCTGGATGGGAGGCAAATAGTCTGACCACTACACCACCTTGGCTTCCTGCAGATTACCGGTTGCATGGCTGGTAACACGAATTGAATGATGGTTGGGGTTTCACAGGGCTACCATGACGTGGCGGTCACGTTCCTGCTGGTGGTGGGGGAGACGGCAGCGTTCCAGATCATGGAGCGGCTGTCGGTGGGGCACCTGCGGGACTGCATGGAGCCGACAATGGAAAAGACGTCGCATCTCCTCAACTACATATACCCCCTTATATACAGGCTGCACCCCACACTGTACGACTACCTCGAGAGGTGAGCTATAAACAAGGCTGCCGTGTTCATGAAAATAAAGTACCCCTGCATCGAACTACGCTGTAACATTTCTTCATAACAAACAACTTTTTTTNTGCCGTGTTCATGAAAATAAAGTACCCCTGCATCGAACTACGCTGTAACATTTCTTCATAACAAACAACTTTTTTTATGTCTGATTAAAGCTGATGCACAATACTGTAAAAAATAGTTAATAAACGTCTTTAACAAAAAAATTTTCATTAATACAAAATTGTCTTCTTTTCTTTTGGAGTGAGATAGTAAATTTAATGTTACTTTTTATGCTTGTTAAAAAATATGTTATTTCAAATTCACTGGTGAAAAGATGTATTCGTGGTGATCAAGAATGTCTTACTTTCCAATATGCAAATTCACGTGACTGATGTTTTACTTTTTTGAGGTTTTGTATAATTAACACAAATACCTGTTAATGCAAACGTCATTATTACAGACTTCAAAAATAAGGTGCCTTGAGGTTTGAATTAAATGTGTTTCACTAAAATAGGTTAATGATTCAATCATACTGATTATGTTGTAACTTTTGGTGCACTTTAATAAAAAAAATTATATTATAGATCTAAGCTTCGGGGTTGACGACAAATATCTTTGAGAGTTTATCCCTGCATTTTGACTACTCCTGTCACATCCTTTTTTTTGGCTCAATATTTATGGGTCTCGTATATGTACATACATAAAAATCTAAATCAGCAAATCACATCCCAGCTGTTATTGGTGTACATACGTGATCAGAAGGATTAGTGTTTATGACCAATCCAGGANATCAGCAAATCACATCCCAGCTGTTATTGGTGTACATACGTGATCAGAAGGATTAGTGTTTATGACCAATCCAGGAGGCAATACTTTTTAGAGCTGTGCTGATCCGGATTGGCAAGTGCCGATATTGTCAGTATTTTGTGGTATTGGAGCATTGACCAATATCTGANGAGCTGTGCTGATCCGGATTGGCAAGTGCCGATATTGTCAGTATTTTGTGGTATTGGAGCATTGACCAATATCTGACAGCTGCATAAAATAGCCAATACAAATGACATTTACTCATGTATGGGTCGCACATATTATGCCAATTCTAAGCGTCAGAAAATGGGGTGCTACTCTCGTGTGAGGTGCAACTCTTATGCAAGTTTTTCGGTTCAGATGTTGAAATTAAATTTTTTAATTTTGTCGTGTGGTTCAGTAAACTAAATATATTCTGAATACTTTACTCTGTTTTTAAGTTAATTGTATCGGCACAGGATTGGCCAGTGTTTAATAATAGTATCGGTGGATNACTTTACTCTGTTTTTAAGTTAATTGTATCGGCACAGGATTGGCCAGTGTTTAATAATAGTATCGGTGGATTGGCAAAATTTGTTGATCATCACAGCTCTAGTTTCCATTGGTGCACTCTTTTGTAGCGCCTGGATTACATATGCATGAAAATTAGACAGGTTTCTCTCTTTCCCCTTTCACTCCTCTCTCGCCGTTAGCTAACNTGCCGTGTTCATGAAAATAAAGTACCCCTGCATCGAACTACGCTGTAACATTTCTTCATAACAAACAACTTTTTTTTTACGTCTGATTAAAGCAGATGCAGAATACTGTGAAAAATAGTTAATAAACATTTTAACAAAAAATTTTAGTTAATGCAAAATTGTCTTCTTTTCTTTTGGAGTGAGATAGTAAATTTAATCTTACTTTTTATGCTTGTTAAAAAATATGTTTTTTTTTTTCAAATTCACTGGTAAAAAGATGTCGTGGTGATCAAGAATGTTTTACTTTTTTGAGATTTTGTATAATTAACACAAATGCCTGTTAATGCAAACGTCATTATTACACACTTCAAAAATAAGGTGCGTTGAGGTTTGAATTAAATATGTTTCACTAAAATAGGTCTATGATTCAATCATACTGATTATGTTGTAACTTTTGGTGCACTCTAATAAAAAAAATTATATTATAGATCTAAGCTTTGGGGTTGAGGGCAAATCTGTTTGTGATTTGAGAGTTTATCCCTGCATTTTGACTACTCCTGTCGCATCCTTTTTTTTTGGCTCAATATTTCTGGGTCTCGTATATGTACATAAATAAAACTTTACGTCAGCAAATCACATCCCAGCTGTTATTGGTGTACATACGTGATCAGAAGGATTAGTGTTTATGACCAATCCAGGAGGCAATACTTTTTAGAGCTGTGCTGATCCGGATTGGCAAGTGCCGATATTGTCAGTATTTTGTGGTATTGGAGCATTGACCAATATCTGATACAGCTGCATAAAATAGCCTATATAAATGAAATTTACTCGTGTATGGGTTGCACATATTATTCCAATTCTAAGCCTAAGAAAATGGGGTGCTACTCTCGAGCGAGGTGCAACTCTTATGCAAGTTTTTCGGTTCAGATGTTGAAATTAAATTTTTTAATTTTGTCGTGTGGTTCAGTAAACTAAATTTATTCGGAATACTTTACTCTGTTTTTAAGTTAATTGTATCGGCACAGGATTGGCCAGTGTTTAATAATAGTATCGGTGGATTGGCAGAATTTGTTGATCATCACAGCTCTAGTTTACATTGGTGCACTCTCTTGTAGCACCTGGATTACATATGCATGAAAATTAGACAGGTTTCTCTCTTTCCCCTTTCACTCCTCTCTCGCCGTTAGCTAACAGATACAGTAATCCCTAACGTTTTGGGAGATGAATGCAGGGTGATCATTAGTTTGTTAGCATGTATTCTGGGAACCTGGCATGAGCAAAGACATTATTTCGCATTTACAAGAATATGTGGCTCTCAAGGAACCAAGCAAAACCTTTTAAATGTGCTGCAAAGAAGTGCCACAACACGAGTTCCTACTTAAACAAAATAAAGGTAAAAGAAATGAACATTCACAATCGTAATTACGTATTACGTAGATTATTTTAATTTTGTATCAACAGATTTGGACATAGCGAGCACACTGCTGCAAAATGTAAAATTTCTAAGAAAATTTTGTAAAAATCGTTTTAAATGAAATATTTTACGCTGTCAACAAATAATATATCAATCAGGTTTGCCTTAATCATTAAATTTGGTGTTTATTTCTAACTTATTTTAAGGAAGCTCTCCTCTGAACAAACNACTTATTTTAAGGAAGCTCTCCTCTGAACAAACCAGCATCCTTGCCATAGGTGTGCAGATTGTTAGTTAATGGGGATGCAAACCACAAAATAAAGATCCACTTGTATGAGATTAAAAATAGAAAGTGAGAATATAGGTATCCAAACATATTCATCACAAATAGTCGACACTACTTAAAATGTATAATTAATTTGGTGGTAATTTTGAACACACAGACTGTATAGTGAAAATACATAGCAAGATTGTTTTTTATTTTCCTAATAATGTGATGCAACTGGAGTGCAAGTGCACCCACACACACACACACACACACACACACACACACACACACACCCTGTGAATGCCTATGATCCTTGCACCTCAAATGTCTTTCACTCTGTAAGTCTGTCACGTCAATTTTTAAATGTGTTCTGTGTAAACATACACAGTGAGCGAAAAGGAGAAATGAGGTAAGAATTTCCAAATGCTGTGTTAATTGCACAAACGAGCTACATGCAGCCTCGTGTGTGTGAAGAGTGCTCCGTGGTGAAAAGCAGAGGTGATGCAAGCGTCGTGGTTGCAGGTCGGGCGTGGGCACCATGTTCTGCCTGCCGTGGTTCCTGACGTGGTACGGCCACAACCTGAACCGCTACGGCGACGTGGTGCGGCTGTACGACTTCTTCTTGGTGTCCCCGCCGCTGATGCCCCTCTACGTGGCAGCCGTCATTGTCGTCCACCGCAGGGACGAGATCTTCCGGGTCGACTGCGACATGGCCAGCGTTCACTCGCTGCTCTCCCAGGTGACGTGTTGGCCCCCTTGGATACCCCTCTTATGAATTACGTTTTGCAAAGGGCATCTTTGTGAAAACACTTGTTTTTTTTTAAATTTAAGTGGGACAAAAGATATTTTCAGAGCTCAATTTTAATCACGATCATAAACTTGTATTGATGCTAGTTATGTACTAAGTAAACAGCAGTATTAAAATGACACAGTAACATGTTAAATGAAGTATGGGTTATGTAAAGTTTTTTAACATTGAGTAACACTTTTAAAAGTCTCTTATTTAATGTCGTTTTATTATACTATATCATGGCCTTAAGGACACTGCCTACCTGGCGCTTGAATTGCATTGCAAGTGTTTGAAATACACATTTTTTTTAAATAAACCATTAAACGTGTCGTCATTACACCTATGTATGAAAAGAAAACACAACTGCAGACGAGGTACAAATAATACTCTCAGTACATCATTCACATTATAAATGCTATTCCCGAGCCCTCCAACATTGCTAAAAACAGACTGTCGCACTGTTGTGTTTCATAATACGTATGCAGGTCAGAAACATGCAAAACTCTTATAGGGACCTGCATTGAACTTTGCTGCAGACTTTCCAGCAATAAAATGATAGGGTCACCGCTTCAAGTCCCATAGGTGTATGCTGCACTCAACGCCAGTTCAGCACCTTACGCATAGGAGTGATGGGGTGCTATNGTGCTGGCAGTGGTTGACTCCGCATGCTGGAGGAGGCTCGGAGAGATTCCCCGTCTTACTGAGGAGCCGGGTGGTGAGCAGGGCACTGCTCCGGTAGCGTCCTGAGATGACGTTAGGGGTGTGGGTATTGCTCCGGCCAGACCACACGCTTGGTAAACTGAGTACTAGGATCTCAGACCTTGTGGAAGGGTGCTCCTGGCGGAACTTGTGGATCAAGTCGGGGCATCTGGCTTGGTTACCTCAGGTGAATAGCTGGGACACCTGCGTTGAGAAGGCGTGATCCCTCTTACNTGGAAGGGTGCTCCTGGCGGAACTTGTGGATCAAGTCGGGGCATCTGGCTTGGTTACCTCAGGTGAATAGCTGGGACACCTGCGTTGAGAAGGCGTGATCCCTCTTACCTGCCGATTGGGTGGCCGGAAGGCTAAGAGCGCTACGTAAAAATAACAAAAGTATGGCCGCAAGGCTGTATACTTAATAACTGTCCCTACTGCTGGGGGATACGGGTTAGTGACTCCTGTGCGAGGAAGGTTTTCAGGCATTTGAGGTGGTGTGGCAGTATCATGCTATAGTAGCCAAGCCCGATACCGCATTTGACCTTAGAAAGGGTGGTTGATGCGTCTTTTATAGCCTCTCCCCATTCATGGCGGCCAAAGGCTACCCGAGCCTCCCCTGTGCTTTGTAAATTGGGCTTCGCCGCCCGTCTCCCTATGGGAACCAGTTTCCTCGTGACTGGTCAGGGGTATCTGCCGTGATGGCTTGGGCCGATAGTTGGTATCTAGGCGGGGTGTTGGACCACCTGGCATTCAGGCCGATGGGGTCCAAGACTGGAATTTCACGGGTGAAGAAATTCTAAAGTATGGAAAAGGACAGTGTCCGATGACAGCTCATTCGACTGCGCTGCTGATGGATGGGCGATGGTAGACAGTGATGAAATCTGGTAGAACTCTGGAACACATGGGACTTTGGTACCTACATGGAACTAGACCTGCTGATTTTGATAATGACGGAAACCGCCCACTCAGAGTCTATCGCACACTGCCTGTGTGACTGGTGGGGTGGTCGTGCATTGAAAACCTACTAGTGCCATGGCAAATAAGTGAGAGCACGGGCTGATCGGGTTGGCTCCACCGGAGGTTCTCTCTGTTGTACTGATCAATAGAGGTTGGACTCGTGCTGACAGTGGTTGACTCCGTATGCTGGAGGAGGTCTGGAGAGATTGCCCCTCTCAAAGAAAGACTGGGTGGTGAGCGGCAACCCGCTTCGGTTCTGCCCTAGCAAGGCACTAGGGGTATGGATAGAACCCCGGCTAGACCACACGCTTGGTAACCGAGTACGAGGGTCTCAGTCCATGTGGTAGGGTGTCTTTTGATTGTACTTTACAATCAGTTCGGGGCTTTGAATGTGGTTACTTCAGGTGCGTAACTGGGACACCTGCGATGAGAGGGCGTGATCCCTCTTCCCCATCGATTGGGCGGTCGTAGCGCGGGATGGCCATCTGGCTAAGAGCGCTACGTAAAAATAGAAAAGTACGATTGTTGAGAGACTACGTATATTGCATACTAAGTATGTTCCTACTGCTATATGTGTTCTCGGATTCATACTGAAGACCTGGTACATGCTATACAAAATTGTGTACTTGATTCTGTAACTAACTGCGTATGGAAACTGTCATGAATTTAGTGATAATTTCTTTTCCAACTTGACAAATGTATGGGATTGTGCGAATGAAACTTTTTTTGCTTGTGAAACGAAAACAAAAAATATGTTATGAACGTTTGTGAAACTGAAACAAAAATGAAAAATAATTTCATAAGAGTTCAGTCTTAATAAAAGTTTGAGTTTCATAACATTTTAGCAAGTTATTCATTTTAACAAATTCATCGCAAAACCAAAGGAAAAAAAATGGAAGAATTAAAGTATTTGCCATAGGTGTTCTTACCTATATTTAAATTTTTTTTTTGTGTAGTTATTTTAGTTGTAGAATAATGAAAACTAACAAGATGATTTACCGACAAAAATTTATTTTGCTGGTTTACTAAATGAACACCCATTAAAACATCAGAATATTCATCGAAATCAAATATTTTGGTTTCATTACAACTTGCAACANTAGACCTGCGGATTTTGATAATGACGGAAACCGCCCACTCAGAGTCTATCGCACACTGCCTGTGTGACTGGTGGGGCGGTCGTGCATTGAAAACCTACTAGTGCCATGGCAAATAAGTGAGAGCACGGGCTGATCGGGTTGGCTCCACCGGAGGTTCTCTCTGTTGTACTGATCAATAGAGGTTGGACTCGTGCTGGCAGTGGTTGACTCCGTATGCTGGAGGAGGTCTGGAGAGATTGCCCCTCTCAAAGAAAGACTGGGTGGTGAGCGGCAACCCGCTTCGGTTCTGCCCTAGCAAGGCACTAGGGGTATGGATAGAACCCCGGCTAGACCACACGCTTGGTAACCGAGTACGAGGGTCTCAGTCCATGTGGTAGGGTGTCTCTTGATTGTACTTTACAATCAGTTCGGGGCTTTGAATGTGGTTACTTCAGGTGCGTAACTGGGACACCTGCGATGAGAGGGCGTGATCCCTCTTCCCCATCGATTGGGCGGTCGTAGCGCGGGATGGCCATCTGGCTAAGAGCGCTACGTAAAAATAGAAAAGTACGATTGTTGAGAGACTACGTATATTGCATACTAAGTATGTTCCTACTGCTATATGTGTTCTCGGATTCATACTGAAGACCTGGTACATGCTATACAAAATTGTGTACTTGATTCTGTAACTAACTGCGTATGGAAACTGTCATGAATTTAGTGATAATTTCTTTTCCAACTTGACAAATGTATGGGATTGTGCGAATGAAACTTTTTTTGCTTGTGAAACGAAAACAAAAAATATGTTATGAACGTTTGTGAAACTGAAACAAAAATGAAAAATAATTTCATAAGAGTTCAGTCTTAATAAAAGTTTGAGTTTCATAACATTTTAGCAAGTTATTCATTTTAACAAATTCATCGCAAAACCAAAAGAAAAAAAATGGAAGAATTAAAGTATTTGCCATAGGTGTTCTTACCTATATTTAAATTTTCTTTTTGTGTAGTTATTTTAGTTGTAGAATAATGAAAACTAACAAGATGATTTACCGAGAAAAATTTATTTTGCTGGTTCACTAAATGAACACCCATTAAAACATCAGAATATTCATCGAAATCAAATATTTTGGTTTCATTACAACTTGCAACAACCAAATTTCTTACGGAAACAATAATGAAAAAAAGCAAATTTTTAATTTTCGTTTTGGTATACTGAATATTAGCGTAACCTTACAAATATAGTCCACCCTCTGTTCCATTGCAACTCGTGAACATGTACGCGTGTGGGATGATAAGAGCTGTGGTACTACCAGTGAACCGTGGGCTTACAGATCCCGGACGACCTGCCGTTTGAGCAGCTCCTGAAGGAGGCATCTCGTCTCTACCAGGAGTTTCCCCCGGAGAGCATCGATCAGGAGGTCGTGGAGAGGGTTCGCAGGGAGTGAGTATTCTGTACTATAAGCTGCTGCAGGATATGCTTGACCATTAAAGAGAACGCTATGGGTTTAGTACATCCACCTTCATGTTGTAATTTCTTATTTTTGTTGCACTAAGAATTGGGCTATTTAGAAAGAATCAGTTCATAAGTGTTTTACTTGAAGTAAAAGTTGTCCCGGATTTTCTTATCAGTTCTCCCAGAAGTCCTTCCTTTGATAATTTAACCTTGCTCGTATGTGCCCCCAGTTGCGGCTAGCGCCTAGTCTTACTGAGCGCTGCCGCGGAATGCTCAGTAGCACGCCAGCCTTGTTCTGGAGCGGTGCGTTTTCAAGTTGTTGTGAATCCCAATTAACATTCACAGNATGTTGTTGTGAATCCCAATTAATATTCACAGAGACATGGGGCGAGCATGTTATTATAAGAGAAGACGTATTACAAGACCTGTTGTTCGGAATATTGGATCTTTCGATTGTGATGTGGCGAAGGACGATTCTGTTTTTGTAAAGCAAAAATGAACAAGCCATAATCACAAGTAGTCATACGTATGCAGTAAATGTTATTTGTCCCCTAATTTATTAATTATTTAGTTGTGTTAATAACTTAAATTTTTTTTGTGGTATAGATGGAAATAATTTTTATGCTTTTATCTTTTTGTAGTTTAAACAAATGTAATTTGTTTGCTAAGAAAAATGCTATTGTATAAGTTTTCTTGTTTTGGCCCTCTTCTACCATGACAAAAAACACTAAAATGGCAGGTCTTTCTATAAAAGAATAGCAAAAATTTCTAACTCAGTTTTCTCTTTTCTGCCAGCATTGTAAATATGTTTTGTGAGCGAGAGAGATATTTTTTATGGTGTTTAACTTTGTGCTAATAGGGTCAGGTGAGGTGAGTGTGGAGCAGTGGGGGAAGAGGAGCACCTTGAGAAAACCAGCTTGCCAATGCCAACACCCATCATGTTCCCCACTTGTGCCAGAAATCGAATCCAGGTTGCTGTGGTGGAAGGCAAATGGTCTGACCACCAAACCACTGTAGTTCCTTGTTCCTTTGCTATTGAAGATGTAGTGCGAACTGTGAAGGGGCTGATGTCGAACGGGCATCGTTGCGTTGCAGGCACCAGCACCTGNTTATTGAAGATGTAGTGCGAACTGTGAAGGGGCTGATGTCGAACGGGCATCGTTGCGTTGCAGGCACCAGCACCTGCGACGCGGGGATGCCAGGCGCAGACCGCCGCCCGCACGGCAAGGCCTGGCGACGGTGGCGTGGGCCGCTCTCCCTCGTCTGATCCCACATCGCCTTCACTACCGCTACGTTCTAGTAACGGCGACGCTCGTGGGCATCTACGCTTACCTGCGCATGGCTGATGCCCTCGGCTCCATCAGGTAGTGTCCGGCACCCCAGCGTGCCCCTAGCGCCTGCTTGCACTGCGAACTTGCTCCCGGCCGGGGCCGGACGCCCCAGTCCTCCGTTCTGTCGACCGCAGGGCTCCGACGCATTGAGAAGACCAACGTGAAAAACTTTGTGCAAAAATGAGATTGTAGGAAACTGTGTTTGAAACAGATGGATTCTATGATTGAATTTGAATGCCGTGAAACTTTTTTAAAGTTCCTTGTTAACAAAGTTTCCTGATTAATATTTGTAAAATTATTTGCCTCATTTAGGAAGTTTTTAAACAAGGCTTCATTGTATAGCTTCTCGGTATCGAGTTTTAAAACAAACATAAGTTCATTTAATTATTTGTAAAATAATTTTGTAAACTTTATCAGCACTTGAAAAATTCCTTATCTTTTGTAACTGTGCCTTAGCGTATGTGCACAAACTGTGGTATTCAATGTATATTTATTTTTGGTATAAATTGGTTGTAAAACAAAATTATTTGTTTGATGGGTTTACACTCTGCATTGTTTTGAAAAATTTGTGGCCAANTTTGCTATAAATTGGTTGTAAAACAAAATTATTTGTTTGATGGGTTTACACTCTGCATTGTTTTGAAAAATTTGTGGCCAATGAAAATGAGGTTAATCAATTTATTTTTAAAGGCATGAAAGATAAATTCCTTGTTTTTGTTGTGGCAAACGTTTAGTGTGTTTTAAGTNTGTTTTTGTTGTGGCAAACCTTTTTGTGTTTTTTAAGTTGAACGCGGAGTCAGTATATAACTTTGAAGTACTGTAAGTTTTAAAGTGAAAGTGTATGGCCTGCGTTTTTGGCCTGGCTTAAAATTTTGTTGGTCTCAAAGGAAGGTCTGTGGGCATCAGAAATTTTGTAAATACAGTTTCGTAGTCTGGTGTAACAGCCAAGTGTGTAGTTTCAGGGAGAGACCAAAACTTTGTTGTACGCAGTTACAGAATGTTTATGTTAATTACAGATATTTGTTGATGCGAGTGCCATACCGTGTTTGCATCGTCGAGTATGCCCTTGTCAAGCAAGTTTCCTAAATTTCAGTTAGCTAGGAATGTTGCTGCAAAANTTGTACGCAGTTACAGAATGTTTTATGTTAATTACTGATATTTGTTGATGCGAGTGCCGTAGCGTGTTTGCATCGTCGAGTATGCCCTTGTCAAGCAAGTTTCCTAAATTTCAGTTAGCTAGGAATGTTGCTGCAAAATGGCGTACTGAAATTAGCTGTGAATGGTAATGTTTTTGAGAGGACAGAACCGACTTATTACATGCAAGTACCAACTTTCAGTGGCAATAAATATGAATTAAAAAAGTTGATGTATGATTGACTAACAGAGTGATTGATTAGTCGTCATGTAACAGGACAGTCAGTTTAACTTAAAAGGACCGCTCTACGTCTACAGAATAGTGAGACATCGCATACATTTTCATAGTCTATAAACACCAGTCTCATGATATGCAAGACACCATTACTAGTAAGTCTCGCTTACTTGACGATGCGACATGCTTTGAGACAATTTTGCGGCAACTCGCTTGTGGCCAGTGGTTTTATATTACATCATTGCTTAAGACATAGTGTATGTGTTCCAATATTATGTAAAACAGTATAGTTGCTTTCATATTCACCACATTGTTAGTAACATTTGTTTATGCATTTGCATCATTGTTTATCCAGAGTTACCCTTGGAAGTTCTTGTCCATGACAAATAGGGAGGTANTCGAAGTTCTTGTCCATGACAAATAGGGAGGTAGTTAGTTTACGGAGTTTGCAAATAAAGTTTGTCCAGAAAGCATAATTTCAAATTATGCGTATAATCTTACCTTACTTTCATACAGGTGTTTCGCAAACAAGAACAAAATCATATTTGGCCATTGTTCATCTTGTGCAAATTGCATGTGATGAGGAGGAAAATGACAGGAAGAGGAAGCAATAAAAAAAGAGTTGTGGATGAATTCGAAATTTTTTTCACTATCTCACAGTAAATTACACTTTTTTGGTTGGTAGAAAACCCACAGAAATCCAACTCCCTTACAAAAGTAAAGTAATTCATATAAATAGAAATGGTTTCGAACTGCCTCAAAATATTTGCGTAATCTCGCAAGAATTGTCAACCCTATGTACAGCAAATGTTAAAGTAATACTTGATGACAAACATGAAAACATANTGTTTAGTCGTCATGTAACAGGACAGTCAGTTTAACTTAAAAGGACCGCTCTACGTCTACAGAATAGTGAGACATCACATACATTTTCATAAAGTCTAAACACCAGTCACATGATATGCTAGACAAGACACCATTACTAGTAAGTCTCGCTTACTTGACGATGCGACGTGCTTTGAGACAATTTTGCGGCAACTCGCTTGTGGCCAGTGGTTTTATATTACATCGTTGCTTAAGACGTAGTGTATGTGTTCCAATATTATGTAAAACAGTATAGTTGCTTTCATATTCACCACATTGTTAGTAACATTTGTTTATGCATTTGCATCATTGTTTATCCAGAGTTACCCTTGGAAGTTCTTGTCCATGACAAATAGGGAGGTAGTTAGTTTACGGAGTTTGCAAATAAAGATTGTCCAGAAAGCATAATTTCAAATTATGCGTATAATCTTACCTTACTTTCATACAGGTGTTTCGCAAACAAGAACAAAATCATATTTGGCCGTTGTTCATCTTGTGCAAATTGCATGTGATGAGGAGGAAAATGACAGGAAGAGGAAGCAATAAAAAGGGTTGGGGGGTGAATTTCAAATTTTTTTCATTATCTCACATTAAGTTACACTTTTTTGGTTGGTAGAAAACCCACAGAAATCTAACTCCCTTACAAAAGTAAAGTAATTCATATAAATAGAAATGGTTTCGAACTGCCTCAAAATATTAGTGTAATCTCGCAAGAATTGTCAACCCTATGTACAGCAAATGTTAAAGTAATACTTGATGACAAACATGAAAACATAAATCAATGCAGTACTGAATTGGTTTCATTTCAGTTATATCTTGTTTAATTTTTGGAAATTATTTTGTATTTGTAAGATTAAAAAAAAAAAAAATTGTTATTTTGGCAGAAGCACAAGTACTTGTAGTCTAGTAATTGCCAACAGGCGCACACACAAAAAAGGATGACATGTTTCATGCGGTTACAATGTTTCGCTGGCTGGACCAGCTTCATCAGGCGGCGAGTCGTAGGACACTGCAATGTGGTGGAAGTGCGCTGTTGGAAGCGAACATGGCGGTCAGGCAGAAAAAACTAGGGCGCGGATGGAAAATTTGCCGGTAATTTGCTTAGGATATCTTATGTTGGGCCCGGGGGCTGCCTGGATTTTGTTATAAATCGATGAGCTAATAATCCAGAGCGTTGAGCTCTGAGCTATTGCGTGAAGGTGGTACGGGCTCTCACAGCTCTGGTGCTGCAGCAAGAGCGTAAATCTTTGTTGTGTGATGCTGCANTTGCGTGAAGGTGGTACGGGCTCTCACAGCTCTGGTGCTGCAGCAAGAGCGTAAATCTTTGTTGTGTGATGCTGCATGTGCTGCAACTGGTTCGTCTTGTAGGTTGTGGATGTGACCAGCCATGGCTCGTTTAGTGTCTGCTCTGTGGCAATATATTCTCTGCCTGTGTGTGTTGGTGGTGAGGCCGACGTACTCTGCATTACAGTGTTGGCGACGTAGCTGGTAAAATCAGATTTTCTGTGGCACAGTTGTAGTTGCCTTGGATGCGGTACGTACGGCTAGCGAGTCTGCTATTGAAAGAAGTTGAGGGTTTGGAGGATGGCACAGGAGCCACGACGTGAGGTATCGCAGGGGTGGGATCCTCTGGTGGTAATAGTTTTGTTGGCATGTGTGGTGAGCTGCAGTTTTGGACAAGCCAGTTTATTGCGGAGGTTAGGTGGCCTTCTGAAAACTAATCTGGGTGGTTTGGAGAGCAAATCTTTTTCGTGATGAAACCGCTACTTACAGTTGTCTTTAGAGAACTCACTGCAAATTAAGAGCCCCTGACAAGGAATGCTCCGGTTATTTGTTCACACTGTTTGTTGAGATCACTGTGTGGAACAGATATGGTGAGCTGTTGTGGCGAGACTGTAGGGTAGGGGGTATTTAGCACGGCATGGGTGGTAGCTGTTGAAATGTCGTCTTTTGTGTGTGCCTGTTGTCAAATATCTACGTGCTGCTGTCAACTTCATCAGTCGTAAGAGCTGCCTTCATGTTTGTCATGGTTGATGAACATCCAGTTTCTGGGCTGTGTGTGTGTGTGTGTGAGACGTTTGTCTTGTGTCAGGTGGTTTGAGCTCGGAGATGCGACTGTTATGTTCAGGCGAGCCATGGGCGAGTTGCTCAACTTCACAGAGTTGTGACCTGCCGCCCTGCTTGTGGTCCTAGACACCTCCGGGCGGTGCCAAACATGATGGGATTACCTGTTGCGTCTGCCTTCTGTGGTCAGAAGTTTCTCNGCCTTCTGTGCGGTGGCATGTACACAGTTTATATAGCCAATAAAAGATTTGTTATCCAAGGACCTGGCAACATAAGCATTTGTTAATGTTAGTTTTTTTTCTGCAACGTGTGGCACTGAAATTTTTCGCTAACTAGTGTTGCAAAACATTGATGAGAACTGTAGAGGCATTCCTTTATCATTTGTACAGCACAAATGAGTATTAAAGTGTGTATGGATGTACATAGTGTATAAGAGTTGAACCATAGGCTTACATTTTTCAGATGGCATCAATTTCCCAGAAAACTGAAATTTTTTTTTAATGACAGTTTTGGTATGCAGAAGTAAATAAGGGTACATAATTATATAATTGACGCACCACGAGCGCTGTCTTATACATATATAAGCCTCAGCCTCTGGTGCTCCCCTGGTGTACCGTGGCGCCGACCGCCGCCGCTCTTTCCATCTCTGTACCGTTCCTATTCATGAGCGCGTTAATTCCTTGCTGCCTAAGAGGCCGGCAACCCGCACCACACCGCGCTCCATTTTGAGTGGGTGGACACATCCCCTCGCTTGCCTTGCCCTGGCTGGCATTATCTCACGTGGCTGTCATCACATTGTAAAATGGTGACTCCACAGTGTGTGTCTGTAGGAACCTCACCGCTGAAATTTATTAGGTTGGACGATTTGGATCGCAGATGGCTTTAAGACATTGTGCGAAATTGGAGCTATTCTAAGCAAGTATCATTGTACATTATCATCGTTACAAACTGTAGAGCAATGTTTTTGTATGTGTACATTGTTTTTATCGAAAAATGAACATGTGAAGTTACAAGGTAAGGTGTTTACAAATAAACGAATGCAGCATTTCATCACAGAGGAGTTAGGCGTGCAGAGATGAAATGTTGGCATGTGCACCTGTCCACAGCATACGTCCGCCGTCACATTTGTGCCCTAGTGCGCTGATAGTAAACTAATACTAGTATGAATTATGCACTGCAATGTCTTGTGAGCTGTGCTCAGGTTAAATGTCTGTAATTTTTGTCTTAAAAGTCAGTTTGGGGGCATTACGCGTTTCAGTAGATTAGTGGAACGTAAAAAGCACTGCATGTTACACAATAATACTGGCGAGCAAGATCACGACAGTTTACACAAACACAGTTCATCTCTGAATACTTGCATCCTCTGTGGTTTCTTCTTGCCGTGTTACCGCTTCGGCCAGTGCAATATTGGGCAGAAGTGCGAGGCGATGTACAGGAGCATGACAATGTGCGAATTATACTGTGGGCCCAAATGTACAGTATTGTATATATATAAAGAAATTATTTTATGTAGCCATGTAGTCGATTAGCTTGTAAGTGTGTTTACTGTGTAAATATTTTGTACAGGAATGAGTTACTGTTGTGCATGTGTGTTGCGGTCCAGTGAAGATGCACGCCCCACATCTTTGCAAGTTGTTGCAGAAATCCAAAAACTTAAAAACTTTTCTTAAGGAGACTGTTACTGTTTTAGAAGTTGAAGTTGTGTACAGTGAGTTGTTTGCCTGCAGTATTACGCACGGAAGTGTATTTTGCTGAAAATAAATCACGCACGCTGTTCCTTTATGAATACACTTGTTTTCATTGCAGTAGGTCTGCGAGGCTGGGATTGTAAGTTCAAGCCAAGCCCGAGCGTTGAGCTCGAGCTGGGGCTCTTTTATTACATACAAAAAAAATTATTTTATAATAAAGATAATCTGTGTCTGCAATTCTAAGCAATAATTTTAATTGTAACACACCCACATTTTAAAATACAGTTTCGATTGTGAATAGATGCACCTGTTTTGATGATGTAATTTCTGTATGTTGTTTTGCTAATTTGTGTAAAACAATTGTCCAAAATTTACTTAATTTTTAAAAAGTCTTGCAATGTTACACAAAACTATAAAATATACGTGCAATATTAAATTTTCTTCACCGAAATATTAAATTGTTTGATTTTACAATCTACGAAATAACGAAAAGTAGATTAGGGCTAAGGCTCGCCTCTCTACGAAAGCATAGACTGTTATAATTTTAAATACAGAAAACAATGTTATTCTTAATATAAGACCATTATCATACAGATTTTAAAAAAACTTACAAAGTGTTTGTGGCTTCTTAAAATAGTTTTCGTGTTAACGCGTGACGACGTGTAGCTGACNCGGCGTGGTGTAGTGCACTCGCTCTCTTTCTAGTGCGCCGGCTGGCTGGGAGAGCGGTCGGGTGAATGCTCACGTCCCTTCATTTCTTATTTAATAGCGTTCTGCTCACACAAGTCAGCTGAGAGCTGTGTTTATATACAAAAATCATTTTACAGATTTCAACCTGGAACGAAACAACTTTACAAGGGGCACGAAAAAACAATCGAACACTACTGTGTATACAACCCACTCGTGAGGGGTGTCCCACTTCTGCTGGCTTTACCTGCCTGGGCGCTGAAGCTGAAGGCGTGGTAAATTGGCTCTGATCTGTAGCCTTCTATGGGTTGCGTAGCAGGTAGTTTTACGTGTGACATGGTTCTAAGTGGTGCCGGCGCTAGGCCTTCCGTTACTTAGGCCGGCTTGTATCTAGCTAATATTTACAGACGAGTACCCTTGCAATGAGTAATACTAATAATAATTACGTACGTACCACCAACATAAAAAATAAAAACATTACTACCTTCACGACATACAATTGCACTTCAATGTATTTACAACAATTTTTGCTTTTGTTGGAAAGTCCTTTAACAGGTGTTGGCCTGGATTTATCTTCACCTAACAAGGGTGTCTGTGCTTCGGTAGGAGAATTGTGCGAGTCACCGTTTATCATTAAGATTTCTCTTACATTGTGGTTAGATATACACTGTCACTATATACTGGTATTATCTTGGCGGATTATACACGTAGCACTATGTCAATTAGCTATGGCGTGACTAAGTATACTGCATTATACAGTCTGTCTTATAATGCATGTACTGGTTTAACTGACATCGCAGGTAATCGTGATTTACAGCTGTTTCAATACTGTTTTCTATACTCGTCACTGATTACTGGTAACGGCAATCAAAGGCTATTTTAATACATGTTTACATACTGGTTATGGGCGAGTATTTGACAACTCGCGCCTGTTAGTCATTGTTTGTGGCTGCAGTCCTGGTTTGACAGGGGCGGCCCTGCTTCCTAAAGGCCACATAGTGAGATATAGTCATGTGAATTTCAAAGTGGGTCGCCATGGTGACCTAATGNTGGGGCCACCAAGCACCAGGAGACAATCAGGTGCTGGGGTGGCCATCAGTGGTAGGGAGACATCTACTTCTCCTGCTCCCTCGGTTCGGCTGGGCTCATCCTCCTGTACAGTAGATAATGCAGGAGTACTGCCGGCGTCGTGACCTGGTGGGAGACAGCGGTCGGGGTTGCCATCTGAGGCAGGAGCTCTTCGGGAACCCCTGCCTCGTCGGTGTAGATGGGCACATCCTCCCGTGTGGAAGGTGATGAGCNCAGCGACTGGGGATTGTCCTCCGTTTCTTCCTCTACATTGGCACTGCTGTCTTGAGCTTCGCCGGGAGCTCAATATGTCCCCTGGCATCCTCCGCCCAGTACGCATCCTGGCTTCCCATTTGTCTGCGAGGTCTGTGCTGAATAGATCTCAGGCCTTACTGAGTGGGTGGCTGCGGATAAGTATGGCCTCGTCCATCTTGAAGGTTCCCACTCTGGTGGTGGGTACTTCCTGTCGATGTACTGGGTCTGAGCGTCGCGCGCCCTCGTGGTTCAGGACTAAGGCTGCCAGGCGGACGTCCTGTGGTTGAAGCATTTCTGTTGGTGCTTGCTCTCACAGTCAGTCACCTGGGCGACATAGGGTTAATGGCTTCTTTGGTCCTCGTACGGGTGAAGAGGATAGTTGGTAGGTGTTTGTCCCATTGACTTTCGTCCTCTCCCACACTGAGACGTAGGCTTTACTTGAGTTGCTTAGATTCCTCCTCTCAGTGGGGTTGGCCTGCGAGTGATATGGGGAGGGGGTCGTCCACGTCTCCACTCCCCAGGTGTTGCATGCAGTCTGCCATTTGTGACTGGTGAATTGCGTACCATTGTCCATCAATATAACCTGAGGGTACCCCCAGCTGGGAAATATCTCCGTCTCGAACTTTTGGAAGATATTTGGGGTTTCCTTACTGGGTAGGGGAAACGCTTATACCCAGCGGGAAAATTGGTCTGTTACTACCAATACATACTGGTTTACTTTGGTGCTCCTTGTGTATGGTCCCATCAGGTCAGCAGCCAAGTGGGCCCAGGCTGTGTGTGGTCACGGGGTTTTTCTGTGGGTTAGGGTACGGGATAGGCTTTGTCACGACAGCACGCCTTGCAGTTATCGATGTACTGCCACATCACTGCTTATCCTGTCCCATGTGTGTCTTACCCCCCAATGTCCGCAGTGTCTCCAAAATGTCACGGTGGCCAGCTTACGGGTGGTCATGATGGTGGTGGCAGAGGTCTGCCCTCAGGTTCCAGGGTATCCAG
>NQII01003804.1:98487-151974 GCA_002778355.1 Clitarchus hookeri | reverse complement strand
GTTGTGTCATGCATACGAGGTGGGTTTGAGGGCGAAGTGATGCTCTTTGTATAGGGGTGAGCACGTCGCTTCTCACGAAGTTGCCAGTGGTTGCGGAATCTAGTAAGGCTAGTATTCTGTGCCCATTAATATCCACCTCTAAGGGGGGGACTTCTGGTGGTTCACTTTCCTCGTCTAGTCTCTGGAGACTGATGGGACCATGGTTCCCGGTGGTGGTGGCTCGCTTCACACCCTGGTTGGGCCCCTTTAACTTCCGCTTGCCTCAGCGGGTGGTTAGGCACCCGGGTTGTTCTCCCTTCCCCCTTGAATTACAGTTATATTCTTTGTAAAAACGCAGTCGATACTGTAAAATTAGTGGTTGTTTTCACTGGGACCTAGTTTGCAATACAAAACCTAAGGGTGTGATTTTCATTTCAAACGATCATGCATGCACTGCCACATTTATTGAACAATGGGATTAAAACACAATGCTTCGTCTATAGCCACAGAAAAACACGAGCATTTTTTCGTTTCTTTGAAACAAATGTGCATATTTTTGAAGATATAGTGGAAATACAGTGGCAGTGAAGCTATTTATAACAGATTAATTGACCTTGGGGGGGCCACTGGCGACAAGCTCGCAATACAAATATTTGTTTCCAAAAGCAGCATAATCTCTTTCGGCAGAGTTAAATGTATTTTTGAAGGAAAACCATTTCTATTGGATGCAAAATTAAAAATAGTTTCAGAAATTAAATTTCCCAGGATTTTACCCAATGAACAGATGCGTAAGCGCTTAATATCGATGACAACTTAGAATTAAGTAACTATGGTATAGAACCAATAATTAAAAAAATATTTGGCTGGTTAAAGTTATGTTTTGTCATAATTATTTCAATAGATTCTTGGAAGAAATTTTTAGGAAAGTGGCATTATCATGCTGTCGGCATATAATAGAAGGGCCAATTTTGCTTAGTGCATATTACACAACCAGTACTGTGTGGCGTGGCAATAAATTATTTTATTTTAAAAAGCATAACATATTGGCGCAAACCATATGTGGCGCTGCTGTGAAACTGCGGGTGGATATGTGAAGGCATTAGTATAACCACTAAGTCCATCCTGTACTTTTGTCCATGTACAGTACTTCACTTCCTGGCCCTCCACACTGCTCAATTATTTTCCCTTCTATGTGGCGAAACCTTTTTGCATGTGGTTTTGGTGTAAGGATATATAATCTGAATATGCACATGTACAATCTTAAGTTAAATAAAAGAGTCACAAACAATACAGCACTGTGCTCTGAATTTGTGAACACACTTAAGGGAATTACCAAAAAAAGTAATGAGTGTATTTATTTTGCCATTTATTGGAATATCCAAAAGGTAACAAGTCATTTGCGACACATGGAACACAAACATGTATATAAATAATTATAAATATTTACATCTCTTCACAAAATTCATATCTTTACAACCATTCAACAGAACAAGAACTAAAATGAATGCATGGAGAAATGGTGACTTATCATGGAGTTATTATTTCTGTGTTGTGTGTTCACATCTGCTATTTGGCAAAAAGAGTGAAGTCCAAATGAGAAAATAACGTGCACAAGTCCAAAGCGAGTCTGGAGAATCCATTGCTGCTGCACGAAGGGGCAGGGTTGTTTAGTTTAATAGTAACGGTGGCCGAGTGCGGTTAGCCGAGAACTGCTCTGCCCCTACCTATTACCTGGCAAAAAAACGGAAGTCGCATTGATGGTTTTAAGTGTGGTACTAGAGAGCGATGTTATCAGTTTGGTGTGTGTGTCATATATATATATATATATATATATCAGCACCTTCACATGGCTTCCCTCGCTCCAGCATAGAGCATTCCGGAGAGCCCTCCTCTACATCTCCTCCCTCACATCAACACAAAGATTATCTTCTCATTTGAACTTTACTACACAAAGCATTTGAGGCATATAAATTTCTGCCATAGCCAATCATTTTTAGAAGCTAATTAATAAATTATTCTTGTTTGCGTTGCATGATGAACAAATAAAAAGATTCTGGCACTGTTACTTCCACACAACCTACAATCGTACACTGTGCCTTACAGAGAGCTGAATAATGAATTTTACAAAGCCGCAGGACATACTGTATCACAGTTAACAGGAGACTTGGGATGTGTCTTACACCACAATTAAAATGTACAAATTTGTAACATTACAAGGCAGTATAACAAATCACTATAACAAAACGCAAAAACCATACACATTGCCCTATCTTGGTTTCCAAAAACCTTTAGCGTTAGATTAATTCATATCCTGAGCTCTCCTAAATACACTTTATGGCTCAAACCAATATATCCATTATGGCTTCCACCAATCCCCCATCTACTTGAAGGCAATTTCCTTAGCTGATGCTAAGGAGCAATAAAGGTAACGCTGCCATATGCATAAGGTCCGGAACTGGGGTGCAGTGTTGGCATGCTGGATGTACCGTTGGGACTAAGAAACAACCCTGCAATTTTATTGGTGGAAATACTGTATCAAAGGGCAACGCTGAGCCCTATACTCATTTCCTAGGAATTCACCCAAAATACTTTAAGCTGCGACGCGAAAAATGATTTTGGCCACGTTTAACAGAAACAAAATAGTGTTTCCAATAAGCGTTATCCGTTGAAAGTTGTACCCCGCCCTAGCCTGAAGTGTTATTTCCTTTCGTTTGCAAACAGATGGTGAACGTGTGAAGTAATTTGTTTGTGAAACGTGTATTACAAGCACACTGCAACCCAGTTTACGCACCAGGTACACGGACGCCTTGATAGCATGTGTACAAACACTACAGAGGTCAAGTGCCACAACCATCACATTTTCCTGGTATTACACTTATTTACACTAACGGCGGGTAACTTTGGTACACGTACTCGTGGGTTGCAAGAAAGGCAATCCACGCTAATACTGCCGCTTACAACTTCTAGACAACTGGACATGTCAACGACTTCGTAGATTCAACAACGAACAGACCAGTTTAGTTTGTTCGTGTGAAAGGCGTTTCTCATGTTGTCCTATTAATCCTCAGTGAATCCACATTTTTCAACCACAACACAAACATCTCGCCATGGGAATAATGCGGCACAGTTTCANGTTTTTGGCCATGTTTAACAGAAACAAAATAGTGTTTCCAATAAGAGTTATCCGTTGAAAGTTGTACCCCGCCCTAGCCTGAAGTGTTATTTCCTTTCGTTTGCAAACAGATGGTGAACGTGTGAAGTAATTTGTTTGTGAAACGTGTATTACAAGCACACTGCAACCCAGTTTACGCACCAGGTACACGGACGCCTTGATAGCATGTGTACAAACACTACAGAGGTCAAGTGCCACAACCATCACATTTTCCTGGTATTACACTTATTTACACTAACGGCGGGTAACTTTGGTACACGTACTCGTGGGTTGCAAGAAAGGCAATCCACGCTAATACTGCCGCTTACAACTTCTAGACAACTGGACATGTCAACGACTTCGTAGATTCAACAACGAACAGACCAGTTTAGTTTGTTCGTGTGAAAGGCGTTTCTCATGTTGTCCTATTAATCCTCAGTGAATCCACATTTTTCAACCACAACACAAACATCTCGCCATGGGAATAATGCGGCACAGTTTCAGGCAATTAATAAAATAATTCAGTTCAAAGTGGCTGCCATTAAAGAATACTGGAAGTGATAACAGGCAAAAAATACAAAAAAAATTGCATTACATAAAAAATATTACCTAACGGCTACAGAATACACACGCATACAAACACAGTATAAAAAAAATAGGATAAAAATATTTCTTCTGGAAAAGATTTAAATATGACTTAGATCACTAGTCAAAATTATGTACAATAGCAAAGTTGGGTAACTTACTGTCCCTCAGCTGAAGAAAAATATAGGCTCTATGAGAGGGTAAGCTTTGTTGTGTCAGTCCGTCCCTTCAGATTCAACGAATGTAAGCTACCAGTCCTGTAAATTACAAATCAAAAGCATAATATGGATGTTGAAAACAAAAGAATGCCATCAGACTAGATACGTACACCTGGCCCATGCTAGCATTGTGGCAAAATTCAAAGTGCGTCTACCTTGAGCTACCTACTCATCACTACCCACCGGCTTGCATTTATATTCCAAACCTGGAGCAGATAGTACGACTGTTCTAATACACACAGTGGAACCTCACTGTTGTNCGGCTTGCATTTATATTCCAAACCTGGAGCAGATAGTACGACTGTTCTAATACACACAGTGGAACCTCACTGTTGTAATGCCTTTTATTAAGACCATTTGACTTTAAAAAGACTCATTTTCGAGGAACCCTAAAAGTTAGAAATTTGAGGGAAATCTGCAGAAAAATTAGTCTCTGCACATTGTGTTTCTCTTGCCACACACCGCACTTCAAGTAGTGCATACCTAGGAATACAGACCACCCCCATTTTGATGTACGGGGTTGGTGTAGGTCAAAATATGTCAGATTTTCCAAACCCTCTATTAAGACCATCCCCCACCAACAACCCTATTCCTGGACTCTTGGAGGGGTCATAACCGTGTGGTTCTACTGCATTTTACATTATGTGAAAGACAAATAAAGATAATTTGAAAGTATTTTCGTAATCTGTAAAATTTTTTCATTAATATTATTAGAGCTAGTGATTTCTTGCGGAAAAATACGAGTACATTGTAGACTTCAATACTATAAGCACCCAACAGCGGTTTGTCTATTGCCATTGGTTGCTGTCTGCTTGAGAAGGCGCTTTCATATTTGGCCAGGTCTCTCCGAACTCGGCAAGGTTCCTACGTAATTCATGTGCAGACAGTTAACACGTATCAAAATGCAATTCAGCCAATCAATATAGCTATACGACCCAACAGTATTTTGAAATATAACATGTCTAGAAATTTCACTACCCCTAACTATTCTTAATACTTGGTGGGAACCTGATGCCATGGGCTGGAGCAAAGTACCCAGATACTCTAAATTCACGAAAATTCTAACACTACAATACATAAAACGAGGTCTACTACTTGACTCATTCACATTACCAGGGATAGAATTAACAGGGCTTCCTCCATTCTCGACCACATTCATCTGTTTAGCTACCATTTCCTCCACTTCTGCAGCATACAGCTAACATAGAACAATAAAATAATTTATACAAAATAATTACATGCAAGAAGAGAGAAGAAACCTTACAGGAACTCAACACAATGCACAATACATCGACAGACATTTAACAACTACAAAATGAGGAACTACTACCTTACAGCCAACAAATCATTACAGAATTCGAAACTTAGAAAAACACACGTGGCAAAGAACAATGCCAGGCAGAGGCCAACACGATTAAGTAGCTACTTGGCCAGTGAATAACTCCGCTCTTCATACATAGCACAACTGACACATATTTGTACTTTTTTCGTGTAGAAAATTCACGGAAGTTGTTGAACAGTTGGTAAGTATATGACGTGCAAACTTATCACTGGTCAAAACTAGAGTTTACACACCTCACATTTGTTTTGTCTTCTCCGCTTCAGTGTTATCTGCGAGTCGTCAGTGCTACTAGATCAATCAAAACTTTGCCTATGGCCTACAAGACGCTAATATTCTGTAAATGCAGCTGAAACACCGCTGAAAACACAATTTTGAAACTATGTATGTAAGAAATCTTTTTAACATTATGCATAAAAATTACCCCTTTGTGTCTCAATTCTACTAATGGTTATTTGGCTACCTCTTGCATGACTCAGGTTTGCAATCTTGAGGTAAAACCCACATACATAAAAGAAACTGACACACAAATATTTCTACTTTTCGTGAACTCTGGTAACAAGATAAAGAACTCACTACGAGACATTATCACCTGCCCACTCTCGTACCGCTTCGCTATTAGATCATAACTTCTAAAATGGTTCAAACATAATAGAAAATCACAGTTAACATAGTTAAATGGGCAGTTACATAATATTGAAGTNTGACATAGTTAAATGGGCAGTACCATAATATTGAAGTAACAAGACACCCATTTAATTATCTAAGGTAGACATTTATCGAGCTCTGATCCTGCACAATTGGACACAGTTACGCTCAAATTGCCAACCCACACACAATGGAATCCAACACACACAGATATACAATGCCAAATTTTCCCACAATATTAAAATTTTTGTTTGTAATTATTTTACAATTATTTTTCATTGGTTCTTTTCTTATAAACTAAACACATCGCCGAACACAACAATTTTTTATGGGTTTGCTCTTTATTGCACTACTACATCTAAATGCGAGCGTGAACAATATTCCAGTGATTCGACAGCTAAAAACAAGTTTTTTTCAGCACACACTGACATATGTATACTGAACACTGGCAAGAAGATTACGATATTCCTTCGGACTGGTGCATTTAATTGGTGCCCCATGGCAAGAACAAGCCAGAAATTTTTTTTATCGAAAATAAATTACATGAAAACATGACATTTATGAGAAATGGGCACCTGTTACTACGAGTTCTCAAGTGATTATTCCCAACAGCTGGTTGGAATTAATTCATGCTATATTTTTTTCTANTCCCAACAGCTGGTTGAAATTAATTCATGCTATATTTTTTTCTTACCAACACATCGTTTTGCTTAACCTCTGTAGACATTGTTTTCTATGTCCACTACATGGACAACATCCCCTCTATTTGGTGGGTATCAACTTACCACAAGGACAATTATTTGTTCGCTATGAATATTTAACACACTACAGTAAAAACCCTTTTCAGAAGTTTCTAAGTTAACAAATCTTACAGCTTTAAAACGCTTGAATGAATACAAACACGTGGATAATTTAAATGCCTAAGTAACATGACCTGGCCATTCGAATGTGATGCTTTACTTGCGGTGGTTCGATGTGACGTCATTCTCATTTGGTCGTGCTATCAGCGCAATCCTTCGATATACAAACAAATAATTCTACTGTGTGTGTCGTTCTAAAACAATGTCTGTAGTAGTTGTACAAATATAGACCTTTTTCTCTCTCAGACTACAGAACTAAGCCTTTCAACTTTCTCAGTCTCAGATAAATCCTCATTTCAGAAGTAGCAATAAACTACCTGTGGTTTTATGATCTCAACAGTACTTGTATAATGATTGTAAAAATATAAAATGCAAGCAAAAAACAATGCACACTATGGTTGACATTACAACATCTGTTGCTTAACACAAGTATTAATTTAAAAGACAAAACACTATCAGGCCTGCAGAAGTGATTTTATTGAACAGTTCCACGATTCTTGTAAAGTACAGTCCAAACCATAAATCTGTTTTGTATGCGACACGTCTTATATACTGTACGCTCTGTCCGAAAGGCTTGAAAAGTTGTCCAGGTTAAGAAACCAATCTGCTCAGAAACATCTTAAGATAATTTGATGTTAACGGAATCATAAAGCTCTTGCGATACATTGCATAGCTGGGAAACAACCAAGCAACCTATAAGAGGGTTACACTGTGCGAGAAGACAGAGAGACAACTGGACTGGCACACGGAGGGGGAACACACCCAGCGCGCTAGTGGGGGAACATGTTGAACTTGTCGACGAGCGCAGTGATGTAGGCGACAACGCGGTCGTCGCGCAGGATGCTCATGTGGTCGGCGTTGGGGAACGCCTGGTGGTAGATGCGCTGCGGCTGCGCGTCGCACCACCGCAGACAGCCCTCGAGGCTGCGGTTGTTCACCGTGCCGTCCCCGTCCCCATACACGAAGCTGGGGTAGCCATCCGGGAACTTGCCCTTGCCGAACACCAGCCTGCCACCAGAACAAACGCAAATTTTGCAATGTATATCCTTTAGTTTTAATGTCCATTACCAATTGGGGTAAAATGAGTCTGCCGTCTGCTTTTTTAAACATAACATTTTTATTACATTTATCTTACAAAAGATATGGTAAAAACTTGTGTCGTGTTTGAAAATAGTACATTGAACGATCGTTGATTAGGTGTATATTAGAATATTTTACGACATATTCTTTTTAGGTTTTCTTGTCTGATAAAACATATTGCTAATTTTTAACATTAGTTAGCTTTTAAAGTTTTTTAACTTGCACAAGAAACAATAAAATGATAAGCAACAAATACAGAATGGCAACTGTAAAAATAATGAAGTGAAAAGTAGAAGAAAAATTAACAGTCATTAATATTCTAACACCGGCAATTTTGAAGTACAGCAAAGTGAAAACTGAATACGCATTGCATATTGGATGCATTTAAAAGTGGTGTTTACTCCTACTGGTCAAATTTACACGCAAAGTAAATCATTTAAATACAATTTCAGGCATGAGGATTTCCTTACAAGTACTCGATGTTTACTCTTGGCCCTGTTATCTTGTGCACGTAAAACTAACAACGAGCTGACAACACGAATTGAACAAATAATTCCCGGCTTGACATCTGGCCTGTTGCCAAACTATGAAGTAAAATAATTACACGATCGCAACACAGGTCTTAATGAAAATCCTTACGAGAACGATGATTGACAAGTGGTTTCTACCTGTCGATGGTATCGACGTCATAGCCCTGCAGACAATGAACTTCAACGCCAGGCGGGGAGAAGTCGTCTGCGTACTTCTGCACGTCTTTCCTCATTTCCCAGCCAACTTCATAGTCGATATCCCTGTCGAACAAACCGAGACACATCACGATCCTACTGTACGTGGTTCTGGAAAGGAAACATCAGATTGTTTACAGTGAAATGGCAGGTACACTTCCCAAAACACTGATGTGGCTTCCCTTTTTACCGTGTAGCTACAGGCTAGTTATTCCATTTACAGATCCCACTTTATGCTTGGAGACAAATCAGGAAAGGAACAGATGAAGGAAAAGGAGGGAGGGGCAACTTATATTGTTTATTAATATAAGTTTAAATCCTAAGAACATATACATACAGTATTCCTGGCTTACCCAGGAATTGAAACTTTTAACCTTGTGGTACAAAGCTGCTTCAACAAACTTGCACCAGATGTTAAAAAGATAAGATGAAGTGGCACAAGTTTCTGCTTAGTATTTTGACAGCATAATTTAATTCGCAGACAGCAGCAGATATGAACTTCGACATGGCAGTAGCTACAGGTNCCTGCCCACTCTCGTACCGCTTCGCTATTAGATCATAACTTCTAAAATGGTTCAAACATAATAGAAAATCACAGTTAACATAGTTAAATGGGCAGTTACATAATATTGAAGTAACAAGACATCCATTTAGTTATCTAAGGTAGACATTTATCGAGCTCTGGTCCTGCACAATTGGACAGTTACGCTCAAATTGCCAACCCACACACAATGGAATCCAACACACACAGATATACAATGCCAAATTTTCCCACAATCTTAACATTTTTGTTTGTAAATATTTTTCATTGGTTCTTTTCTTATAAACTAAACACATCCCCGAACACAACAATTTTTTTTGGGTTTGCTCTTTATTGCACTACGACATCTAAATGCGAGCGTGAACAATATTCTAGTGATTCGACAGCTAAAAACAAGTTTTTTTTCAACACACACTGACATATGTATACTGAACACTGGCAAGAAGATTACGATATTCCTTCGGACTGGTGCATTTAATTGGTGCCCCATGGCAAGAACAAGCCAGAAAATTTTTTTATCGAAAATAAATTACATGAAAACATGACATTTATGAGAAATGGGCACCTGTTACTACGAGTTCTCAAGTGATTATTTCCAACAGCTGGTTGGAATTAATTCATGCTATATTTTTTTCTAACCAACACATCGTTTTGCTTAACCTCTGTAGACATTGTTTTCTATATCCACTACATGGACAACAGCTGCATATAACGACATCCTCTCTATTTGGTGGGTATCAACTTACCACAAGGACAATTATTTGTTCGCTATGAATATTTAACACACTACAGTAAAAACCCTTTTCAGAAGTTTCTAAGTTAACAAATCTTACAGCTTTAAAACGCTTGAATGAATACAAACACGTGGATAATTTAAATGCCTAAGTAACATGACCTGGCCATTCGAATGTGATGCTTTACTTGCGGTGGTTCGATGTGACGTCATTCTCATCTCGTCGTGCTGTCAGCGCAATCCTTCGATATACAAACAAATAATTCTACTGTGTGTGTCGTTCTAAAACAGTGTCTGTAGTAGTTGTACAAATATAGACCTTTTCCTCTCTCAGACTACAGAACTAAGCCTTTCAACTTTCTCAGTCTCAGATAAATCCTCATTTCAGAAGTAGCAATAAACTACCTGTGGTTTTATGATCTCAACAGTACTTGTATAATGATTGTACAAATATAAAATGTAAACAAAAAAACAATGCACACTATGGTTGATATTACAACATCTGTTGCTTAACACAAGTATTAATTTAAAAGACAAAACACTATCGGGCCTGCAGAAGTGATTTTATTGAACAGTTCCACGATTCTTGTAAAGTACAGTCCAAACCATAAATCTGTTTTGTATGCGACACGTCTCATATACTGTACGCTCTGTCCGAAAGGCTTGAGAAGTTGTCCAGGTTAAGAAACCAATCTGCTCAGAAACATCTTAAGATAATTTGATGTTAACGGAATCATAAAGCTCTTGCGATACATTGCATAGCTGGAAAACAACCAAGCAAGCGATAAGAGGGTTACACTGTGCGAGAAGACAGAGAGACAACTGGACTGGCACACGGAGGGGGAACACACCCAGCGCGCTAGTGGGGGAACATGTTGAACTTGTCGACGAGCGCAGTGATGTAGGCGACAACGCGGTCGTCGCGCAGGATGCTCATGTGGTCGGCGTTGGGGAACGCCTGGTGGTAGATGCGCTGCGGCTGCGCGTCGCACCACCGCAGACAGCCCTCGAGGCTGCGGTTGTTCACCGTGCCGTCCCCGTCCCCGTACACGAAGCTGGGGTAGCCATCCGGGAACTTGCCCTTGCCGAACACCAGCCTGCCACCAGAACAAACGCAAATTTTGCAATGTATATCCTTTAGTTTTAATGTCCATTACCAATTGGGGTAAAATGAGTCTGCCGTCTGCTTTTTTAAACATAACATTTTTATTACATTTATCTTACAAAAGATATGGTAAAAACTTGTGTCGTGTTTGAAAATAGTACATTGAACGATCGTTGATTAGGTGTATATTAGAATATTTTACGACATATTCTTTTTAGGTTTTCTTGTCTGATAAAACATATTGCTAATTTTTAACATTAGTTAGCTTTTAAAGTTTTTTAACTTGCACAAGAAACAATAAAATGATAAGCAACAAATACAGAATGGCAACTCTAAAAATAATGAAGTGAAAAGTAGAAGAAAAATTAACAGTCATTAATATTCTCGCACCGGCAATTTTGAAGTACAGCAAAGTGAAAACTGAATACGCATTGCATATTGGATGCATTTAAAAGTGGTGTTTACTCCTACTGGTCAAATTTACACGCAAAGTAAATCATTTAAATACAATTTCAGGCATGGGGATTTCCTTACAAGTACTCGATGTTTACTCTTGGCCCTGTTATCTTGTGCACGTAAAACTAACAACGAGCTGATAACACTAATTGAACAAATAATTCCCGGCTTGACATCTGGCCTGTTGCCAAACTAGGAAGTAAAATAATTACACGATCACAACACAGGTCTTAATGAAAATCCTTAAGAGAACGATGATTGACAAGTGGTTTCTACCTGTCGATGGTATCGACGTCATAGCCCTGCAGACAATGAACTTCAACGCCAGGCGGGGAGAAGTCGTCTGCGTACTTCTGCACGTCTTTCCTCATTTCCCAGCCAACTTCATAGTCGATATCCCTGTCGAACAAACCGAGACACATCACGATCCTACTGTACGTGGTTCTGGAAAGGAAATATCAGATTGTTTACAGTGAAACGGCAGGTACACTTCCCAAAACACTGATGTGACTTCCGTTCTTTACCGTGTAGCTACAGGCAAGATGAAATGTTTTTTAGTTATTCCATTTACAGATCCCCCTTTATGCTTGGAGACAAATCAGGAAAGGAACAGATGAAGGAAAAGGTGGGAGGGGCAACTTATATTGTTTATTAATTTAAGTTTAAATCTTAAGAAAACATACATACAGTATTCCTGGCTTACCCAGGAATTGAAACTTTTAACCTTGTGGTACAAAGCTGCTTCAACAAACTTGCACCAGATGTTAAAAAGATAAGATGACGTGGCACAAGTTTCTCCTTAGTATTTTGACAGCATAATTTAATTCGCAGACAGCAGCAGATATGAACTTCGACATGGCAGTAGCTACAGGTTTTAAATGTAAGTACGTCACAACTGTTACAGGAAACCTTTGTGGCACAGCTCACTACGACATCTCCAGGTCCGGGGTGCAAATACTGGAGAAGTGAATGTATTTTGAAATTCAAGTCTAGTGTGCAAGCCATTCTCCAGTAAACTTTCTTCGCACATTACAATGCAATAAATTCACGAACAAACGTTCACAAAACCACACATATCGTGCTGTGTTATATTCGATTGCGTTAAGCTTTGTTGTTTAGTTTTTCACTGCATTGGAATACTGCATTACATAGCATTCCATTGCAGCGCATTAAATCTCATCACATTACAAGACAACAAATACACACACCCATCTAACCATACATAACATTACATGCATGCACGTAGTTAAGAAACTAATTTGTTTGTGAATTTTTTTTGATAACATATTCTTTATAACACGGTTACAACCACCTATTTTTTCAATTGTCAGTTTAATTTTTTTTTTTTACATGATGATGTTTGCACGTGAACTGTGACAGTTCACTGTTAACGGCCCTGCCTGCCAAGCCGGCAGCCGCAAGCTTCAAATGGGGAGTCGATGTTAAACAAAAGTCCTCATTGCTTCAATTTTAAAGATAACTATTTCAAACAAAAAGTATTCTACGTGCAATTTTTTTAAGGAATGTTGCTACGTCGAGACATCTTGCCGGTTGTTTTGTTTAATTTATAATTTTTTAAATGCAATAATGAAATTTACATATATAGCAAAAGATATGAATAAATATTTTTTTTCAAACGTAATTTTATGTAGCAACATTTTCCGAGAAAGTCACATCAAAACGTTTTTGCATGAAATACTTATCTTACAAATTGACACAATGAGAAGGCATTTCATTTAACATTGTATCCCCATTTGAAGTTCGCGGCTGTCGGCTTGGTGGGCAGGGCCATTAAGAGAGTGAGAATTCTCAACTAGGAAAACAGCTTCTCGCATCTCTGCCTGTATAGCACTGTATGTTGGTGGGGGAGGGAGAACTCACATGAGGTACTGGCTGAAGTCCTGGACGGTGTAGTTCCGGTCTTCAGTCTGCACCAGCACCTCACTGTCGTCCCAGAAGTGGCTCGAGGGCAGCAGCCACGCGAGGCTGGGCGACGTGATCTGCTGCGCCCGCATCGTGCTCTCCCGCAGCACGTACGAACCCAGGTCGTCCCCTGGAACGCACACCCAGCCGAGCTCACTAAGGTCATCATTAGCAAACTAGTGAGATACAGGGGACTGTNAAAGATAACTATTTCAAACAAAAAGTATTCTACGTGCAATTTTTTTAAGGAATGTTGCTACGTCGAGACATCTTGCTGGTTGTTTTGTTTGATTTGTATATCTTTTAATGTAATAATGAAATTTACATATAACACAAAAAAGATGAATAAATATTATTTTTTCAAACATAATTTTATGTGGCAATATTCTCTGAGAAAGTCACGTCAAAATGTTTTTGTTTGAAATAGTTAGCTTGAAAATTGACGCATTGAGAAGGCATTTCATTTAACATTGGTTCCCCATTTGAAGTTTGCGGCTCTCGACTCGGTGGGCAGAGCCGTTAAGAGAGTGAGAATTCTCAATGGTCCAGTCAACTGGGAAAACAGCTTCTCACATCTCTGCCTGTACAGCACTGTTTGTTGGTGGGGGGAGGGAGAATAACTCACATGAGGTACTGGCTGAAGTCATGGACGGTGTAGTTCCGGTCTTCAGTCTGCACCAGCACCTCACTGTCGTCCCAGAAGTGGCTCGAGGGCAGCAGCCACGCGAGGCTGGGCGACGTGATCTGCTGCGCCCGCATCGTGCTCTCCCGCAGCACGTACGAACCCAGGTCGTCCCCTGGAACGCACACCCAGCCGAGCTCACTAAGGTCATCATTAGCAAACTAGTGAGATACAGGGGACTGTGTGGATCGTCCCCTGGAACGCACACCCAGCCGAGCTCACTAAGGTCGTCTTTAGCAAACTAGTGAGATACAGGGGACTGTGTGGATCGTCCCCTGGAACGCACACCCAGCCGAGCTCACTAAGGTCGTCTTTAGCAAACTAGTGAGATACAGGGGACTGTGTGGATCGTCCCCTGGAACGCACACCCAGCCGAGCTCACTAAGGTCGTCTTTAGCAAACTAGTGAGATACAGGGGACTGTGTGGATCGTCCCCTGGAACGCACACCCAGCCGAGCTCACTAAGGTCATCATTAGCAAACTAGTGAGATACAGGGGACTGTGTGGATCGTCCCCTGGAACGCACACCCAGCCGAGCTCACTAAGGTCGTCTTTAGCAAACTAGTAAGATGCAGGGGACTGTGTGGACAATAAAGAATAATTTTGTATTGGTAGTTCCATCCTGGTTCTCAAACCTCAGTCCCCTCTTTTAATATCACTGGAGGTCCACTCATAGCAACTGCGTGTTTTTTTTAATGAGCAATAACTTAATTACATTCTCTTGTGACCTACAAAAACAATAAAAGAAATGTTTTTAAAAGTTTTTAATGCTGAAACGAAATAATAGAATATTAAGACTGATCTAGCCTTTCGGCAAGTCTGTAACTAATCAGTGTTACTCTCTTAACTGGCGCATCAGTATTTGTTGAGTACATCACTATCGAACTGTGCGCTATGCGGGCAAAACATCTCTATACTGAGCTCTCTGTACACTTCTCCATATGATCTACACTGGTTAGAAATGTTGAAACACCATGTTTAGTTGGCAATAGGCAATCGACACCAGTTGTATACACAGGAATTTATCTAGGATGGCCTGAACCTTGAGTTCCGAAATGAACAATTTGTATATTAAAAAAACACCTTTTTCCAATGTAAAATAAATTTTAATTCCAAGTGCACACTCAAGGGAAACTTATTGAAATTGTTTGTCACAATATTGTGTACATAATTTTCTGTTAATTTTTTATATTTATTTACATTTTGACTATTTAGGTCTATATACTATTTTCATATTAGGTTATGGGCTGTTTAAGTACTCTTTTCATGATGACTGGTTCTTTGTAGTGTTTAATTAAGGTTAGTCAACCCTTTCTGAGAATATTTACTTTATGGTTTCCTGTGCTGCAAATAATAATTTTTTCATTCGTTATACTATACACCAACATAGCACTTGTTTTGTATATCATAACTACTGAACTTTAAGTTCTGAGACAGACTATAGAAATAAGAACCATTCATAACCTAGAACAGCTGCACGAATTACGAATCAGTAATCCACAGAGAAAATCATCGGGTTTTGAGCCTCGCAGTGAAATAACCTTCATGTGTTTTGTATAAGACTGTGTACACTGAATATGAAGGGGTTGAACATGGTTAAGTTAGGTTGTTTGGTTACAATACACATGCTCCACTATTGTATAAAAGAAATGAGNTGAAGGGGTTGAACATGGTTAAGTTAGGTTGTTTGGTTACAATACACATGCTCCACTATTGTATAAAAGAAATGAGCCACAAACAATTCCATGGTTTCCTCTACTTGAAGCAAGTGAAATTAAACTGGTTCCTGTGATGGTGAAGAGCGAAGAAAGAGAGACGTTTACCGATGGCATAGACCTTGAGGGCCTTGACGGAGCCGCCCCAGACGCCGGCGAGNGAGCGAAGAAAGAGAGACGTTTACCGATGGCATAGACCTTGAGGGCCTTGACGGAGCCGCCCCAGACGCCGGCGAGGGTGATGAGCGCCTGGATGTACGTGTCCTTCCACTGCTGCGACTGGAGGTGCAGGAAGTGCAGGCACGTGGGCCCGCCCATGCTGTGCGCTAGCAGCACCACTCGCCGTCCTCCATTCATCGCGTACGTCTCCTCCACCAGCGCCCGCAGCCGCACAAAGTACTCTCCGTTCTCGTCTGACACACACGCACCACACAAACCCTGCNTCTCCGTTCTCGTCTGACACACACGCACCACACAAACCCTGCCTACATTCTCTGACATTCACATATTTCAGCACTTCAGTACAAGCTGGCATCAGCTGCATATAAACATATACTGTTACTTTTGCTGGGAGCTAACAGAATGGACTCCCACTTGCGTGACCTTAAAACACATTGAATTTAAAAAAAAAACAAGCACCTGACAAATGTTTCCTAGGGATATTTTTTGAAAATTATAGGTAAATGCTGATCTACCCAACCTTCATGGGTTGGCTGAACATGAAATCAGAAGTGGCAGAGAACCGTCAATAAAATAAAAATAAAGTTGGCACTGTGCAGAGCCAACTGCGCTGCCAGACATACAGACCTATAATTCATTCTCAACTTTAAAGGATTTTCGAGACACGATGACGTGGTGAAACGGGGAACGACCGAGTGCGACGGAAAAGTGACACGAGAAAACCCACACACCGTAGCAGAGTGGCTGGCCCATGTGAGAATTCACTCAAGTGAAATATTCCCAGCCACCTGGGGCTTTGAACACAATAGAGGCCGTGGTAAATGGGAGACTATTAGCTCGTGCCACACTGGGAGCTGGCTGCGCGGCTGAACTGAGCGCGCTAGATGAGTTAACAAACTCATACTTAAATCTTATTTACAGTGCTATACACTATAATCCATTCACGGTTACTTCACACTTTTCTGAAGACCTGCTAAAGTTCTACTTCCAGGATATTCCTCCGCCTCGTGCAAACTAAGCTTAACTAAGTATAGAAAATTACACCAAAGGACAACGCAACGAATCCGTGCACAGTCACCTATAATGATATTTTGCATGATAACTATTTCTTACTAGGTGCTACCAACACATGTATTTTCTCACTGTTTTTATTCATATTTACTATAAATGAAATATTATAATCAATAAATTGAATACAGCTAAAACTCCGATTTAACTAAAAATAAGATATTTTCATGTTGCAGAGGTATAACACGCTTATGATACGTGCCATACTTAAGAAATAACTAAACTGCAGTACGTACCCCACTAAAAAGTTTCCAAACTAAATTTTAGTGTGAAGAAACCGCGAATAGACTGATTTCTGGATAAAACTGTACACAGCAAAAAAAGAGTACTAAATAATGTTACATTCATATATGTGTACCCACTTGTACATATGACCATAAGGTTTAATATAATGTGTTTAATAAATTTTCCAGTTGTTTTACAATTTTCATCTGAACTTAATACGAACATATTAATAGACAAAATCATATAGTGGGAAAAAATGAAAATAACACCAAAAGGCATATTACAACACAACTTTATACCAAAATGTTATCCACGAAACCATAATTTTTACACCTGCGATATATATTTTCATAAATTCATACTCAAAATATTATTTTAAACCTGTAACCACAAAATGTGCTTGTTTTTCAGTCTGTGATCTTATTTATGAACTGAATAACTGCTACGTACAAAATTTTTTTGTGAATATGTCTAAGTATGTCTAAAGTCAACTACGACGAGCATTTAGACGGACTTGAAACTGTGACCCTACCATTTTTTTTTTTGGAATGTTTGTAGCAAGGTTCAATGTAGATCTCTTGAGTACTTTTGTATACATTTGACCCAATTATTTTTAGATACAGAGCTTTGAAAATTATATTTTTAGGCATGATAGAGTGCTCCAAAAACTGTCTCTCTAAATGCATGATGCCTGATGCATAGTCTGAAGTGTGCGTTCTTTTCATAGATCAGCACATTGGGTGAATGCTTAATAGTTTCATTAAAAAAAAACTGGATTTCAAACACTCTGTACAGGAGTTCGAGCGCTAGGTAGTTGGCCCCCTAAACGCCCCGTTTTTCGTCCTGTCTGTCCACACTCTACGCCTCACTGTCCCCTAACAACGCACCTACAGGCGAGACTTACTAGGGGCCTTGCGGAAGTCGTAGGGTGCCCCGCGGATGGAGACATTGCGCTGATAGCCGAGGGCGACCAGGGCAGATGCTATGGTGCTGAAGTAGGTGCCAGTTGAGGCGTGGCTGGGGTCCAACCACTCGACCGAGTAGCTGGCTCCAAATCCTGGGATCCTCGTCTCCACGCCGGCCATGTTTGAGGTTGTCCGCGTCTCATTGTCGTACACCAACTTCATGTTGTCTATCTGCCACAGCACAGCACCACAATCGATAACAATAATAATACTACACTGTCACAGATCCTGCTGCATAAAGCTAATTGCCTTACACAATTTTAAAGACACAAACCTGTTTCTCTGTGAAGTATTGCAAAATACACATTAAAATTTAAGAACAGATTTGTAAACATGACTTCCTGGGTAGAGCAAACACCCCTCTGTTGTATGCACATATATATCCTGATAACTTATAAAGAGGATTTCAAACTACAAAAATTGTACTGCTCAAGGGCAGGAAATTCTTTTGTTGCCAACGGATTGTTTAAAAAAGGCATAACACTATTTTTAGAAGTCTTTTTGGCAAGGGACATGATTTGAAATGAGTAACTTGGTTGCGACCATCATAATAACGGGATGATGGATTCACAAAATATCCGTGCCATACTACGTAGCATCAATTTACCTGCTTGGCATGTTTTTGCTGGCCTCTTATGGTGTAGGTATTTACGTGCAAATGGGGTAAAATCTTTTGAAGTAGGTAAATTGGTGCAGTTCTCTACAACGGCTATCGCTTCTGCACTGCGAAGAAGAGTGGCACAGCTATTGCATGGATTCAATCATTTTGTGGGCCATTTGAGGATTCTGATTGCATTTTACCTTGAGGGATTTCTTGTGTTGTTTATGTATTTCACTGCACATTTGCCCTGATTTTTATAACCCTCTCCACTACNTACCTTGAGGGATTTCTTGTGTTGTTTATGTATTTCACTGCACATTTGCCCTGATTTTTATAACCCTCTCCACTACGACAATACATAGCTTGTCTTAGAAATGTAATAATGTGCCTATTGCTTTGCAGTGGAAATACTGTCGAAATGCATAGTTTTCTGGTATCCTTATCCTGTTTTTTTTTCTTCAGATTAGTTACCATTCTTTATAACGACCTTTTGTATATCGTCCAGGATGAACACACTATACGGCCACGGCCNTACCTTGAGGGATTTCTTGTGTTGTTTATGTATTTCACTGCACATTTGCCCTGATTTTTATAACCCTCTCCACTACAATACATAGCTTGTCTTAGAAATGTAATAATGTGCCTATTGCTTTACAGTGAAAATACTGTCGAAATGTATAGTTTTCTGGTATCCTTATCCTGTTTTTTTCCTTCAGATTAGTTACCATTCTTTATAACGACCTTTTGTATATCGTCCAGGATGAACACACTATACGGCCACGGCCGNCTTCAGATTAGTTACCATTCTTTATAACGACCTTTTGTATATCGTCCAGGATGAACACACTATACGGCCACGGCCGTGAAACTCACCCAGCAGTCGATGATGAGTGGCACCAGCAGCTCCATATTCAACCAGATGTTGAAGAAGTCCTCCGTGATCTTCTCGCACACATAGTGGACCACGTTGGTCTTGTTGAGCCGCGCCTCCACCTGGCTGCCCCCATCTCCCGGCACTGCACGCGCACACACACACATACAACAGTTCTTCTCCCTGTGTTACACACAACTTGCAACCCACACAACATACTACAGCCTAGAATAATCATGCAGAACCGTAACTTCTCCGAAAAATATTGGTTTTTTTTTTATTTGGAAGACTTTGCTGAATCATTTTCATAAAAGGTATCAATCGACAATGAGATAAATTATTTCGCGGTGCAGATGCACTTGCGCAATTTCTGTAAGGATACTGTATTGACGTCTCAAGACAATTAAAAATAAACAGCTGAGAATATTGTCAATCTTTTTATACATGTATAAATTTCTCCCTACGTAGGGTTATCTTGTTCACGCGAGAAACGCAAGCATTCACTTGGCCATATCTCTTAAGTCATACCACCTTGCCTGGTGACACAGCCCCCAGTTCTGTTTGCAGTCACTAGAGACTTTTGTACAACTTGNCACCTTGCCTGGTGACACAGCCCCCAGTTCTGTTTGCAGTCACTAGAGACTTTTGTACAACTTGGTGTGAAAACATGCCTAGGCAGAAATGATTGGCCAAGGTCTGTAGAATCCAAAAATAAAATTTTCAAAATTTTTTTAATAAATTTTTTTGGACAGGCTACGAATTAACGTAACTACCCAACTGAGTTTAGGAATAGCCAATCTTTCAGTATTGAAGGCAAATCAAAAATGGGAAAAAACAATAGAACCAGGCTCATCAGTTTATGTATTATTTTTATATTTGTCTACTGTCCTTAACTTTACGCGATATAAGCAACTTGTATGCTTGAAGCAAAAATAATAGTGCATTTGACAATGAATGTTCTAGAACCGAATGTTAGGCGAGAGTATTAGGGTAGAATATTTCCAAAAAAGTTCCTTTTCAGTTATAATCTTACTATATTTTTTACATAATTGTATAAGAAACCAAATTGCATTAGGAACAGTAACTGAAAGTACTATGACTACTCATTAGGGCTAATTTACCTTTTCACAAAATATTGTTCTCATGACTTATGCAACAAGAATGAAAAACCTACTTTTGAAAGAGTATATCTGTTATTTTCTCACAAGTCAAAACACTCTTAAAAGTATTTTTCTAAACGTGCAATTCAAAAAGTATATCTAGTGCGAAAATTGCTTATATCGTTTCAAAAACTCACCCAAAATAAACGGCGGTCCACGAACATCTTTAACTACACTAGACAAAGAAACAGCTGAATGCAACTGCCCCGTCAAAAACAGCACAAACAAGAAATAGTCACCGAGGCACATTATTTCTTCTGGTCGACGTTACAGTAAATAGCTGGTACGCAAACACGTCGTCCTAATAAAAAAAAGGATAGTTCTCCTTTGTTTGCCAACACCCTCTGCTGATTAGCTGACCGCTTAAGTAAACTGTTCGTCCGATAAACCNACCGAGGCACATTATTTCTTCTGGTCGACGTTACAGTAAATAGCTGGTACGCAAACACGTCGTCCTAATAAAAAAAAAGGATAGTTCTTCTTTGTTTGCCAACACCCTCTGCTGATTAGCTGACCGCTTAAGTAAACTGTTCGTCCGATAAACAAGCGTTATTCAAACAATACCACACACTAGCACAGAACGACTGGAAATGACATCAACAAACAATACAGCCTTGAATCACAGATTACGCATTGTTTTGATCGTGTTACCCTCTACGGACGCAACCACGCGACGTAGTTCGATACGCAACTACCAATCGCGTGCCGTCTTACGTTTGACCACGTGCTCGTGTGTCGACCAATCTCAACTCCTGTGGCCCTGGCGCATCGCAGACATTGTTGACCGTGGCCTGGCGATGACGAAACTTTGTGCGCACAAAGTAAATGCTTACGCGTTAAAGACGAGGCATTGGAATTAGAAAAAAAAAAAAAATAACGAATTGTTGTTTACACGATATTTGATAGTCAACCATAACATAATCAGGTGTATTTGCTTCTGGAAATTACAAGGGAATATACCAACAATAAAAAATATTAAGATTATTGTTCATTTTTGCCAAAAAAGGAAAAATTTATTTTCAAGAAATAGAAAATAGTTATTTTATGAGGAAGAAAATGTCGACTGCTAAATTTTACTTTCTTTTATATTAATCGCAATAATGAATATTTCATAAATCAATTTTTTGGGAACTGTGGAAGTGGCTTTCAATTTAAACTATTTACCACGTTCGTATAGCATTAATAATAATGTATAATACGCAGTTAAACTCAAGTAACTAGCGTTACATAAATTATCGACGTAGCCAACTTCTGCTAGTAATTTGTTGGGTTATTTTGTGCTGGTCACCAGAAATACGTTATTTTAAACTCATTTATAGAGGAGAGTGCCCTACCTAGACCGGACCACTACCACTAAAGTCGACCGCCCGGTCACCTACCTCTGCATTCTCCTGACCTCTAGCGGGACTAAGTGTAAATACTAGCTTAGGGTTCTACTACCCTATAGCAGAGCGCTCACGTCGTCCGCTTCACTTGTCGCATATCAGCTCACCATTACGTGTTTTGGCAGTGGAAAAAGTTTTTTTACATTGTTCTATATTTTTTGAAATTTCTCCTGGATATTGGCAGGTAAGCCTTCTCACCTATATATTTAAATGGCAAAGTTTTAGGTTAATGTTAATCAATTAACCGTTTCGTTTAGACGTCTGTTTACAAATATATTGGGTTAACAAAATATAGGCTACAATTGCGCAAACTGGACCCCCTTCAGTTGCCTAAACCGGACCCCTTATTTTTTTCGTGTTTAAAGTCTGTTTGTAGTTGCAAACACTCTTATTCACTTTGAATTATGCTGTAGATTAAAAGAGGATAATGGGGGAAGATTGATTAAAGGAAGCGGAGTCCGTCTTAAATGACTAAAGCTATTGACGCAACTCGGAAAAATAAAATGGGTTGGAAGAAGGCTAGGTAGAGCTCACTAAAACAAACAATTATTGTATAGGAATATATGGGCGGAAGTGACGCGTTGAGGCACAAACACNAAAAAAGGAAAAATTTATTTTCAAGAAATAAAAAATAGTTATTTTATGAGGAAGAAAATGTCGACTGCTAAATTTTGCTTTCTTTTATATTAATCGCAGTAATGGATATTTCATAAATCAATTTTTTGGGAACTGTGGAAGTGGCTTTCAATTTAAACTATTTACCACGTTGTTCGTATATCATTAATAATAATGTATAATACGCAGTTAAACTCAAGTAACTAGCGTTACATAAATTATCGACTTAGCCAACTTCTGCTAGTAATTTGTTGGGTTATTTTGTGCTGGTCACCAGAAATACGTTATTTTAAACTCATTTATAGAGGAGAGTGCCCTAGACCGGACCACTACCACTAAAGTCGACCCCCCGGTCTCCTACCTCTGCATTCTCCTGACCTCTAGCGGGACTAAGTGTAAATACTAGCTTAGGGTTCTACTCCCCTGTAGCAGAGCGCTCACGTCGTCCGCTTCACTTGTTGCATATCAGCTCACCATTACGTGTTTTGGCAGTGGAAAAAGTTTTTTACATTGTTCTATATTTTTTGAAATTTCTCCTGAATATTGGCAGGTAAGCCTTCTGACCTATATATTTAAATGGCAAAGTTTTAGGTTAATGTTAATCAATTAACCGTTTCGTTTAGACGTCTGTTTACAAATATATTGGGTTAACAAAATATAGGCTACAGTTGCGCAATCTGGACCCCCTTCAGTTGCCTAAACCGGACCCCTTATTTTTTTCATGCTTAAAGTCTGTTTGTAGTTGTAAACACTCTTATTCACTTTGAATTATGTTGTAGATTAAAAGAGGATAATGGGGGAAGATTGATTAAAGGAAGCGGAGTCCGTCTTAAATGACTAAAGCTATTGACGCAACTCGGGAAAATAAAATGGGTTGGAAGAAGGCTAGTAAACAGTTAAATGTTCCGAAAACGACACTTATGAGGTTGTCCAACATGAAGTATGGGACACCTGAGGAAGGCATCAATAAAAGAGGCAGACCAACAGTTTTGGGTAAAGATCTTGAAGATCTAGTTCACTATTGTCTTGCTACGGAAGCTTCTTTTTTTTTTTTTTTTTTTTNGGCAGAGAGAAATAATATTGAACATCCTTTTAAAGACGAAATTGCGGGGGGAAAAATGGGTTAGTCTTTTTCTCGAACGCCACAAAACCAAGCTGTCTGAAAGGAAACCTACTGGAACATCCTTCAGCAGGGCTCTTGGGTTCAGTAAAGAAAAAACAGAGAGATTCTTCCACCTTCTGGAAGATGTTTATGAGAAAGGTAAATTCACTCCTGACAGGTATACATTTACCAAGACAATCGAAAACAACTTAATATAACACTACTGTCCATTTAACATATTGTGCTTCAGTTATAAATTTTAGTAACCAAACATGCGTTTAATGCCTGCAAGTTTCACAGAACAGAGTAATGACAGATTTACTTCTACAAGACAAATTTACGAAAATTGACAGCAAGTTTACAGGACTGTGTCGGTTAAGCGTTAGCAAACTACTTCGATTGTGATTGTGGTAGGTTATTCATATTAAAAATTAAGGAATATCTACAGCCATTTTAAAACACATCTTATGTAACAAGGAATAGAAATAATTCCACGTAAAATCTGTAAGCACTTTTCTTGTAAAAAGCTCAATCTTTGACAGAGGGTATACAGGATGATTCTAAAATCATGGGACAAACATTGAGGGGCGGTAGAGCTCACTAAAACAAACAATTATTGTATAGGAATATATGGGCGGAAGTGACGCGTTGAGGCACAAACACAAAAACATTAACACAAACATAAAATGTTCATTAGCAGCATACTTAACGAGTGATTCCGCACATACAATGTTAAAACAGTTGCTGGAAATGCATCCGCCAACAGTCACGCATGCTTGGCGACCTCTACATATGGCGTGATTGGCTGACAATGGTGGCGTGCGTGAAATTCCCGGCGTATTTGAATCTGTTCGCCAATCACTCCGCCGACGCTACCAAGCTTGCGTTACTGTCGGTGGTAGCAATTTTGAGCAATTATTACAGACATTGCTGTAAAAAGGCATTTAGCGGTGACATTGTAAATAAACAACGTGTTGCATTTCATGTGTTATTTTTGTGTTTTTATGCCTCAACGCGTCACTTTCGCCCATATATTCCTATACACTTATTGTTTGTTTTAGTGAGCTCTACCACCCCTCAATGTTTGTCCCATGATTTTAGAATCACACTGTATACATTCCAGTAGTTTACTTGCCCGTCTAAGGAAAGAGAGTCTGAATATTTCTGAGTAAGTGTCAAAGAAGTATCTATGCTGTAAATAGTAACTTCCTATATTTGAATTGCTCACTTATTCGTCTAAGAGAAATGTATGAGCTGTTGTTTGTGTAGTATACTCATAGTTTGGATTGGTATTTACATACAGTGTAAGTAATGTTATATACTGTCTTTCTTGTTATAGATGTATTCTCATTTCAAAGAGTATTATTTAGACTTTAAGATTTTGCCTCTTTAGTCGTGTCAAATAAAATACGACTTGAGACTTCTTAAATATTTAAATCATTCTGTTTATTGGTGGTCGCAAGGAAATCCATATTATGCCTTCATACTTATTAATACTGGCTTATAAATACATTAAATGTAGCAATATTTTAGCTCTTGAACTCATAAGTGAAAATATAAAATATGTTGAAACGTTTTGATTACTATTGTGCCAAAATTAAATGATAAAGGTTGTTCAAGATAAACTGACCACGTTTGAAATCAACCTTAGAAAAAAAATCACTGATCATACCTGCATATATTTTAACAGGCGCACTGAGTGGCATGCGCCCAGTAAAGTTGGTAACGATGGGGGGAAAAGTAGTTCCATATATTATTGTCAAATAAAAGGTGTTAGGTAACTATTTATGATAACTTAAATTATTTCTTTCGCTTTCTGTTTTTTTTTGCATTCAAGTTTAAAAATGAACCGATTTGTAAAATACTCACTTTTATAATTATTTCAAATTTAACTTGACCGACGCATGAATAAAGTGATGAGACCGATGGTAATTTTAATTTTTCATAAGGCGGAAGAATACACAACGTGCATACAAGTCTATCTTTAAGCATTAAAAAAAATATTTGCTTCCTTTAACTTGGAAAAATATATATTGATGTAGAAAAAATATCGTTGAAATATATTAACGATTTATATCGATTTATCGTTGATGTAATATCGTCATTTCGGTATATCGATATTTTTTTCAACATCCCTAATCAAACCAACAAATTATGCAAATGCTAAAAGCAAAGAAAGTTAAATAGGCAACTATCTTGACATGTTATCCCTGGGAGTTTGAGGCGCAGGAGGCCGTTTCGCTTCTGTGTAGTTGACTGCTCTGTGGTCAGAGAAACGAGGAGAAGCAATAGTGATGCGGCGGAAATGAGACCTTGAATGGCCGAGCCCCCAGGGGTGGCCAATAGCGCCACAGTTAGCACACTGAAGCCCAGCTGAGAGGTTTTAGGCCGTTTCACACGATCGAATATTTACTTAACACAATTATTTGAATTCAATTTATTGAACAAAAAAAAAATCACTTCACTTGGCTTTCAGGGAATTACATTCAATAAGCTTTCAAGNTAGATTGGCATTTACATACAGTGTAAGTAATGTTATATACTGTCTTTCTTGTTATAGATGTATTCTCATTTCAAAGAGTATTATTTAGACTTTAAGATTTTGCCTCTTTAGTCGTGTCAAATAAAATAAGTTTAAAGATGAGCAGATTTGTAAAATATTCACTTTTATAATTATTTCAAATTTCACTTGATCGACGCATGAATAAAGTGATGAGACCCATGGAAATTTAAATTTTTCATAAAGCGGAAGAATACACAACGTGCATACAAGTGTATCTTCAAGCATTAAAAAAAATATTTGCTTCCTTTAACTTGGAAAAATATATATTGATGTAGAAAAAATATCGTTGAAATATATTAAAGATTCATATTGATTTATCGTTGATATAATATCGTCATTTCGGTATATCGATATTTTTTCAACATCCCTAATCAAAGCAACAAATTATTTAAATGTTAAAAGCAAAGAAAATGAAATAGGCAACTATCTTGACATGTTATCCCTGGGAGTTTGAGGCGCAGGAGACAGGAGGCCGTTTCGCTTCTGTGTTGTTGACTTCTCTGTGGCCAGAGAAACGAGGAGAAGCAATAGTGATGCGGCGGAGATGAGACCTTGAATGGCCGAGCCCCCAGGGGTGGCCAATAGCGCCACAGTTAGCACACTAAAGCCCAGCTGAGAGTTTTTAGGCCGTTTCACACGATCAAATATTTACTTAACACAGTTACTTGAATTCAATTTATTGAACAAAAAAAAAATCACTTCACTTGGCTTTCAGGGAATTACATTCAATAAGCTTTCAAGTCTCCAAACGAAAATTTATCACACTTTTGAATGAAACCAGTTTAAATAACGAAATAAAATTTTTAGAAGCATCTACAACGAAAATAATTGGTTAAACCAAAACACATTTTCTTCATATTATTGTATATTTTCTTTAAAAAAAAGTATGTNCACTTTTGAATAAAACCAGTTTAAATAACGAAATAAAATTTTTAGAAGCATCTACAACGAAAATAATTGGTTAAACCAAAACACATTTTCTTCATATTATTGTATATTTTCTTTAAAAAAAAGTATGTGTCCTTATTTTGTAAAAACTTTAAATGTGTGCATACAAATCTATTATTACGATATCATTTCCATTAATATTGTCAGAAAATTGGCGATCGCGGATAGACATTTTGGACTCAAGTAAATACAGCACATGCTATAAACGAAAATCTTGAAGAAAAACAAGACATTTGTGAAATTTAAAGAGAAAATGGCCGCGATTACGAAGTTCGTATGAAGTCATGTATCATTCAATGAATTGAATGAAATAAAAATTTGATCATGTGAAAGGGCCTTTAGACTGGTGCAGTTTTGGGAAATGACGGAAAACTTTCCGTTTTTCGATACATTTCATAACTGGCGGGAAAAATGGAAGATACACGGGGGAAAACAGACAATTTCTAACTTATAAATTTTGTTTAAACTAACGCATAGATTTTATAATTCGAAAAAACAACATCTGCAATCGGTTCCCAAAATATAATAGTAGTATCAATATTTTCAATACATACTTTTTATCTCGAACACCACCCGTCACGGGGCCGCGGTGGTGTAGTGGTCAGACCCTCGATTCGCGGTGGGGTAACTTTCGGATTTTCGCATGTGGTAATCGTGCCGGACGATGCCGGTGGTCGCCGGGTTTTCTCGGGGATCTCCCGTTTCCCCCGCTCTTGCATTCCGGTGATGCTCCATACTCGCCTCGTTACATCCTCATCGGCTCTCAAGAAGTCGATGTTAAGAGCCGCCAAAATCTCTCCAGTCCGTCATTTCCCGTCTTCTCTTTAGCATTCTTCATTCGATTACTACTTGCACTTTTTATTGCGGTTCGGGAATAAAGTGGAGTAAATCAGCATAGAAAAACTAACAGGAAACTACAGCCTCCGTGTCCTAACATTGAACTGCTTTTCTACCAACACGACTAGTAAAAACGGCGTGGATAAGATTTCAGGTTAGAACATTGTTTATGTCAACAAGGGCTTTGAGATGTTTGTACTCTTCCTGTGACAAATTCATATAAAAGTGCTTGTCATTTGAACTTTAAGATAAAGACAAAAACATGTTCATCACTGTTGACCATGCGACTTTGACATGTGGCAGTTGTGTTGCTTTATGGTAGATAAATACTGGATACATGCGCAGAAGACGAAGGATCTGTCTACCTCATCTTTAGTATGTGTTCTTGAGCGACAGCGAGAGGGTGAAGTGAGGTGGAGATGTAGCAGTGCCAGAATTCAAGTGCGTGTGGAAGTGGCAGATCCCCGAGAAAACCCGCCGACCAACGGCGTCGCCCGGCACGATTCACACATGCGAAAATCCGGGAGATATACCGCAGGGAACCGAACCCGGTTGGGATATGTGGGAGGCGAATGGTCTGACCACTGCACCACCGCGGGCCCCTTCTCCCATAACAAATACGGTGTTGCCCCGAACCTGAGTACAGTGAAACTTATTTGGTTTACATGAGGTGGGAGGATACGTTGCGAGCAGCCCGGAAGAAGAANCCGAACCTGAGTACAGTGAAACTTATTTGGTTTACATGAGGTGGGAGGATACGTTGCGAGCAGCCCGGAAGAAGAACATCAGCAGGGTTTCAGAAAAGTTGGAAGTAACAACGAGTAGAGTACGTTTGTTATTCATCCTACAGGCATATATTTCCTTTTGCAATAAAGGAACAAAATTAATAGAACGAAATATGGGTGGTGCTTAAGGCCTGCGCTTCAAATGTTCTGCATCACAGAATACGCGAGAATACAGAAGTGGAACACCCGCTTATACCGCGAACTCCAGCCTCACACGCCAGCAATATTGCGTCACTATCTAGCAACACGTCGGAACTCCGTNCCGAACCTGAGTACAGTGAAACTTATTTGGTTTACATGAGGTGGGAGGATACGTTGCGAGCAGCCCGGAAGAAGAATATCAGCAGGGTTTCAGAAAAGTTGGAAGTAACAACGAGTACGTTTGTTATTCATCCTACAGGCATATATTTCCTTTTGCAATAAAGGAACAAAATTAATAGAACGAAATATGGGTGGTGCTTAAGGCCTGCGCTTCAAATGTTCTGCATCACAGAATACGCGAAGAATACAGAAGTGGAACATCCGCTTATACCGCGAACTCCAGCCTCACACGCCAGCAATATTGCGTCACTATCTAGCAACACGTCGGAACTCCGTTCGCCAATCAGCGCTTGGTAACCTAATCGCCAGTCGGCAGCCCAGCCAATATGGAAAATCTCGCATTACGCCGTAGCCAATGAGACGCAAGGCCCGTTCCCAGAGCTTCACGCAACCAATCAGAGGATGGGGTACGCACACGTCAAAGGAACCGCCACGTCATTTTACTTTATCTACTCTGTGGCTGCAACATGATTGAAATACGTTTTTTTTGTGAAACTCTGGCGGGGTCGCCCCCCGGATTTTTTCGCACTTGGGAAACGTGCCGGACGATGCCGCTGGTCGGCGGGTTTCCTCGGGGATCTCCCNTTTACCGTCCGTCGTGCCGCGGTGTTGCCAGGTCACATTTTAGAGAAGTTAGTAGATATTTCAACAAAAAAAAAAATCCGTATAAAATTAGTACCGTAAAACTTGACAACTTTGTGCCACTTTTTGATATTTGCAAGCATAATCACCCTTTTTTTTAATTAAGATAACGGGTTGGGAAGTTTATCTAGCATAACTACACATATCAAAAATGTAATCCTGTGGCCAAAACAAATCCAGTTGGCAAGGGAAGGGAGGGGGAATTGTTTTTGTGTGGCCCATTGTTGTATACACAAGTAAGTCAACTATGGGCCACGTCTTCTTATCCCATTAAAATACGTGTCAAACGTGCCCTGGCCCAATGTTGTCACGCTACAATTATTCACGAGTCAAAACTGTATACGTTTTTGTTTTTTACATTTTCCCTTAATGTTTAATATGTGTTTTTCGTGTTTTTTGTCAAGTAAGTAGAAATTTCAATTGAACTTCAATATGTTATTTAAACACTAGATAGCTATCTCGTTCTGAAAGCAGCTGTGGCCCATTGTTGGGTCGCTGGCCCAAGGTTGTCGAATATTACGGTAGATGTTTGCAAATCTGCGTGGCTAAAACTCCGGTACATTAGAGTTGCTGTATTACACCAAAACTAAGAAACGTGCGTCCAATGTGCTGTTCTACGAGAAGAACACACACACCCTTCAGACGAGGCCTGTTGAGTGCTTTCAAGACGTCACGAACATTAAAAAAAACATAATTTTCGAGTACATTCCGAAATGGCCAAAAAACGTCTTTTTTCAATGCGCTGTATCTCGAAACATACGCGTCACATACATACAGAACTACTCAAGGGTCCTTCATTGAACCTTGCTGCAGACTTTACACCAACGAAATAACAGGATCACCGCTGGTAGTCCCGTAGGTACGTGCATTGCGACGAGAACACTGCGCGCCAGCTCAGAGCCTTGGGCTTAGCGGCGTTTGCGCACCTGTTGTGCGTGGCAGTGTCGGCCTTATCGCCCTGCGCTTCGCGGTTTCAAGAGAGGAATAAAAAGCTCCAGGTAGACGGGAGCCTTAAGGCTCAGTTTCGCCTTTTTTTGGAGAAATTATTCGTATTCGTGCCATAATTTCAGTTTCAGAGCTATCGTTGAAAATGTTTTAAAAACAGAATATTTACAATTGTCTGTTTGTTCAGTACGTTTGTATCTAATTTTCACTGTGTGTTATTATTTCCTGCTTGCAAAAAAGCAGGAACTTATTGATAAAATATATATATGTTGTCAACTTTTTACAAGCACAAAAATATTAAACAACTCATGAAATGTAAATTTTATATAATCGTACATTGTCAGTAGTTACTATGAATCCGAAATTATGTCGCGAAAACGAAGAACTTCTGCAAAAGTGATTAGACATCTGAGGCTCGAGTGGACGTAGGATTGTGGAGTCTAGCCTACAGGGAATATAATTCACGAAATGTTATTTATTATCTCTCGGTTTAAAGCCGATTCCGGCACACCAATGAAAGGTTGGAGTAGGTTTATGTAATTCGTATAAAAGTTAAGCGTTTTCGTCGAGGTCTGTGGCATTGGTTAATGTCGTTGTGGGGGAGCAGGGAGTGGAGAGAAAAAAACAACGAAAATAAAATAAATGGCGTTTTGCTTTTTTTCGCCTAAAATTGGCCACCAGCTGTCAAAATAGTGTCGTGACCAAATTGGTGTTCAGTGTGTCAATGAGTGGCATAAGGAAACGATTCTCTACTTTTAAAAAGTAAATCTGATTGAAAAATGGGACACCTGGGGCTGAGCTGTTACTACTCGTCTCTCACCACGGCGAACCGGTTTCGATACCCGGCGGGGTCTCTGCCGGATTTTTGCAAATGGGAATCGTGTTGGAAGATGCTGCCAGTCGGCGGGTTTTCTCGGGGATCTCCCGCTTCCCACGCCCTTGAATTCCGGCGCTGCTCCATTCTCACTTCGCTTCACCCTCATCGGCGACTTCTCTGTAAAGGATCTTCCCTAGTTGTCATATGGGTATCATTGTAACAAGTTGTGTATATTCTAAAAGATATGGAATATTTCTATGTAAATATTTTCTCAGGGCAGAACTGAAAGTCAATATTTTGTTGGCCGTTCATAAATGTTGTTATTGCAACACAAATGTGGTCATTGAAAAGTGTCAAAGTCAGCAAAAATCGCTGTACGCAGCTCTCTCTGCTTACGAACTTTATTCTTCTGTAAAACAGTGTTTTTAAGCTGTAGCTAGGGACACCCGATTTAAGCGAAAAAATTTCACAGCCAGTTTTACTTGATAACACTTTAGCTCAGATCCACTTTCGTGATTGGATGATAATTTAGGTTTCACACGTCTTAGGTGTCTGGCCCCCAATCACAGACGTACGCGGAGTAATGCGATTGGCCAGTCAAGAAAGAAAATTTCTTCTCTCAGAGATACGACACGACGTCAATAAGCAAACGAATGCTGCTGGAACGGGTCCGAAGGGTATTGAAATCTAGCATGTGCAGAAATCTTTTCGCGAAATTCGGGTGTCTAGCTATATTTTTATAATTTTTTTCGGAACATGCCCGGCTCTCCGCTCCACCTCCCCTCCTGTACCTGATCCTCCAAGGTATCACAGGAGACAACTTACAGAGCCTAATTTCGTATGGACAGTCCGGTATTACTACCTTGAGTCTCTAGAAAACATGCCCCTCCACTTGACCGCCCCAACGGACAGGCTTCGCAGGTCTGATTGACTTCCACTCTGAGTGGAGGACGGAAAAGATGGCTTTTACAAAACCTTCGTCGTCGCCGCTTAAAGTTCTGAGATAACAGAACACACGCGGAGTTTGTGTTAGCTATTTTCCATCGCCGTCGCGACGCTTGTTTACTAGGGAGTCTCTTGAAGGCTCCCGCATACATGGCGCTTGAACTACGCTGTAGAAAAGTTTTTAAATACAGGTTTTTTAAAATAAAGCATTAGACGCTCGTCCAGTATGCTGATCTCACATGAGAAACGCCATTTCAGAGCACTCCCCCCTGGCAAAAAAAAAAAACCGATTTTTTAAAGCGCTGCAGCTCAAAGTATACGCGTCAGAGACATTCAAAGGTACTCAAGGTGCCCGTATCGAACCTTGCCACAGACTTTCCATAAAATAAATTATGAGGTTCGCCGTTGAAAGACTCATAGGTAGGGACCACGTGTTTTTCTCGAAAAGATTTACGGGAAGACTAGACTCCAATGTCCTATAGCATACGTGCAGTTTCCCTTTGGTTATAGGCCACGTGTCTTAAGTCCGGAGATAGTGCGTCACCTGACCGGGCCGATCAGAATTACGTAACTCCAACACTGAGTGTCCGTAGTCCTGAAGTATTTCCGCGAAAAAAAACAGGTCGCCCTGCTCATAGGTACACGTAGCTCGACGAGAACACTGATGCACGCCAGTTCGAAACCTTGCGCTTAGTGGCGATTTACCGTCCGTCGTGCCGCGGTGTTGCCAGGTCACATTTTAGAGAAGTTAGTAGATATTTCAACAAAAAAAAAAAATCCGTATAAAATTAGTACCGTAAAACTTGACAACTTTGTGCCACTTTTTGATATTTGTAAGCATAATCACCCTTTTTTTAATTAAGATAACGGGTTGGGAAGTTTATCCAGCATAACTACACATATCAAAAATGTAATACTGTGGCCAAAACAAATCCTGGTAGCACGGGAAGGGAGGGGGGTTGTTTATGAGTGGCCCATTGTTGTATACACAAGCAAGTCAACTATGGGCCACATCTTCTTGTCCCATTAAAATACGTGTCAAACGTGCCCTGGCCCAATGTTGTCACGCTACAATTATTCACGAGTCAAAACTGTATACGTTTTTGTTTTTTACATTTTCTCTCAATGTTTAATGTGTGTTTTTCATGTTTTTTGTCAAATAAGTACAAATGTCAATTGAAAATCAGTATGTTATTTAAACGCTAGATAGCTCTCTCGTTCTGAAAGCAGCTGTGGCCCATTGTTGGGTCGCTGGCCCAAAGTTGTCGAATCTTACGGTAGATGTTTGCAAATCTGCGTGGCTAAAACTCCGGTATATTAGAGTTGCTGTATTACACCAAAACTAAGAAACGTGCGTCCAATGTGCTGTTCTACGAGAAGAACACACCCTTCAGACGAGGCCTGTTGAGTGCTTTCAAGACGTCACGAACATTAAAAAAAACATAATTTTCGAGTATACTCCGAAATGGCCAAAAAACGTCTTTTTTCAATGCGCTGTATCTCGAAACATACGCGTCACATACATACATAACTACTCAAGGACCCTGCATTGAACCTTGCTGCAGACTTTACACCAATGAAATAATAAGGTCACCGCTGAAAGTCCCATAGGTACGTGCATTGCGACGAGAACACTGTACGCCAGTTCAGAGCCTTGGGCTTAGCGGCGATGGCGCACCTGTTGCGCGTGGCAGTGTCGGCCTTATCGCCCCACCGCTTCGCGGCCTCAAGAGCNAAGAGCGGAATAAAAAGCTCCAGGTAGACGGGGGCCTTAAGGCTCGGTTTCGCCTTTTTTTTGGAGAAATTCTTCGTATTCGTGCCATAATCTCAGTTTCAGAGCTATCATTGAAAATGTTTTATAACATAATATTTACAATCTACTTTTTTTTTATACGTTTGTATCTAATTTTTGCTGTGTGTTATTATTTCCTGCTTGCAAAAAGGCAGGAACTTATTGATAAAATATAAATATTTTCTCAACTTTCTACAACAAGCAGATAACACACACTTAAAATTACGCACAAAAATATTAAACAACTCATAAAATGTAAATTTTATATAATCGTACATTGTCAGTAATTTACTATGGATCCTAAATTATGTCGCGAAAACGAAGAACTTCTGCAAAAGGGACGAAGCCGGGACTTAAGGCAAGCATTCCCCCGCAATATTGGATTCTTAATTTTTCTAGCCCATTAACGTTTTTAAAAAAGAAAATTTCGAACGTATCCCATAAGCCCAAATAGCTATTGACCTCACAATGCAGTACAGACAAGACAAGGGAACTATGAATTCATAATTATGTCACAATTTTAAATCTGCCAAAATTTAGCAAAATCAATAGGTATTGTGACATAACTACGAGTTAGATCAGTTGTTATGCCTGTACTACAGTGTAAGTTGTGTACCTAGTTGAGTATGTGGGTTATTTTTGCAATTTTATTTTTTAAAACTATAAACAAAAAAAAAACCAAGAATACAATATGGCGGGGGAAGGTTCACCGTAGGATCTACTTTCACCTCATTCCGTATCCTTCCAACATATGTTAAATTTAAATTTACATGAGCCTAATGTCTTTATTCATGAGCCAGTGAAACGAGACCAGGAAACTTGCCTGTAATGCAACTTCGTAATTTAAAGTCTATGAAGCAAAAGTACACCAATTTTATTTGCCCTAATTTTAAATATTTCACTCAAAATATAACGTTAAGTCTTCAGAACTATTTTTTTTATTGATTTACTGCCAACCTAACTGGGAGCCTGCATGCCTGTGTGTGCGGTGGTGTACGTGCAGTTATTGGCCAGTAATTTTTCTCGAAGGTTGATTTCAAAACTGCTCACTTTATCGTGGACTGTCTGTGCGAGCTATTCACGGTAAAGCGAGCACGTTTCAAAGCCCTCTAATTTGGAATATTAGTCAATAAATATATTTTATTTTAGCCTTAGACGACTTCAAAGTGCGGTAAAATCTTGACGCTGTGTTTATTACTTATATGGCGGTATTTATTTGAAAGGATAAAAAGTGGCTGAAAGGAAAAGTAACCAGGGCCTCAAAAGTGCTCACTTTACCGTGAACAGCCTATACCCGTGTGTATCATAAAAACGCGGCGGGTCTCCGAGTCGCACAGTGTCGTTACTCTTCTGTCGAGCGATGCTTGGCGAGAGAAACCACAAAACGTACGGAACTGAACACGACCACGGAGCATCCCTTTTATACACTGAAGAGCCAAAAAAATTGGTATACCTGCCTAATATCGCATAGGGCCCCCCGCGAGCACGCAGAAGTGCCGCAAGACGACGTGGCATGGACTCGGTATGCAGGCAGCATTGAAATCTGCGCCAATTTGAGAAAGGGTTGCACGTCTGTCACGTTTAATGATTCTCGTCAGTCGTCGTTCGTCCCGTTCGTTCGCGATCTTTTTCCGGCCGCAGCGATGTCGAAGATGTGATGTTTTACCGGATTCCCGATATTCACGGTACACTCGTGAAATGGTCGTACGTGAACATCCAAATGTTATCGCTACCTCGGAGATGCTATGTCCCATCTCTCGTGCGCCGACTATAACGCCACGTTCAAACTCACTTAAATCTTGATAACCTGCCATTGCAGCAGCAGTAACCGATCTAGCTGCCGACCGCATCGCGTTACTCTGATTGGTTCCATACCTCTGTTGTTTGCATACGCACGCCTGTGCCAGTTTTTTTTCTCTCTCTTCAGTGTATCTTCTTATCAGCGCAGGACAGCTAGGAACATATCAAGACATATTTTTTTTACATGCGAAGTTACGTTTTCGCTCCTCATCGCCAACTATTTCTCATCACAAATCGTCCTATTTCCAACTGTATTACCTACTCCTGAAATTATTTTATGGCATACATTTTGAAAGCAGATAATGCGTTATGTCATCATTTTTAAATACTCAACCAGAAATTAAAATTCAGGAAATGTACCAACATAAGAATAAATTAAAAAATTTTCTTTGCTTAGTAAAATAAAAAATAAAAAAAAACGCAATACAAATATATTGAATAGGTTTAAACAAGTGTTAGGATATGTAGGCCTATATTTCAAAAGTTAAAAAATTCACGTCAGCATTAATAAAATATTGGAGTAAAATGTAATGGTCACGAAACTTTGCCTCAGCTTCCTCAGAGAGATAAAAGCTATAGGAAGATCAGTCTCAAAAGCATTTGTATAATGGCGAGGTTTATTTATTTCAGAATAAAAGAATTTTGAGTTTGATTACAAAAACTCGCCTTATATGTTGCAAGATAAAATAGTTAAGGTTCCCCTACTGTTCGGCGTCCCATGCGGTCGCATATTTCGAATGAGCCTTAATACGTCCCTGAGGACAGCGATACACTTGTTTAACGATAGGGGTGGTGAAATTTCTCGAAAACATTTCAAGATAAGTTAAATTTCAAAATAATCTAGGGTCGTTTACCTATCTTGACTTGCTGAATTACACAATTATTTATGAAAATTGCAACACCCAGAAAGAATGGTCCGAATGAATCCAAACTCAGAGGATGTGTAGAACAGCGTACCGGCAATAAGTGATTACGACTGCAGAGAAATGGCGTACACGTAGGCCCAGCATTGCCCTCTCTTGTGTGACCGGAAAGTTCAATGTTACGCCAAGCTCAGTCCGTGAAGAGCCGTCAAACAAAGTGAAAACAAGTGCCAGTATGCCTCGTCGACGTCAAAGAACGCCATATCATCATGTGAGTGAGTTCGATCTCGACTCCTACGTATTGAGGTCAATTTGAACAGCAACCACTACATCAGGAAGGTTTTAGAGCCCGAGGTTTTGCCTCTTTTCCAGGTGACTCAACATGCCATATTTCAGCAGGACAATGCTCGGTCACATGTGGCTAAGAATGTGCAAGTCTTCTTCAATGAACGACGGGTACCACTGCTTTCCTGGCCTGCACGTTCGCCTGACATGTCACCTTTCGAGCATGTCTGTGATATGGTTGGTCGGCGACTTGTTCGTCTCGGACCTCCAACAACCACTGTTGATGCTTTGTGAACTCGCATACAAAGCGCGTGGTGGGAGATTCCCCAGGAACATATTATGGTCCTCTTTGATTCCATGCCATGACGTTTAGGGTCTCTGATTGCAGCACATGGGGGCTTCACAACATACTGAATTCTTTAAGACAGAGATCATGCACAGTTATATAATCCTAATCAATTGTGCATAGTCATGTACCTAATCTGAGGTATAAAGTTAATTTCAGTCACATGTATCCTTTTTGGTGTTGCATTTTTCACAATCGTCGGTGTACTTTTTGAAACGTGAACTGTCTGCACACGAATTACGCAGGGGCCATACCGATGTTGCCGAATTCTGAATGGCCAGGTGAAATATGAAAACACCTCAATCAGACAGCAACCAATGGCAATAGACCAACTGCTGTTAGGTGCTTATAGCATTGAAGTCTACACGACGTCAATAAGCAAACGAATGCTGCTGGAACGGCCCGTAGGGCATTGAAATCCAGCATGTGCAGAAATCTTTTCGCGAAATTCGGGTGTCCCCAGCTATAGCGACAATGCTGTATCTTCTCTGAAAAGATGGCTTTTACAAAACTGCATCGTCATCGCTTGAAATTCTGAGATAACAGAACACACGCGGAGCTTGTGCTAGCTATTTTCCATCGCCGTCGCGACGCTTGTTTACGGCCGGACGTGACATTGAGGGGTTTGAAATTGTTTACTAGGGAGTCCCTTGAAGGCTCCCGCATACATGGCGCTTGAACTACGCTGTAGAGTGTTTTAAATACATGTTTTTGTAATGAAGTATTAGACGCTCGTCCAGAGTGCTGATCTCACACGAGAAACGCCATTTCAGAGCACTCCCCCGTACCAAAAAAAAAAAATGAATTTTTTAAAGCGCTGCAGCTTAAAATATACGCGTCAGAGACATTCAAACGTACTCAAGGTGGCCGTGTCGAACCTTGCCACAGACTTCCCATAAAAAAATTACGGGGTTCGCCGTTGAAAGTCTCATAGGTAGGGACCACGTGTTTTTATCGAAAAGATTTACGGGAAGACTAGACTCCAATGTCCTATAGCATACGTGCAGTTTCCCTTTGGTTATAGGCCACGTGTCTGAAGTCCGGAGATAGTGCCTTACCTGTCTGGGCCGATCAGAATTACGTAACTCCAACACTGAGTGTCCGTAGTCCTGAAATATTTCCGCGAAAAAAACAGGTGGCCCTGCTCATAGGTACACGTAGCTCGACGAGAACACTGATGCACGCCAGTTCGAAACCTTGCGCTTAGTGGCGATTGCGCTCTTGTTACGCGTGGCAGAGTCCGCCCTTATCGATCTCGCGGCTTATCGGCCTCAAACGCCGAAAACAGCTCCAGGTAGGTGGGCCGCTTAAGGGGTGGAGCGGGATATCACCGAGAAAACCCGTGGACCAGAGGCATCGTCCGGCACGATTCCCACGCACGGGAGCCTGAGTGGGGGACGAGTAGTCTGGCCACCGCNCACTTCACTCTTTAGCGAGAGATCGGTGGAGACGGCAACGCTGCGCTGCAGTCGTGGATGAGGTGCCGGTGTTATTGCCGGCCGTGTAATGTCACCGGCTTCCCACAAGCACCGACGCATTCTTCCAACGCAAAGTCCCGTTCGCGCATGCTCAGGAGGTGAAGGCCACGCCCCGTCACGCTAGGTCTGTGCACCGGCCACTGTCCACCCGCTGGCAGCTGCGAAATTTGAATAGGATATCAAGTGCCGGACTTCCGCCTAGGGCCCAGCGTTTCCTAACCTTCTACAGCCACGGACCCCTAGGAAATCAAGTCAGTCTCGCACACCGCCCGCTGGGGCACGTTCGTCGTGCTAAGTAAGCGTAGCGATTACCAGACACCTGGTGGCATTTATTTATCATTGTTAAATGGTCCAGAGATGAGACTGCGGACCCCCATACATATACTCGCGGATCCCGGGTTAAGAAACACTGGTCTAGGCGAACAAGGCACCTGCCTAGGGCAACTAGCCTCTGGAGGGAGGGGGAGGGGGGTGCTTGCTACGGGACTAACTGTTTTTTTAAATGATTTGTTTATCAAGAAAATCAAACAACAGTAATTAAATTAATAGAAGACACAGGACAAGACAGCGCTATTTATTATTACAGTAGCCAAATCAAATGGGGCCCCGAACTCTGTAATTGCCAAGAAGCCTTGGGTCTCTAAGTCCGGCCCTGAGGATATCCCATGTAAAGGGGGTTCAGGTCCCGCCATTTTGGATGTTCTATTTTCGGCTGCTACCCGCAAACGTGGATTTTGGGTGGAATTTTTTTCCGTACGACATGACACAGGGTATAGCTTAATGCGTTTTTTTAAATCTGTCCTGTTCGACTGCCGTAGCTATTATGACCTCTGCGGTAGCTCCCACAAAATAATCAATTATTTTATCTCGGCTCTTAGAAGTTAGAAAATATCAAATGAAGAGAAGCTGTAACAATTCAATAACACTCAAGGAAGATATTATTCATGCTTTGCTGTGCCAAAAATTGTAATGCACCTCCTGAATTCGAATTTGTGGCGGGAAACCTATAAAAAGTAATTAGGCAGGGACTGCCTCCCATTAAGGAAATATCTTTCCCAGCGCGTTAATTTTAAAGATAGGCGTTTCAAACAAAATTAATTCTTCGCGATTTTTTTCAGAAGTTCCATAAAGCGGAGATATTTCCTTCCTGTTTGAAAGAAATTTTTAAAATTTATGTTTAAAAAAAAATACTTACTGCCTACCTATATTGAAAATGTACGCTCGTAGGGCTCTTCTCCTAAGATAGTTCGTGAAGAATACAATTTGTTTGAAACGTCTGTCTTTAAAATCAACGCACCGAGGCGAAATTTCCTTAACATGGGATTTCCTATTTAAATTTTGTACCTGACCTGTATATTTTCAGATACAGCGCTTTGAAAAAGCTATTTCCAGCCATTTTGGAGTTTTCAAAAATAGTGTGTATAATGTGCGTGGTGTCTTGAAAGCACTCAACAGGCCTCGTCGTCAGAAGTGTGTGTTCTTCTCGTAGATCAGCACACAAGACGCCTACGGTTAGAAATTTCTGTAGATTTACGGAAACTTTTACGGATATGTAAAGTTAATTTACGGAAAGGCACTTCGTAATGAAGAATAACTGAAATGATCCCCGTAAATATAAAATACGGAAGCTCTTCGTATTCTTATGGCTACGATTTCGAGACACGAACAATGCCGATGATACCCGAAGCGTATGAAATCCCATCTTTACAATACTACTCCGTGTAAAATAGTAGTAGGTGAGTGGCGAACCACTCACGGAGTGCAAATTCGTTGATTCTTGTTCAATTTCCGCTGCAGGACAAAACCTTCTGTATACACAGTGAAACACGCACGTAACGGAAATAAAACACTACATTCGCAACCTCGTTTTATAAACCGCAAATGCAGCAAGCGCTCTAACACGACTTGAAACTAAGACAGGCGCTTTCGTCACTTTCAAGTAAAATACATATTTACAAAATCCTTCCTATATGTGAGTATTTCCAGTTATTGATTGTTAATTTTTTCGATTTTTGTTTAAATCCCACTACAGGACTAAATATTTAAATTGTTTTTAACTTCTTTGTTATACACGGTGAAATACATTACGAAAATAAAACTATTTTTTCTTACTCCTGTTTGTAAACCTAAAATAAAAAAAACAAAATCGCACAAACTCGAACGTGACTAGAAACTAATAGCTACATGCATTATTACATATAAATTACTCATTTACAACATTATTTCTTGTAAAAGCGTGGTAGTGGATAATGTGTTGGGTTGCCAAAAGTTTTTTTCAGAGTTAAAATCCCGCCACCAGACAATTTTTTTTTTATAGTCGTTTTTAAATACAGCGAATCACCTGCATAACGAAAGTAAAACTTTTTTTGGTTACCTCTTTTTATAAAGAGCAGATTAAAAAAAAGCAACTTGCAAGTTTGTTGACACGTTCCGTGAATTCACGGAGATTTATGTAAAATTTACGGTGAGAACGCCATAAAAAAAAATGAAAATAACGCAATTTAACGCAGATATCTGGATAATTTGTAACCGGCATTTTCCGTAATTTTACGGACAATTGTTCTAACAGTGCACGTTTAATAGTTTCGAAAAAAAAAAGTGAATTACGAACACTGAAAAGCAGTTCAAGGACCAGGTGGGCGGGAGCCTTAAGGTTTATTCTACTCCAGGTTGGAAAGCTTAATACTTTTAGTTTGGCAACTAACATGTTTCGCCGCCGGGGTGCGCTGGTGTTGAATGTGTACCGGATTTTTCCGTTTTGTATGTAAGTAGGTTGGACAACTGTAATCTTCATAAACTATACATAATTCTGTAAAATCTCCATATTTGTAATGTGTTTGTATCTACGTAAAGAATAAACTTTTTTTCTGCTTTCAAGAATGGAATTATAACGAAACATGTTGTCGTAAACTGGTTGTAGCAAAAAGTTTGCTTACACTATTATTTTATTTATATATAACAACTAAATCGAAAAAAAAAAAATAGCGGAATGGTTAAAAACATTATTTTTTAGAGCTTAAGGAATCTCCTTAGCAGGAAGATCTGCCTCATCTCAAGCTATTTTGTTTTAAAAAAAAATTCTCAATATCCAAGCATTATCTGAAGAAAATATTTTTTCGGAGCGAAGTTACTGTAGTGGAAATTATGCCATTGGTGTGCAAAAAATTATTATAAAAAATCTCGCATTCTGCAAGAGATAATACGTTTCTAAAATCGAGCGAGTTACCTGGAGCTGATTGGCGAACGGCGTTTCAACATTTTTCCTGTCAAGTAACGCCATTTTGGTGGCGTGTGCTGCTGAAGTTGGCGGTACAAGGGATTGTTTCACTTCTGTATTTTCAAGTATTCTGTGCCACGAGTAACGCTTGTGTTACATGTGCACGTGGAGCTGGGCCACGCCCCTCCAACACGGCGGACCAATAGCAGACGCTCGTGCGTGGGGTGTTCTGGGTAGGCTAGAGAAACGGAGACGTGGCCGCACAGAACCTAAGAATACAGAGGCGAAGTAGCCGTCCGTACGTCCGGCGGTCACGTGATCTTCAACTGATCGCAGGGCAACTTTTTTTCGACCCGTCCTCCATCAGTCAAACATTTACCAAACTCAAACTCTCGATGGACGGACGGATGAGCCACTGCCTTCAGACGATATTCCTTAGACGTGAATACGCACTTTGAAATAAGGCGAAATAAACGCAAGGCGGTGGATCTGGTATACTCGTATTAACCTTTTTGGTGGCAAATTCAAAAATTTTAAATATATAAAAAAAACTTACGTGTAAATTTTTATCACGTAAAAAAAATTATTTCCCCAAAATGTTTCTCTCTCGAAAATGTATTTCCGAACCAAAATATATCTCTCCAACTAAAGAGAAAGATCGCGATGTTAAGTTGTCAGACTGAAATTTTGCCTTACAGAAGGATTGGCGGACGGCGGATTGATGTGAATCGCTTCCAACTGACGGACGAACGACTGACGGATTCGACGGACTATTGTGAGTCTACCCTAACTTGCCAACCGGCAGTTCAGCCAGTTCAGCCAGTTCTCCCTCAACACGCGGTAGCCAGCCAGACACAAGGCCCGTTCCCCAGAGCTTCGCGCAGCCAATCAGAGAGTGGGTACTACCAGGTCACAGGAACCGAAACGCCATTTTATCTCTGAGTAATTATTTACTCTTTGACGCGACGTTTTAACAACGTGCAACAGTCGATGGAGTGGTTATGTTTCCATGGCCGCCTGAAGACGATTCGCACCGCAAGCCTGTTGGCAACAGTGGTTTCAGTAGGCACGTAACTCGGCTCTCAGAGTCGAGAGTGTTAGCTGGCTCCTAGTGGTGCACTTCTGCGCGCCCGCCTGTTCTGCGTCCTTGCGCCCCGGTGTGCGATCTCTTGGGGCGCCACTCGGCCGGCCGACCTCTCGACGTAGATCACCGGAATTTCCGACGACCGTCGGACGCCGACCAGACAGAGCTGGCGTGACGTCGGCAGGAACACCGACGCAGTGGGACGCCTCCAGCGCGTCTCTCACCAGCGACCATCATTTCACGTATAGTCCGTTCATTGTAAAGTAAGCACTTTTGAAATTGACGCTTGAAAAACAATTCGATGTCCGTTACTGCGTGCATTTGAACTAACACGCTGACTGTCATGCCGTCTGTAACGTTGGCAACGAGGCAGGGAAAACACTTTCATGTATCGGCGTCGTTGGTAGTGTAACATTTTAATTTTTGGGACAGTAAATTTTATTTATTTTATTTTCTGTTTGTTTTGTGCGCAGAAGTGTGAGAATATGTTAATTAGCGACACATTTACATCTTTAATGACTAGAGCTAGTGATTTTTCGCTGAAAAAAAAAAATATTCGTGCACGGTAGACTTCAACACTGTTATAACCCCAACAGCAGTTTGTCTATTGCAATTAGTTGCTGTCTGCTTGAGAAGGCGTTTTCATATTTGACCTGGCCACTCACAATTCGGCAACATCGGCGCAGCTCCTACGTGATTTGTGTGCAGACGGTTTAACACGTGTCAAAAAGTAATTCAGCCACTCAAGATAGGTAAACGACCCTACAGTGTTTTGAAATATAACTTGTTGTTGAAATCTTTTCGCTAAATTTTACTNCACTCAAGATAGGTAAACGACCCTACAGTGTTTTGAAATATAACTTGTTGTTGAAATCTTTTCGCTAAATTTTACTACCGCTATTAATGGTTTTGGCAGTTACACCTGACTAACGCACGAATGAAGCGATCACGCCAATGTCAATGTTAATTTTCATTACGGTGGAAATATACAAAACGGGGCATAAAATATATATACTAAACAGAGCTTTCNAATGTCAATGTTAATTTTCATTACGGTGGAAATATACAAAACGGGGCATAAAATATATATACTAAACAGAGCTTTCAAAAGTGCTCATTTTACCTTGAACAGCTAGTTTCGTTTTTCTATGATGTAATTAAGAATACAGACGTGAAATAGCCCTTTATTCCGTCAACTCCAGCCGCACGCGCCAGCAATATGGCGTCACTAGCCAGCAACATGTTGGAACGCCGTCCGCCAATCAGCGCCTGGTAACTTACTTGCCAGCCGGCAGCACAGCCAGTAGGGAACCTTCTGCAACACGCGGTAGCCAGTCAGACACAAAAACCGTCCCCAGAGCTTCGCGCAGCCAATCAGAGATGGGGACGCCTACGTCAAAGGAAATCGCCACGAAATTTCGTCTCCATGCACTTATTTACTCTGTGATGATACTTACAGTATGCTGCGAGTTAAAAAAAAAAACGAACGGCGAAGTACATTAAATAACTGACAAACATGACCGAAATAAGTGTTTTCGGAGATAATGAAATAGCCTGCTATCTACGCCCATCACGAGACACAAGTCAAGGCGAGATATTGATTACACTTTCACTTTTTTTTCCTTTTGATCCAAATTAAGGTCATCGCGGAGTCATACAGGCGACATTTCGATACAGCGGCGGAGGTTGAATTTAATAATGGACCTGCCGCTTATAATAACTGTACTCATGGGCGTTGTATAAAAACTGCCGGAAGGCCCGTAGGGTACTTACAACTTGCCTGCGTCGGAATATTTTCACGAAAATCTGGTGTACCTACTACTAATGAAGAGAGTTATGAATTTACTATAACATATTTCTTGGCAAGACATTTTTCATAAATACGGTAGCTAGCTCTGACTTATACGACTTGGTGATTATTTTTGATATACGGTTCACAGTAAAGTGAGCACTTACGAAAGCTCTATTTAAGATCTATCGCCATATGTAAAATTTACATTACCGTGGGCCTAATTACATTATTCATGCGCCAGTCAAGTGAAAACGCAGGAAATGTAGGGAACCTAATATGCCCGAGTCGTACTCGAATGTGTAGGGGCAGTGAAATTTCGCGAAAAGATTTCGAGACATGTTATACTTCAGAACACTGTATTTTTGGACACGTTCTCCGCCCTTAATATTTATTGGTGTAGACCGTCGGCAGGCTTCGCTAGCGCATGTGTTCTGGCTGCAAAAAAATGCCTGGACGCGGGGAGCGTCAAATCAAATAGGAAAGTACATACATACAACAGTAATTAAATTAATAGAGGACACAGGACAATACAGCGCTATTTATTATTACAGCAGCCAAATCAAATGAGGCCCTGAACTCTGTAATTGCCTAGAGGCCTTGGGTCTCTAAGTCCGGCCCCTGATGATATCCCATGTAAAAACGGTTCAGGTCCCGCCATGTTGGATGTTCTATTTTCGGCTGCTACCCGCAAACGTGGATTTTAGATGGAATATTTTTCCGTACGACATGACATAGGGTATAGCTTACTGCGTTTTCTTAAATCCGTCCTTTTCGACTGCCGTAGCTGTTATGACCTCTGTGGTAGCTTCCACAAAATAATAAATTATTTTATCTCGGCTCTTAGAAGTTAGAAAATATCAAATGAAGAGAAGCTGTAACAATTCAATAACACTCAAGGAAGATGATATTCATGCTCTGCTGTGCCAAAAATTGTAATGCACCTACTGAATTCGAATTTGTGGCGGGAAATCAATAAAAATTAATTCGACAGTGACTGACTCCCCTTAAGGAAATTTCTTTCCCAGCGCGTTAATTTTAAAGATAGGCGTTTCAAACAAAATTAATTCTTCGCGAATTTTTTCAGAAGGTTCCTTAAGCGGAGATATTTCCTTCCTGTTTAAAAGGAATTTTTAAAATTTATGTTTAAAAAAAAATACTTACTGCCTACCTATATTGAAAATGTACGCTCGTAGGGCTCTTCTCCTAAGATAATTCGTGAAGAATACAATTTGTTCGAAACGCCTGTCTTTAAAATTAATGCACCGAGGCGAAATTTCCTTAACATGGGATTTCGTATTTAAATTTTGTACCTGACGTGTATATTTTCAGATACAGCGCTTTGAAAGTCATTTTCAGCCATTTTGGAGTTTTCGAAAATAGTGTTTGTAATGTGCGTGGCATCTTGAAAGCACTCAACAGGCCTCGTCCGTCTGAAGTGCGTGTTCTTTTCGTAGATCCGCACACAAGACGCCTACTGTTAGAAATTTCGGTAGATTTACGGAAACTTTTACGGATAAGTAAAGTTAATTTGCGAAAAGGCACTTCGTAATGACGAACAGCTGAAATGAGCTCCGTAAATATAAAATACGGAAGCTCTTCGTATTCTTATGGCTACGATTTTGACACACCAACAATGCCGATGATACCCGAAGCGTATGAAATCCCATCTTCACAATACTACTTCTTGTAAAATAGTAGTAGGTGAGTGGCGAACCACTCATGGAGTGTAAATTCGTTGATTCTTGTTCAATTTCCGCTGCAGGACAAAACCTTCTGTATATACAATGAAACGCGCACATAACGGAAATAAAACACTACATTCGCAACCTCGTTTTATAAACCGCAAACACAGCAAGCGCTCTAACACGGCTTGAAACTAAGACAGGCGCGTTCGTCACTTTCACGTAAAATCCATATTTACAAAATACTTCGTATATGTGAGTCTTTCCAGTTATTGATTGTTAATTTTTCGATTTTTGTTCAAATCCCACTACAGGACTAAATATTTAAATTGTTTTTAACTTCTTTGTTATACACGGTGAAATACATTACGAAAATAAAACTATTTTTTCTTACTCCTGTTTGTAAACCTGAAATAAAAAATATAAAAAAAAAAACAAAATCGCACACACTCTAACATGACTAGAAACTAATAGCTACATGCATCATTACTTATAAATTACTTATTTACAACATCATTTCTTGTAAAAGCGTGGTAGTGGAAAATGTGTTGGGTTACCAAAAGTTTTTTTTCAGAATTAAAATCCCGCCACCGGACTAATTTTTTAATTTTTATAGTCGTTTTTAAATACAGCGAATCACTTACATAACGAAAGTAAAATTTTTTTTTGGTTACCTCTTTTTATAAAGAGCAGATTAAAAAAAGCAACTTACAAGTTTGTTGACACGTTCCTTGTGAATTCACTGATATTTATGTAAAATTTACGGAGAGTACGCCATTGGAAAAAACTAAAATAACGCAATTTAACGCAGATGTCTGGATAATTTGTAACCGGCATTTTCCGTAGTGTTACGGACAATTTTTTGTAACAGTGCTCGTTTAATAGTTTCGAAAAAAAAAAGTGAACTACGAACACTATGAAAAGCAGTTCAAGGACCAGGTAGGCGGGAGCCTTAAGGTTTGTTCTACTTCAGGTTGCAAAGCTTATTACTTTTAGTTTGGCAACTAACATGTTTCGCCGCCGGGGTGCACTGTCATCGCATGTGTACCGGATTTGTCCGTTTTGTATGTAAGTAGATTGGATAACTGTAATCTTCATAAACTATACATAATTCTGTAAAAGCTCCATATTTGTAATGTGTTTGTATCTACGTAAAGAATTAACTTTTTTTCTGCTTTCAAGAGTGGAATTATAACGAAACATTTTGTCGTAAACTGGATGTAGCAAAAAGTTGGCTTACACAGTTATTTTATTTATATATAACAACTAAATCGAAAGAAAAAAATAGCCGAATGGTTAAAAACATTATTTTTTAGAGCTTAAGGAACGTATTTAGCAGGAAGATCGGCCTCATCTCAAGCTATTTTGTTTTTAAAAAAAAATCTCAATATCCAAGCATTATCTGAAGAAAACATTTTTTTTCCGGAGCGAAGTTGAAAGTCTGTTCTTCGTTAGAGTAGTGGAAATTATGCCACTGGTGTGCAAAAAAACTATTATTAAAAATCTCGCATTCTGCAAGAGATAATACGTTTCTAAAATCGAGCGACTTACCTGGAGCTGATTGGCGAACGGCGTTTCAACATTTTTTCTGTCAAGTGACGCCATTTTGGTGGCGTGTGCGGCTGGAGTTGGCGGTGTAAGGGACTGTTTCACTTCTGTATTTTAAAGTATTCTGTGCCACGAGTAACGCTTGTGTTACATGTGCACGTGAAGCTGGGCCACACCCCTCCGACACGGCGGACCAATAGCAGACGTTCGTGCGTGGGGTGTTCTGGGTAGGCTAGAGAAACGGAGACGTGGCCGCACAGAACCTGAGAGTACAGAGGCGAAGTAGCCGTCCGTCCGTCCGGCGGTCACGTGATCTTCAACTAATCGCAGGGCAACTTTTTTTCGACCCGTCCTCCATCAGTCAAACATTTACCAAACTCAAACTCTCGATGGACGGACGGATGAGCCACTGCCTTCAGACGATATTCCTTAGACGTGAACACGCACTTTGAAATAAGGCGAAATGAATGCAAGGCGGTGGATCTGGTATACTCATATTAACCTTTGGTGGCAAATTAAAAAATTTTATCACGTAAAAAAAATTATTTCCCTAAAATGTTTTTTCTCTCGGAAATGTATTTCCAAACCAAAATATATATCTCCAACTAAAGAAAGATCGCAATGTTAAGTTGTCACACTGAAATTTTACCTTACAGAAGGATTGGCGGGCGGTGGATTGACGTGAATCGCTTCCAACTGACGGACGAACGACTGACGGATTCGACGGACTATAGTGAGTGCAGCCTAACTTGTCAACCAGCAGTTCAGCCAGTAGGGAACCTCCCTCAACACGCGGTAGTCAGCCAGACACAAGGCCCGTTCCCCAGAGCTTCGCGTAGCCAATCAGAGAATGGGTACTACCAGATCACAGGAACCGAAACGCCATTTTATCTCTGAGTAATTATTTACTCTTTGACGCGAAGTTTTAACAACGTGCAACAGTCGATGGAGTGGTTATGTTTCCATGGCCGCCTGAAGACGATTCGCACCCCAAGCCTGTTGGCAACAGTGGTTTCAGTAGGCACGTAACTCGGCTCTCAGAGTCGAGAGTGTTAGCTGGCTCCTAGTGGTGCACTTCTGCGCGCCCGTCTGTTCTGCGTCCTTGCGCCCCGGTGTGCGATGTCTTAGGGGCGCCACTCGGCCGACCTCTCGACGTAGATCGCCGGAATTTCCGACGACTGTCGGACGCCGACCAGGCAGAGCTGGCGTGACGTCGGCAGGAACACCGACGCAGTGGGACGCCTCCAGCGCGCCTGTCACCAGCGACCATCATTTCACGTATAGTCCGTTCATTGTAAAGTAAACACTTTTCAAATTGACGCTTGAAAAAAAAATCGCTGTCCGTTACTGCGTGCATTTCAACTAACACACTGACTGCCATGCTGTCTGTAACGTTGGCAACGAGGTAGGGAAAACGCTTTCATATATCGGCGTCGTTGGTAGTGTAACATTTTAATTTATGGGACGGTAAATTTCGTTAATTTTATTTTCTGTTTGTTTCATACGGAGAAGTGTAAGAATATGTTAATTAGCGACACATTTACATCTTTAATGACTAGAGCGAGTGATTTTTCGCTGAAAAAAAAAATGCGTGCACGGTAGACTTCAACACTGTTAGAACCCCAACGGCAGTTTGTCTATTGCAATTAGTTTGTGTCTGCTTGAGAAGGCGTTTTCGTATTTGACCTGGCCACTCACAATTCGGCAACATCGGCACAGCTCCTACGTGATTCGTGTACACACGGTTTAACACGTGCCAAAAAGTAATTCAGACACTCAAGATAGGTAAACGACCCTACAGTGTTTTGAAATATAACTTGTTGTTGAAATCTTTTCGCTAAATTTTACTACCGCTATTAATGGTTTTGGCAGTTACACCTGACTAACGCACGAATGAAGCGATCACGCCAATGTCAATGTTAATTTTCATTACGGTGGAAATATACAAAACGGGGCATAAAATATATATACTAAACAGAGCTTTCGAAAGTGCTCATTTTACCTTGAACAGCTAGTTTCGTTTTTCTATGATGTAATTAAGAATACAGACGTGAAATAGCCCTTTATTCCGTCAACTCCAGCCGCACGCGCCAGCAATATGGCGTCACTAGCCAGCAACATGCTGGAACGCCGTCCGCCAATCAGCGCCTGGTAACTTACTTGCCAGCCGGCAGCACAGCCAGTAGGGAACCTTCTGCAACACGCGGTAGCCAGCCAGACACAAGGCCCGTTCCCCAGAGCTTCGCGCAGCCAACTAGAGAGTGGGTACGCCTACGTCAAAGGAAATCGCCACGCAATTTCGTCTCCGTGCACTTATTTACTCTGTGATGATACTTACAGTATGCTGCGAGTTAAAAAAAAAAAAACGAACGGCGAAGTACATTAAATAACTGACAAACATGACCGAAATAAGTGTTTTTGGAGATAATGAAATAGCCTGCTATCTACGCCTATCACGAGACACAAGTCAAGGCGAGATATTGATTACACTTTCACTTTTTTTTCCTTTTGATCCAAATTAAGGTCATCGCGGAGTCATACAGGCGACATTTCGATACAGCGGCGGAGGTTGAATTTAATAATGGACCTGCCGCTTATAATAACTGTACTCATGGGCGTTGTATAAAAACTGCCGGAAGGCCCGTAGGGTACTTACAACTTGCCTGCGTCGGAATATTTTCACGAAAATAGGGTGTACCTACTAATGAAGAGAGTTATGAATTTACTATAACATTTTTCTTGGCAAGACATTTTTCATAAATACGGTAGCTAGCTCTGACTTATACGACTTGTTGATTATTTTCTATATACGGTTCACAGTAAAGTGAGCACTTGCGAAATATCTATTTAAGATCTACTTTTCTTCTCAATGTTTATCATTTCGCCATGTGTAAAATTTACATTACCGTGGGACTAATTACATTATTCATGCGCCGGTCAAGTGAAAACGCAGGAAATGTAGGGAACCTAATATGCCCGAATCGTACTCGAATGTGTAGGGGCAGTGAAATTTCGCGAAAAGATTTCGAGACATGTTATACTTCAGAACACTGTATGGTTTGTTTACCTTTCTCGATTGGCTACATAAACATGTTACTCTAAGTGCGCGAATCATTTTGATTCACTGCCAAAGTTGTTAAATTCTAATTGGCCCGGTTTAAAACAGAAACGGCTTTTCATGCAAAGGATGACCAATGGCAACATAAAAATTTCCTTTTTTGCTTGGAGTATTGAAATCTACCATGTGCTCAGATTTTTTTTTTTTGCAAAAATCACTGGCTTTACTAACGTGTACAATTAAAAAAAAAACCAAATTGATTTGACTTAAATTTAACCTTTTAACATATCCCGAGTTATACTCGTTCACGTCTAACGTGTTGCAAAATATGTAAAATCATGGTGGGTGCTGTACAAGGTCAGAAACCAGCACCAGCACAGTGTCTTTCTATTGGTTAATGTTATTCGTTGCCGCTAGCACGCCAGAATTTTATTACTGGTTGCTGCCGATGCCTTAGGCCAATAGGAATTCTTTCTACAAGTTCCATCAAGTACGTTATTACAAGCAATTCGCAAATACTTATCGGATGAAAAATACCCTCTTATACAATACCCGGAAAGAACAATTTATGTGTTACTTAAGGGTTTAAACATTAATCTCGCAACACAAGATCAAAACTTAGGACTATTTTGCTTAATTTGCAGCAAACTTAACAAGGGTCCAGCATGCCAGTGTGTGTACTTAAGCATTTATGCAGAAGACGTGCAGTGATTTTTTTCAAAGGTTGATTTCGAAAGTGCTCACTTTACCATGGACAGACTATACACACTGTGGTTCTATGTAGGCGACTCATAGGAATTCAGTGTTGGAGTGGCAGAATTTTCACTGGCCCAGTTAACTGGAAAAGTATCTTCTCATACAGACCACATTAAACGTCAAAAAAACCTGCAGACACAAACGTGCGTTGTTTAAACCTGACAAGTGCTTTAGTAGTTCCAGTAAAAAAAAAAAATCGCATTTATTTTAATGCACAGGCTATATGCTTCAGTACCCTAGGTGCATATAGTGTATTCGCAGTATCTTCACACTTCTTGAATCAAACCTTTTAAAAATCACCTCATGTAAGACATGTTTGGACGATTCCTAAATACGTCGTACGTCACAAGTGTTTGATACTTCTGTTAACGTAAAACTAGGGACGCCCGTTTTTCGCCATTTAACGACCAGTTGTATTTCATAACACTTTAGTAGCTCAGATCCACCGTCGTGTTTGGATGATATAGGTGTCACGTGTCTTCAGTGTCCTCCCGCGAATCACATAAGTACAGTGTTGGAGTAACCTAATTCTTATTGACAATTAAAACCTTGTTCCTGAACCTAAGGTGTTTTGGAGTTCAACTAGTCGTGGAATCATTTCGCGAAAAGCTGGTGGCCCTGCGCGTAGTTGTTTACGAGTTGAAAGGAGCAGACTTCCCCACACACGAAAGACAAACCTGTCGGTGAAGGGACGAGGCGTGGCCTGATGAGGGTGGAGTAGCAGTGGAATGAAGACGTGTTTTCTGAGCTGCGCACAGCGGACTGGTCCAGCGACCTTCTCGTGCCCCTGTCCCTGAAGGCTACTGCTGGAGACAACTTCCAGAGCGCACAGCACAACAGTACACAGTGCAGCACAAGTAACTCGCCTTGGCTGATCGCCAGTTCACTGGCTGGGTCGCCAATAGCCCGTGGTTGTCCTCGCTCCGCCAGCTACAGTGTAAGCACAGTGTTTCCATCCCATTCCTTTCGAGGAGGCGAAGATGGACGACGCGAGCAGCGCTAGGCTATATACACTGAAGAGCCCAAAAAAACTGGTACACCTGCCTAATATCGTGTAACCCCCCCCCCCCC
>NQII01003804.1:70109-80890 GCA_002778355.1 Clitarchus hookeri | reverse complement strand
AGAACAATCCATTTCAAGCACATTCTGATTTGCACAGTGCTAGATGGCAAAACGATAAATGTTTTAACTGAAACAAAAAGCACACAAGCTTGTAACGTTTGCAAAGCCATACCCGTCTTAATGAATGATTTAGAAAATGTTAAAAGGAGAGCAGTTGACACAAATACATACCGATTTGGTCTTTCTATCTTGCATGCTCATCTGAGATGCTACGGATATTAACTACATATATCATATAAATTAGAACTAAAGCAATAGCAAGCCAGAGGCAAAGAAGCACAATAATTGGTTAAAGAAAGGAAGAAAACTATCTGCAACAATTTTTACAAAGAAATGGGACTTGTTGTCGACCAACCAAAACAAGGAGGAGGTAATAGTAATGATGGAAACACGGCTAGAAAGTTTTTCAAAAACCCTGAGCAAGTATCCCGAATAACAGGAATCTCGCAAACGTTGATTGGACGATTTTCAAATATTTTATGTGCGATTTCATGTGGCCATTATATAAATGAAGAAAAATTTGAGACATATTGCTATGCCACAGCTGAAATGGTGGTCAATCTTTATGGTTGGTACAGAATGAGTGCAGGTGTACATAAGATTCTGATCCACGGAGCTGACATAATAAAATCTCCTGCGTTACCCGTGGGACAACTATCGGAAGACGTAATAGAAGCCAGACACAAAGACTATAAAAAGTTGAGACAGTCTCACTCAAGAAAGACGTCTCGAATAAATACAAATACAGACATTTTCCACTGGATGTTTATATCTTCAGATCCTATAATTACAAGCAAAAGAAAAAAACCTAAGAAAACAAAAGAGGTTTTCAATGATGTCGTAGTTGGGATGTTGCGGGTGCCTACATTTCTCAGCGGAGTTGAGGACCATGTTAACGAAGATGAGGATGAATCTGATGAACACGAGGATGATATTTAGAGCATATGATTTAAATTAAGATACCCCTTTGTATTCATGTAAATAAAAAAACAAAAAAAAAATCTTGTTTTTTTTTTTTACAGTAGTGAAACCCCCTAAAAAACCTTCAAAGGTTTTTTTTGTTCATATTCACATCAAAAAGTTCAAGTTTAAACTTCGCCAAGTCAAATAGTCATATAACACATTAATATGATTTTTGTCCTCGTAAATTAGCAATCCGGCCTTGTGTGGGGTGATTGCAAGTGTGATAAAAGAACCAGGGCTTAAACATTAATAAAATCCTGGAATCAATAAAATGATTTTGTGCCGTAACGAAATAAAAAGTTCAGCTACCAGGGCCCCCTTAGCTCGCTAATGGGAACGAGTAGGGGCTAAGGCCAACCAATTCTCGAGAAAAGATTTACGTGCAGGTTATACTTGAACAGCCTACGTTGACACTTGCAGCTTTCCTTTGGTTATTGGGAGCATGTCTTTGTGGGAAGACATTTTATTACACGGCTGGCCCAATCAGAACTAAGTAACTCTGACATTGAGAGTCAGTGATTCGCGTGCAGACACCTACAACGTGTAACAATTAAAATAGTCCAATCATGAAAGTGGATCTAAGCTGTAGTGTTTAAGAGTATCAGTAGTACTGGAATCTTTTCGTTCAAGAAAAGGTGTCCTTGGGAACGAGCGTGGAAGCTGCGGAGGGATGAAAATAAATACCAGTTTTAAACGTGGACACTTACTGGAAAAAATATGCTTTCTACACCTTTGGTGTTCAGTGTACGAAGGACACATTGCACGGGAAGGAGATGTATGGTTTGAGATGTACTCAACAGGAAACCAGACTCCAATAACGGCGCTCCGTTATGTATGACTAAGGCCAGTGGCGTTTCGCGTAAAAATCGGAGCACACAGTCGACTTCAATACTATATACACACCTCAGCTGTTGTTATACCTCCATTGGCTGCTGGTGCCATGTCCGTCTTTGACCAAGCCACTCAGGACTAAGTAACTCCGACACTGAACCTTCGTGATTCGTGCGCAAACGGCTGACACGGGCCAGAACATTTTTTTAGCCAATCAAAGAAGCTGGACGACCCTACAGTGCTTTGGACTGTATCTTGTTCCGTTGTAGCCAGTGACAATAAAAAGATGGTAAGTGGAAATACAGAGACCAAAATAAATGATATTTAGGGGCAGTAAAATTTCGCGAAAAGGTTCCGAGGAAGTTATACTTCAAAACACTGCGTAGTTGGTTTACCTTCTCTACTGGCTACGTTAACATGCTTCTCTTAGTACGCGAATCACTTTGGTTCACTGCCGAAGTTTCAATAACTTCTAATTGGATCTGTTAACAGAAACAGCTTCTCATGCAGAAGGCAATCAATGGTAAAATAAAAATTTATGTTTGTGCTTAGAGTATTAAAGTCTGACTCTAGTGATGTTGCTTAACTTGAGATTAAAGGTAGCTCACTTCAACCTTGTTCCCAGTGCCAGTAAATCTGAGTTGTTCTCAAATGGTAAATATCCGCTGCCTGAAAACCTCGCTTTCCGTCATGAGGGCGTATCCACAATCAATCAGCATTAGCTCGCATTAAAACTGGCATAAATATCCAAGGCTTAAACGGGTTTAGAACGCGGAAAATTGTTATTCGAAGGTAACGAACTTAGGCGACCTCGCCCGTTGGAGTCGTCCGTTGGACATACTTCATCTCCGCGGTGTTTGACGATAACATTTGTCGAAGGCTAAGCCAAAAGCAGCATGGCAAGTTGGCTCATAGCAAACCACGCGTCCCGGAAATGCAAAATGGCGACTACCTTCGAACAACTGCGGTTTGCTTGAGCACGCGACCTTGGCAGTTTCGTGTTTTTCCCCCCGCAGAGTTATTTCGCGTCACGTGCATTGTGAATTACCAGCGGCAACTCTGGAAACCTTGCTATTTGGCGTCATAACACCCCACCGTGTTGTACTTCACAGACTTCTGTATACCAGAGCAGAGGTTGGTTTAGTGGAAATGAGAGATTTGGACGGCTCTTAACAGCGAGGTATTGAGACTCGATGAGGGTGAAATGAGGTGAGTATGGTGAAGCGCCGGAATGCAAGGGGCGGGGGTAATGGGAGATCCCCGATAAAACCCACCAACCAGCGGCATCGTCCGGCACAATTCCCACTTGCGAAAATCCAGGAGTGACCCGGCCCGGGTTTGAACCAGATTCGCCTTGGTTGAAGGCGAGCAGTCTAACCGCTCAGACACCGCGGCCACCAGAGCATTCATGCATCGGCTGCTACCACTGCCAGGTTAATCCTGATATTTTACTCGGCCACATGGAATTAAGTCTATCGGGTGCCAAATGCTTACTGTTGGTTCACGGTGCTAGGGCTTATTAGGTAGAGCCAGCTGTTTATCGCGAAAATATTTATGCGAAAGCTAGACTTCAGCTTCTCACGTGCAGTCTTGCAAATTTCCTTTGTGTATTGGCAAGCTGTCTGTGTGATAAGACATTTTCTATTCAAATGGGCCAATGCGAATGAAGTTACCCTGACACTGAACTTCAATGATTGGCTGGTAGACACCTAAGACGCGTGCGATTTAAAACCACCCAACCGTGATATCATCTCTGATCTAACATGTTGTGGTGTACAACTAGTCGTGGAATCTTTTCTCGAAAAATAGGTGAAAAGATCTCTACACGTGCTATATTTCACCACCCTACGGGTGTACCAGCAGTTTTTCTTTGCTTATTGGTAGGGGCAGTGATATTTCGCGAAAAGATTTCGGGGACAAGACACAGTCCAAAGCACTGTAGGGTCGTCCAGCTTCTTTGATTGGCTAAAAAATGTTCTGGCCCGTGTTGACCTTTTGCGCACGAATCACGAAGGTTCAGTGTCGGAGTTACTTAGTCCTGAGTGGCTTGGTCAAAGACGGACACGGCACCAGCAGCCAATGGAGGTATAACAACAGCTGAGGTGTGTATATAGTATTGAAGTCTACTGTGTGCTCCGATTTTTACGCGAAAAGTCACTGGCCCTACTTATTGGCGCCGTATCTTATGTGAGGAGACATTTTTTGCTTGACGGGCCAATCAGAATTAATCAAGTTCGATACTGTACGGATGTGATTCGCGGGCATATGCCTAAGACGCGTAACACCTAGCTCATCCAATCAAGAAAAGTTATCTGAGCTTAAGTGTTATGGAATGCAACTGGTCGTGAAGTCTTTTCGCGAAATTCGCGTGTCCCTACCTGTAGGCAGTTCTCGGTTACTCGAGCACTTTTGAAATCAACCTTTGAAAGATGCCATTGCCGCTACCTGCGTGTATTTGAACTGGCGCAGCGACTGGAATGCGCACAATAAAGTTGGCAATGACGAAGGGAAAAGTGGGGCCACGGTGGCTGAGCGGTTAGACTTCTCGCCTCCCACCAATGTGAACCGGCTTCAATCCCCGGCCGAGTCGCTCCCGGATTTTCGCAAGTGAGGATCGTGCCGGACGATGCCGCTGGTCGGCGGGTGTTCTCGAGGATCTCCAATTTCCCCCGCACTTGCATTCCGGCGCTGCTCCATGCTCACCTCACTTCAGCCTCATCGTCTCTCAAGACCTCGATGTTATGAGCCGCGCGCATCTCTTCACTCACGCTTACGACAATGCGTGGCCAATCGTGTCTAGCATCTGTTTACAGAACACAACGTATCGCGCCAGTGGTTAATGGCGGATTAGGACAGGTTTGCAAGACATGTTGATGCTTGCCCACGGTTGTACCGGGTTGTTTCCTGATCCGGATTTATGTCGGCGAGTCGAACTTCCTCTTCTGTTGTAGTAACGTGTGGGGTTTGGATGACTTGCCATATGTACCTTAATGGCCGCAATACCTCTTACATTTTGTGCTTATTCGAACAGCCGTGAATGTTTGGCCAACTTTTTGAACACCGCTCCTAGATTTTACCTTTCTCTGCATACTCGAGCCACTATAGTTCGTTAAACCAGTTCAGTCACACATTAATTTCAGATTGCAAGTGTTCCAATCTCGCAGTTTTTTGGAATGCGCTGTACTTGTGTCCAGAACTTGTCTAACAACCTGTGAACGAAGTGCTGCGAGTTTGGTGATACTGGCATCGACCACTCACGTGAAAGAGGCATATGAATGTCCACAAATCAGATTAGGTACAAGGAAGACTGAGCACTGATTTGTTGCTGTGTACAACACTGGTCGTAAGTATCGTTCATCTGCAACGTGTCCACAATCGGTATACGTCACACGACATGGGGACGGACAGCTAATTTTTGCAAAAAAAAAAAAAATGGCTAGAATATAGTGTGATCTTTGAATGAATAGTGCAATGAGGGTAAATGACTAGATATAGATTTCTGAACATTCGTAATTGCGATGCATATGCCTGTCATGGAAAAACAAGACCGAGCACGAAAAAATACTTAAAAAAGACCAGTAACCTATGGACGAGATATTAAATCTGTATACAACACTGAAAGATTCCTAGAAGTGATAGAGTAAAGAAACGGGACAGCAACTAGTTACGAGAAAAAAAAAATATATACATGTATACACGACCAACGGATAACACACAGATAACAACAGAGACTGGAAACAAGCTTGAAAAATAGGACAACACTGACATCACACGCAGAAACAAAATGGGTACAACACAACAAAGAAATGCACTCAAACACAGAAGATCCACCAGACACGACAGAATGCAAGCAAGGCTTGCTGTAGTCAAGTGCATATACGTACCAAGTCAAAAAATTACATGAAAAATAAAACACGGAAAACTATATAAGACACCGAACTATACAAACACACCGAAGATGACACAGGCTAGTTATGTACTACACAAGTAAGACAACACTGACAAAACAAAGACAACGAAGAAACTCGCAGGAACACAGTGCTTTTCCCAGACACGACAGAATGCGACGTTTCGGGAACTGCTGCCTATTCCCGTCTTCAGGCAGCGACACGCAGGGTCCGAGAACACGAGTGTGTGTCTTTAAAGTTTTTTTTTTTTGTGCTCAGTCCTGTTTTTCCATGACCGACATCTGCATCGCGATGGCGAATGTCCAAAATTCTCCATCTATACTATAGTATTCTGCACTGAAGAGCCAAAAAAAAAAAAAAAAAAACTGGTACACCTGCCTAATATCATGTAGGGCCCCCGCGAGCACGCAGAAGTGTCACAAGACGACGTGGCGTGGACTCGACTAATGCCTGAAGGTATGCAGGAGGCAATGAAATCTGCGCCAATTTGAGAAAGGGTTGCACGTCTGTCACGTTTAAGGATTCTCGTCAGTCGTCGTTTGTNCATCTATACTATAGTATTCTACACTGAAGAGCCAAAAAAAAAAAAAAAAACTGGCACACCTGCCTAATATCATGTAGGGCCCCCGCGAGCACGCAGAAGTGTCACAAGACGACGTGGCATGGACTCGACTAATGCCTGAAGGTATGCAGGAGGCAATGAAATCTGCGCCAATTTGAGAAAGGGTTGCACGTCTGTCACGTTTAAGGATTCTCGTCAGTCGTCGTTTGTCGCGTTCGTTCACGATCTTTTTCCGGCCGCAGCGATGTCGAAGATGTGATGTTTTATTACCGGATTCCCGATATTCACGGTACACTCGTGAAATGGTCGTACGTGAACATCCAAATGTTATCGCTGCCTCGGAGATGCTATGTCCCATCTCTCGTGCGCCGACTATAACACCACGTTCAAACTCACTTGAATCTTGATAACCTGCCATTGTAGCAGTAATAACCGATCTAGCTGCCGACCGCATCGCGTTACTGTGATTGGTTCCATACCTCTGTTATTTGCATACACACGCCTATAGCAATTTTTTTGGCTCTTCAGTGTATATGCACACACGCAGGTGCACCTTGTGCCTGTGCGAGAAGACATTTTCATAACTCGATAACTCGAAAAANCTGTTATTTGCATACACACGCCTATACCAGTTTTTTTGGCTCTCCAGTGTATATGCACACACGCAGGTGCACCTTGTGCCTGTGCGAGAAGACATTTTCATAACTCGATAACTCGAAAAANCAGTGTATATGCACACACGCAGGTGCACCTTGTGCCTGTGCGAGAAGACATTTTCATAACTCGATAACTCGAAAAATTTTCCGTGAAAAATCACGAGACTAGCCTCAAGAGTAGCTATGAATACAGAGGTGAAACAGTCGCTTGTACCGCTAACTCCAGCCGCACACGCCAGCAATATGGCGCCACTAGCCAGCAACATGTCGGAACGCCGTTCGCCAATCGGAGTCTGGTAAGTTGCTTGCCAACCGGCAGCTCAGCCAGTAGGGAACCTTCCACAACACACGTTCCCAGAGCCTTGCGCAACCAATAAGAGAATGGGTACGCACACAAGATTCACCTTCAGCAAAATCAAATGGAGTTCGATTAGTATCAGCTAGAAAATAAGAAAATAAACGTAAACCAAGAGGAAAAAAATATATATACATCAACAATAATACTGAAAAAATATAAATATATTAAACAATAAGGAAACAGCCACGCAATTTCGTCTCTGTGCGCGCTGCTGTTTCAACTCTGTACTATTAACTGTTCTTGTGAAAAATAAACTTTCGCGGAAAAAAAAAAATGTTGCATCTCTAGCCAGGGTGTTTCGCCACATTACGCCCACTTGCTCGGCGAGCGAGCTATGTGTATCTGGGATGCAGCAAGAAGCTGCACGGCCTTGACGGCGAGTGTGGGACCGCCTCTGGGAGGGCGATGTTGAAATGGGACGGGAGAGTTCTCACGGGAGCAAGTTGAGGTTACCGTTTCTCTACCCGCGGTACGGCATCTGCACCCGGCCCACTCGTTCAGATCGCCATCTCCAAACCTTCCAACCTCCCTTCGCCCTTCTAAGACGGCGTGACCCCGGAGTCACGCTGTTTCGCGTAGAAGCACTGACTCGGGGGCCGCGGTGGCTCAGTCGACAAAGCACCAAGGCGAATTGGGCTCGACTCCCGGCGTGGTCATTCTCAGTTTTTCGCACGTGGGCTCGTGCCGGACGATGCCGTTGTTCGGCGGGTTTACTCGGGGATCTCCCCCCCCCTATCCATCCATTCTCGGCGCTGCTCCGTATCCACCCGCTTCACCTCATCTGTTCTCAAGACCTCTTTTTTTCAGAGCCGCCCAAATCTCTTCACTCCACGTTCTGACTCCCGCAGGTCCTGCCTCCACATGAGGTGTAGAGACGAGATTTCGTGATGAATAATGATAAAACGGAAATTATTACCGAAATTTAAGTTAATACATTTGGATCCAGTGTGCACAATTGTGTAGGCCTACGTAACACACAGAAATGTTATTTTTGGCCGGTGCTATACTCTGCCATATTCTCCCACCGACAATTAGAGACTTGCGAAATTCGCATTATTAGTTAAGGACAGACTGAACTCCAAATCACTATGAATTCGACCAACGTTGGACGCTACCGAGAACTCTTGAGCCAATAATAAAGTTCAGCGACGGAGTGACCAATCGCTTTTAAGGAGTTCAAGCAGATACATGACGTTGATTACGGTACAAAGACCAATGAATCTACGAACTGTGCTCACTTGTTTATACTGCAGTGGAGTCTTATCGTGTCACCGAAAGATAACGCGAATTTCGCACGTTTCTGCTAATAATCTTCCCCGTGGGAACTAATTCACAAACTGTGCTACTGTTCCAAGTTCTAATTGGATCGTATTTCAATGACCGAACACCTTTTTCGGAATGACGGCGCGAGGCTCTGGGATCGGGCCTTCCTGTCTGATTGGTTGACGCGCGTTGCAGAAGATCTACTGGCTGGGTTGCCAGCCGGCGAGTAGGTTACCACGCGCTGATTGGCGAACGTAGTTCCGACATGTTTTCTGGCCAGTGACGCCATTTTGCTGGCGTACGTAGTTCGGATTTCGTGGAATAAGCGGCTGCTTCAACTCTGTATTCTTGAGGCTGTTGTCTGGTCCAGAACTTGGTATAGGAAAGTACACGTTAAAATGAAAATTTTTTTTTGGCGTTATTGTGATATATATATATATATATCAATCCAGGGACGTTTTTGAGCGTAAAAATTTGTGCTTCTTTGCTATTGAAGCGTTTTGTAACATTAATGTATAATTACTGAAAAACAAATTGTTATATNTAAAAATTTGTGCTTCTTTGCTATTGAAGCGTTTTGTAACATTAATGTATAATTACTGAAAAACAAATTGTTATATTTGACTCGATATATATCTTGAGAAGAGGACCATTTCTCATAGTAGAGTTTTTGTTCCAAGTTTATATCTTCAAAATTGGCTTCAAAAATCCGAATTTTATAAACGCGTATTTCCCTATACCAATTTCTCAACCAGGTAACAGCCCGTTCTCTGTGCCTAGATGCCGCAGTAATGAGCTGCGATATCGTTGAAATAATACACACACGCACACACTAAACTTAGATGATGAAGCACTTACAGGGTGGTACTTGTCAACAGATGGACGTACAACAGTTTGTAATANATACACACACACACACACACTAAACTTAGATGATGAAGCACTTACAGGGTGGTACTTGTCAACAGATGGACGTACAACAGTTTGTAATATAACATGTATCACGGACTTAGAAAATAAACTGAATTTTAATAAATACAGCATCAGTAATTTGTCACTTCTATTTCACGTTAAAAAATAATAAATTATCGTTGGTGACGGAAAGCTGGGACGTTAGGTCCTTGAATGACCCTCGTGACTTCTTGAGAGAGTGAGAGGGAGTGCGGGTAAATTAATACGACGCGCTGCCGGGCGAGTCGGTGATTTACCTAACGAGCCTGGAGCGTGCGGTCCCAGACAGATCTGGTTCTCCAAGTGAACACGCCGCTGCCTGGTGTACATAGGGAGCCTCGCGGCCGACGTAGCGAGCATCTTGCAAAGGAGCGTTCACGGCTGGAGCGTACCCGGGAATACAGAGGTGAAACACCCGCTTATTACGTCGACTCCAAAACGCACTAGCCAACTAAAACGGCGCCCCTGACCAGCAACACGTCGGAATGCCGCTAGCCAATAAGCGTCTGGTGATCTATTTGCCAGCCGGCAACCTGGCCAATCAGACGCGAGGCCCCGTTCCCAGAACTTCGCACAGCCAATCAGAGAATGGGTACGTCCACATAAAAAGGAACCGCCACGTCATTTTGTCTCCGTGTATTTATCTTTTATATCTGTGTTCATCTATTAACCTCGCCACTTCCACATTCCGGCCACTGTGGGCAACCACTGAAGGGTAAAAATAGAAAGAAATGACAAGCCACTTACGTGGTGAGATGCACGTAATAAATGAAATAAACGAAAAGTAAAAAATAATGTGGCCCGACAAAAGGAAGCCATAGGCGAAAATAAAAATACAAGGAAAATCAGTAAAAGCAAAGGATAACGTATATTCCTGCATTTCCCTTAAAGGGGACAGTTGTAGGGGTGGGAAGTCACACATGCGTGGTTCAACCTATAGCTGGCCGTGTAAAAAAATATACTTACTATGTGGCTGGAGTACGCCGAGGGAAATGTTTCGTCGAGTAGAACAAAATTGAGGGTTTGGCCGGAAGAAAGGCCATACTAAGAGAAAACCCCATTTTGAGATAATGGCGGTTAAGGTGTTGGACACCTGCATCGTTTGCAACAAAAACCATCAGCCATAGAGACCTGAAAATTTAGCGAAAACGTTCGAGGACAAACTAGACTTCAAGCACATGTACATTTGACTTAATTTTTCTTAGGTCGCAGTTTGAAGACAGCTCCCAGGAAGAATTTGTGCCAATAACGAACCTGCAAGAAAACAAAGCGCGGATCCCCCCCCCCCC
>NQII01003804.1:26217-70099 GCA_002778355.1 Clitarchus hookeri | reverse complement strand
GTCTGGGACAAAACTGTGGCATCAGTCCATGAACAATTATCTGAAGCTCGAGTACACAAAATATTGCGGAGATTAGCTGGTTTCGTAATAAATCCCGCGAAACTTCTGAACCTCTAAACATATGATTTTCTCTCAAAATACAGTACCCATAACTAAGAGACCTGAAAAATTCGCTGATTCATTTTGGGACTAGCTAAAATTCGAAACACGTGTGTTTATATAACTTCAGTCATTGGACCGCACGATGTTTGACACCTCCTGGAGAACGCTGGCCCAATCGTCGCCTTCCACTGTGACAGCAGACATCCAATGTGCATTTGACATCGGCATATTTGTACATAAGAGTGTAGAGTTCAGCCTGCAGGTAGTTTGAACTCACGAATTTTTCAGGTGTCTACCCATAACTATTCACATTAAAGTATAAACTAGCATTTAATATAAACAAAGGCAATAAGATAAAACAGCTGTTGAACAGTAATACCAAACGCAGATCCAGAAAGCATATTCATACACAGAGACGAATTGGGGTGGTGGTTCCTTTGATGTGTCTGCACCCATTCTCTGATTGGCTGCACGACGCTCTGGGGAAGGGCCTTGTGCCTGATTGGCTAGCACGTGCTGCAGAATGCTCCTTATTGGCTATGCTGCCCGGCTGGCGAGTAAGGTATCAATGCACTGATAGGTGAAAATCAAAACGGGTTCAACAGATAAAGTGTGTTACTTGAAACAGCAATTTTTATACTCTATTATTTTCCGTAATTAAGGGGACATTAGATTTTCGCAAAAAAAAAGATTTTACGACCAGTTGCATTTCATAACACTTTGGCTCAGATCCACTTTCGTGATTGAATGATTTCCGTATTACACGTCTTTGGTGTATGCCCGCGAATCACAGACTTACAATAGCGGAGTAACCCATGATTCTAATTATTGGCCATTCAAGTTAGAAGATGTCTTCTTACAGAGGCACGCGGCGACTATGCAAACGGAAACTTCTGGTGCGCCCGTAGGGCATTGAAATCCAGCATGCGCGGAAAACCTTCTTGCGAATCTCTAGTGTTCCTATCCATAATTGAGTCTGCTTAGATAACACTGTACGTTGGCTAGGGGAAGTTTGTGTTTTAGTGCCTCCCCCCCCCCCCTCCTTCTTCTCTTTAGTTGCTTTCCTGTGGTATTCTTGAATAAAAAAAAAAAACAGTCATGTTGTGGATCTGAACTCAAGTGCTATGAAATACAACTGGTCTTGAAATCTTTTTTGCGAAGTTCGAGTGTCCCTACTCATGATCCAACCACAGACGAGGTTAAAAATACTTAATTTAATGCCTGTTTTCATCGAGCACCTATTTAAATCCCCAGTCTTTATATGAAAATTAACTTCCGCGACGGGAGGGGATAGGACCGTGTTCTGGGCTGGGAAGTGTCACGGAGGATGAGGAAGCAAGAGAGAATGAAAGATGAAGCAGAAAAGTAAATGGGGGACCATCAACAGTACTGAGGCAGTGGCAAACCTTTGTGGCGGTAAACAGCGTGTCCATAGGAGATAATTGATTAATTCACTTGAACTTAAGTTACATTTAAAATCTATGACCAGAGAACCGTACATTTCCCGGATTCATTTGGCAACAAGCCACACTCCACAATCCTTTGTGCGTAAGAGCATCAGTCAGCTGTTCATTGGCTGGTGGTCCAGTTTAACAACAGGTCGGATAACATGGGATTCGGTTCTTGTTTCCTTGTAGGTTCGTTATTAGTAGGGCCAGTGACTTTTCGCGTAAAAATCGGAGCACACAGTAGACTTCAATACTATATACACACCTCAGCTGATGTTATACCTCCATTGGCTGCTGGTGCCATGTCCGTCTTTGACCAAGCCACTCAGGACTAAGTAACTCCGACAATGAACCTTCCTGATTCGTGCGCAAACGGTTAACACGAGCCGGAGCATTTTTTTTAGCCGATCAAAGAAGCTGGACGACCCTACAGTGCTTCGGACTGTATCTTGTCTCGAAATATTTTCGCGAAATATCACTGCCCCTAGTTATTAGTCTAAAGTCGCCCTAGGCGTGTCTAACAAACTGTATTCTAATAGAGGCAGGGACCGCGGTGGTGTAGTGGCTAGTCTAATCGTCTCTCACTTAGGCGAATCGGGTTCGATTCCCGGCGGAGTTACCCGGATTTTCGCACGTGTGAATCGTGCCGGACGATGCCGCCGGTCGGCGGGTTTTCTCGGGGATCTGCCGTTTCCCACGCCCTTGCATTCCCGCGCTGCTCCATGCTCACCCCGCTTAACCCTCACCGGCTCTCAAGACCACGATGTTGAGAGCTGCCCAAACCTATCCGCTCTTCCCTCCATTCTCCTCTACAATAGAAGTAGAAACTCAAATGTACATGCGGTCAAAGTTCAACTCGTCCTCAAACTAATTCACGGAATCTCCAGGTCTCTATCGATGATATTCACAGACAAGGCACGAAATTATTAGTCTTATTTATCTATAGTAAGGAGCCACTGGTTCCCTTGGCTCCACGGAATATTTGTCCCTGGTGTGAACCAGGCTTCAGTCTAGGCTGCACCGCGAAGCCCCGTTTACACGGTACCTCTCGTGACTACGTCCCTCTCCTTATCCCACCACCACTCAAAGACGGCCCTACCCCTGATTGGCTCTGGCCGTCACCGTGACCAGAGATCGTGCATCGCCGCGGTCGCTATTACGCCACTGAGCCCCGGAGGCGATTTGGCGGAGCGACCAACTGGGATATTGATTGCACCCCCGCTTACACGGCGAACGTGCGCTCAAGTCATAACTACATTCATATCTCTCAATAGTCTATTCGCGGTATCTTCACACATTCGGAATCAAACATCAGAACAATTGCTCCACGTATGACGTGTCTGGATGTCTCCTATATAGGTCACGTATCACAAGCGCTATATATATATATATATGTACGTTTTTTTACATTAAAGTATATGTTTGTAGGTTTAATTTAACTTTCACTTACATTTTATCTGTAAATTAAATATTTCATCTATATTTAATATAAATAAAACAGACAGAAATACGTGTGTTGGTAATGCTTAGTAGGAAATAGTTCTAATGCAAAATATTAAATCGAGAACGTACGAATGCGGGACGTTGTCCCTAAGGTGTCATTCCCTAGACTATAGCTAAGCTTTGTTTGCTCGAGGCGAACGGATATCCCGAAGGAAGGACTTTAGCAGGGCGTCAAAAAAGTTGTAAGTAACAGTCAATTGGTTATAAACCGTATGCCCCAGTGTCCGCCTTTAGCGTATTGTTCACTCACCTTAAAGAAGGCAATGTTTACAGTTTTGACGTCGGCACGCATTTACAGGCAAGTTAGAAGTGAATCGTGTTTATCTACAATCGCAAGAACACCGGTTGTGTTGGGATCTGTATTCCTACTAGGGTTCCCAACTGTCACATATTTTACAGGGAATTCCCGTATCCTGACACTGAAAGAAATACCCCTTATCGACACAAATCTCAGAATTATCCCAAAAAAAAAAACTGAATTTTAGTAAACACAGTTTCAGTAATTTATATACCACTTCCGCTATTACAGTTACGTTTAAGCTGCTACTCTAACCCAATGGCAAAATATTTTTATGAACACAAAATGACGAAAAATTACTTTTATATCTTCAAATTTGGCCAAATATTGATTTTCTGTACATGCAACTAATATTTTGCTGTTGTATATTTTCAGAGAAAATGTTGAATATTGTATATTACTGATTTCAGCACATTACAGATAGTATTAAAAACTGTTATTTAGTAATATTTTTCCTTGATCATTTAATTGTGATCAGCCGTCGTTTATAGAGTTGCCGGACGTGTGTATTGTATAAAAAATCTGAAAAGGTTTGCAACCGTAATTCCCACTTCCACCTTCGTATACGCAGAAACTACATTCATTTACTTTTTAACAGGCTAAATTTAAAAACTCTTTAGATCCGCACTATTGCTGAAATTGGATGTCAATGTACTTGACTCGCCCTTAAGGTGCCCGTCTACCTGGCGCTTGAACTGCGTTGCAGAGTGTTCGAAATACACGTTTTTCAACGTCCAACGTGCTGATCTACGAAAAGAACACACACTTCAGACTAGAGCTGTTAAGTACTTTCAAAATATCACGTACGTTAGAAACATCAATTCAGAGTACTCCAAAACCGCTAAAAAACGGCCTTTCCAAGGCGCTGTAGCTCAAAATGCACGCATCAGATACATACAAAACTACTATAGGCGCCTGCACTGAACCTTCCTAAAGATATCCCACTAATAAAATTATATGGTCACCGCTAAAAGTCTCATAGGTACACGCAGCACGACGAGAACACTGCACGCCAGTTCAGAGCCTTGCGCTTAGAGGCGATTGCGTACTTGATGCGCGTGTCAGTGTCGCCCTTATCGCTCCCGCGCTTCTCGGCCTTAACGTGGGAAAAAGTTCCAGGTAGACGGGCGCCTTAATAACTAAGAGCCTGTAATGAAACCGCGACAACAGAAAGACCAAAATCGTCAGAGCGCATAATGAATTCCATTATGTGTGTATAAATAAGGACACTTGTTTTTCTTGAGAAGATTCACACGCAGGTTAGAATTCACTGTTCTAAGTGCACACCTGCAACTTTCACTTTGTTTATTGGCAGGGACAGAACAATTTCGCCCATTCATTTCAGGACATTAAGATAGACGTCAACCACGTGTACATTGAAACCACCTTTGTAATTGGATCACAGTTTATTAAACACGCCCTGGACGACTCTGTGCCAATTGCAGACTTGCAAAGGAAACAGGTAGCGAATCCCATACTGCCAGGTGTGAGGTAACACTATCTACTCTCTGAAGCAGCAGCCAATACCCATTTTAAAAAACTGCTGGACCACGCAGGCGCTTGCACACAAAAGCTATATAGGTATATACCGGATTATTCACAGCACCCGTATCACCCCTTTTTCTCGGAAACAACGTGACACCGGGGGTTCCCAAAAAAAAATTTCGATAACTATACCATATATGAAGCANAAATTTCGATAACTATACCATATATGAAGCATCGATTGGTAGTAATCCAATTCCCCCGAACATACCGTAGCTAGGGGTATGGGGGGATGAGCTTTTAAATTGAAAGTAGGAATGTGGGTCGTATAAGGTATCGTTGGATAGATCGTCTGAAAGAAAACAACATTTACTAAGAGATTTTTGTCTCACGTGCATATTTTACGCTCANTATACCGGATTATTCACAGCACCCGTATCACCCCTTTTTCTCGGAAACAACGTGACACCGGGGGTTCCCAAAAAAATTTTTCGATAACTATACCCTATATGAAGCATCGATTGGTAGTAACCCCATTCCCCCGAACATACCGTAGCTAGGGGTATGGGGGGGATGAGCTTTTAAATTGAAAGTAGGAATGTGGGTCGTATAAGGCNATCCAATTCCCCCGAACATACCGTAGCTAGGGGTATGGGGGGATGAGCTTTTAAATTGAAAGTAGGAATGTGGGTCGTATAAGGTATCGTTGGATAGATCGTCTGAAAGAAAACAACATTTACTAAGAGATTTTTGTCTCACGTGCATATTTTACGCTCAATAAATTAAATCATCCAAGCATATGATTTGTGTCGTGCGCAATGAAAATTGATCGCAAACGTGTTTTACTTACAACAATCAAAAGAAAATCAACGAAACCTGTTTTTCTGGCGTGTGTAACTAGTGCACTTACAATCAAAAGGACGTCGGGTGTACTGTAAATACCGGTATGATGTGAGAGAACTACTGTGAACTCGTAACTGGGAACACTCATTCGCACACAGCACTCTGCATAAGTGTTCTAAATGTCGACCATCCTGCATCAGACACGACTCTGCTCTCCATCTTACGTTCGCGGTTGCTCGGCGGACCTCGGCAGTGATGAAAGATCCACATGCTGCTCTGATTCTGTCATTCATGCAGTGTAAAAGGAATGGCTGTCTAAATGAACGAACGTTCGATTGTCAGTTAACTTGCATGCGAAACCTGCCGTTCCTATAAGTAGGGGCAGTGATATTTCGCGAAAAGATTTCGAGACAAGATACAGTCCAAAGCACTGTAGGTTCGTCCAGCTTCTTTGATTGGCTAAAAAATGTTCTGGTCCGTGTGAACCGTTTGCGCACGAATCACGAAGGTTCGGTGTCGGAGTTATATAGTCCTGAGTGGCTTGGTCAAAGACGGACACGGCACCAGCAGCCAATGGAGGTATAACAACAGCTGAGGTGTGTATGTTGTATTGAAGTCTATTTCGTGCTCAGATTTTTACGCGAAAAGTCACTGGCCCTACCTCTAAGTGGTAGATGGCTTACCTGCTTAATGCTTCTTTATTCTCCGCGTTTGTTCGGAAACGGTTTAATAATAATTGTTAAGTGTATCCAATTATCATTGGTTGTGCGTAAACTATGCACGTCAGTTCAGTTAGAGTTGTCAAGATTCGCCATTACAAACCAAGGACCTATTATCTCGAAGCACTTTTATCTAGGGATCCTTTTACGATAATGAGATAAAGTTTACAAGATTCCCCGACATCTATTTGGTTGAAAAAGTTCTTTGATGGTCGGGCGATCGACAGCTTGTAAAGTGGCTCTTTATGTATATAAATTTTATTTTCTGATTTATAGAATTATGATAGTTTTCATATATATAATTTTTTCTTTAAATTCGCTGCCTGTCTGTGTGTGTATGTACGGATGCAGGCATATTACAAGAAAATAAAGTTTTTTAATTAGTAGCTAGGACTCACGCGGCCCGGAATAGGCATATTACTAGTACTATTATTTTTTTTCTGTATATTAGACATTAAACATCCTCTTTTTCATGATGACAAGTTTATTATCTGGGGAGTGCATATGCCGATGCGAGTATTTACTTTATTTAATCTCCTAACGCACTTCATGCAATCGTGGTAGTGTATTCTAGATGTCGGACTGTCAAACGAAGGGTGGTCGGGAAAGAACCCGCACGCCTCCGGAACTTTTTGAGATCCGAAACAACNTATGTCGGACTGTCAAACGAAGGGTGGTCGGGAAAGAACCCGCACGCCTCCGGAACTTTTTGAGATCCGAAACAACAACCAACCCAAAACATTTCCAGCGGTCCTAGCAGCCACCGTTTGAACTAAACTCCCCGATACAAGCGCCCCTGCAAGCGACATTTATTACCAACACACACAAAATGGCCTCATCAATACCAGCACTCCTAGCTGCGAACGGTAGAACTTAGCACACTCTGGTGGCAGGCACGATNACAAAATGGCCTCATCAATACCAGCACTCCTAGCTGCGAACGGTAGAACTTAGCACACTCTGGTGGCAGGCACGATTATTAAAGAAGGTTGCCTGCAGCAGGGGACTGGCGGCAGCCACGGGAATTAAAAATGGAGGACGTAAAAAGTAAAAGAAAGAGAGAGAGAGAGGAAAGGGGTGGGAGGCAAGACAGAAAATAAAGGAGACCAGAAGGAACATGAGAAAACCACCGAATAGGGCGGGCGAGATAGAGACAGGAAGGAAATAGAGAGCATGAGAAAAGAAAATCGGAATGCCCGAGCATTAAGTAAAATAACCGGAATGCAAGTGCATGAAGAGACAAGGTGAAATGATAGAGCAGGAAGTCGGTAATAGGGGAGAAAAAAAAAGAAATTCCAAGGGAAAAAGGTAATTTAGAGAGAAAAACAAGATGGACGCTGCCGACGAGGAATGAANCACACAGCACTCTGCATAAGTGTTCTAAATGTCGACCATCCTGCATCAGACACGACTCTGCTCTCCATCTTACGTTTGCGGTTGCTCGGCGGACATCAGCAGTGATGAAATATCCACATGCTGCTCTGATTCTGTCATTCATGCAGTGTAAAAGGAATGGCTGTCTAAATGAACGAACGTTCGATTGTCAGTTAACTTGCATGCGAAACCTGCCGTTCCTATAAGTAGGGGCAGTGATATTTCGCGAAAAGATTTCGAGACAAGATACAGTCCAAAGCACTGTAGGTTCGTCCAGCTTCTTTGATTGGCTAAAAAATGTTCTGGTCCGTGTGAACCGTTTGCGCACGAATCACGAAGGTTCGGTGTCGGAGTTACTTAGTCCTGAGTGGCTTGGTCAAAGACGGACACGGCACCAGCAGCCAACGGAGGTATAACAACAGCTGAGGTGTGTATGTAGTATTGAAGTCTATTTCGTGCTCAGATTTTTACGCGAAAAGTCACTGGCCCTACCTCTAAGTGGTAGATGGCTTACCTGCTTAGTGCTTCTTTATTCTCCGCGTTTGTTCGGAAACGGTTTAATAATAATTGTTAAGTGTATCCAATTATCATTGGTTGTGCGTAAACTATGCACGTCAGTTCAGTTAGAGTTGTCAAGATTCGCCATTACAAACCAAGGACCTATTATCTTGAAGCACTTTTATCTTGGGATCCTTTTACGATAATGAGATAAAGTTTACAAGATTCCCCGACATCTATTTGGTTGAAAAAGTTCTTTGATGGTCGGGCGATCGACAGCTTGTAAAGTGGCTCTTTATGTATATAAATTTTATTTTCTGATTTATAGAATTATGATAGTTTTCATATATATATAATTTTTTCTTTAAATTCGCTGCCTGTCTGTGTGTGTATGTACGGATGCAGGCATATTACAAGAAAATAAAGTTTTTTAATTAGTAGCTAGGACTCACGCGGCCCGGAATAGGCATATTACTAGTACTATTATTTTTTTTCTGTATATTAGACATTAAACATCGTCTTTTTCATGATGACAAGTTTATTATCTGGGGAGTGCATATGCCGATGCGAGTATTTACTTTATTTAATCTCCTAACGCACTTCATGCAATCGTGGTAGTGTATTCTATATGTCGGACTGTCAAACGAAGGGTGGTCGGGAAAGAACCCGCACGCCTCCGGAACTTTTTGAGATCCGAAACAACAACCAACCCAAAACATTTCCAGCGGTCCTAGCAGCCACCGTTTGAACTAAACTCCCCGATACAAGCGCCCCTGCAAGCGACATTTATTACCAACACACACAAAATGGCCTCATCAATACCAGCACTCCTAGCTGCGAACGGTAGAACTTAGCACACTCTGGTGGCAGGCACGATAATTAAAGAAGGTTGCCTGCAGCAGACGACTGGAGGCAGCCACGGGAATTAAAAATGGAGGACGTAAAAAGTAAAAGAGAGAGAGAGAGAGAGAGAGAGGAAAGGGGTGGGAGGCAAGACAGAAAATAAAGGAGACCAGAAGGAATATGAGAAAACTACCGGATAGGGCGGGCGAGATAGAGACAGGAAGGAAAGAGAGAGCATGAGAAAAGAAAATCGGAATGCCCGAGCATTAAGTAAAATAACCGGAATGCAAGTGCATGAAGAGACAAGGTGAAATGATAAGAGCAGGAAGTCGGTAATAGGAAAAAAAAAAAAAAGAAATTCCAAGGGAAAAAGGTAATTTAGAGAGAAAAACAAGATGGACGCTGCCGACGAGGAATGAAAGAGAAGGAGATTTCGGCATGACGACATACAAGATGGCCATCATTGCACTGCAGTCCCAGCCCCTGGCAGTATAGGAACCATTTCTAGCTACTTATAATTATATATATATATGCACATATAATATATGCACGAGGGCGTACATGAGCACACAGTAGAAAAGTATAAAGAGACAAAATTACATGACGGTTCCTTTGATGTGTGTGTACGCATTTTCTGATTGGCTGAGCAACTCTGGGAATGGGCCTTGTGTCTGATTGGCTGTTACAAGTTGTGGACTATTCCTTATTGGTCGGTCTGCCGCCTGACAAATTACCCTCCTGTAGCTGATTGGTAGAGACCAGAATAATTCCCGATGTTCAGCGACCTGCAGTCTAGACTCAACAGTCTTATGTACAAATATGTCGTTNGTAGAGACCAGAATAATTCCCGATGTTCAGCGACCTGCAGTCTAGACTCAACAGTCTTATGTACAAATATGTCGTTATCAGCCACCCATCCACCCATCCATATACCCACTGATCAACCAGTTATTACTTAATCATGGACGTGCGAAGTTCCCGTTATTATTTGGTGACATGTTAGACTTCACTGCTCTGTACCCACTTGAGCGCAATTCGTGAGTTCATTGGTTACTGGCTACCATACTGCGTCATTTACCTGTGTGGCCCCTTTAATATAGATTGGTTTCTCAGCCTTCGAGCCCTTACTATTGGCTACAAGTGTTATTGGAACGAGCAAAACAAGTTGCCTGCCAATGGCAAAAATAAAAAAAAGAACATAAAGCATCTTGGAGTTTAGTCTGCCGCCAAATAATAACGTGCATTTTTCAGGTCTCTACCAATAAAAAAATCACTGTAGGGCCACCTGTTTATCGCGAAAAGATATATGCGAAGGCTAAACGCCAATTTCATATGTCATACGCGCAGTTCCTTTGGTTATTGGCCATATGTCTTTGTCGGGAGACAGTTCCTTACCTCACTGGGCCAATCAGAATTAGGTAACGCATACACTGAGTGCCCATGATTAGCGGACAGGCACCTGCCATGTGTGACAGTTGAAATAATTCAATAACGAATGTGGATCTGAGCTCTAGTGTTTTATAGTACACATAGGCCTGGAACCTTTGTGCGAAAAACAGATGTCTCTACNGAATGTGGATCTGAGCTCTAGTGTTTTATAGTACACATAGGCCTGGAACCTTTGTGCGAAAAACAGATGTCTCTACCAATAACTAGGGGCAGTGATATTTCGCGAAAAGATTTCGAGACAAGATACAGTCCAAAGTACTGTAGGGTCGTCCAGCTTCTTTGATTGGCTAAAAAATATTCTGGCCCGTGTTAACAGTTTGCGCACGAATCACGAAGGTTCAGTGTCGTTAGTCCCGAGTGGCTTGGTCAAAGACGGACACGGCACCAGCAGCCAATNGCTTCTTTGATTGGCTAAAAAATATTCTGGCCCGTGTTAACATTTTGCGCACGAATCACGAAGGTTCAGTGTCGTTAGTCCCGAGTGGCTTGGTCAAAGACGGACACGGCACCAGCAGCCAATGGAGGTATAACAACAGCTGAGGTGTGTATATAGCATTGAAGTCTACCGTGTGCTCCGATTTTTACGCGAAAAGTCACTGGCCCTACCAATAACTCAATAAATAGAGACCTGAATGATTCGCGGATTCATTTCGGTACAATCTAGAATTCCAAGCAATTGTGTTTATATAACTTAAGCCATTGATCCGCACAGTGTTTGGTGGCACCTCCTGGAGAACGTTAGCCCAATCATCGCCTTCCACTGTGAACAGCAGACAACCGATGTGCAGCTAATATCAGAGTATTTGCATGCAAAACTTGTAGAGTTTAGTCCACAGGTCAGTGAACTCGCGAATTTTTCAGGTGTCTATCGGTAAATAATCGACTGCCATCTTTCCTCAGTGCGCTGTCCTATCCCGTGTCCTGGCTACGGGGAATGTATAGTGCACTGCTCACACGAGAGAAGAGGAGAGTGAGGGGACACCAGTGTTGCGCCGGTTTTGCTCGCGCCAGGCAAGAGGGCCGCGCCCATTCGCCCGCCGGGTTTCACTCGGACAGGTATTTAAGGCGCCCCACCCCCCATACCAAGTGGTTCGGAGCCTTGCCCGGCCCGCTTTTTTCACCGCCGGCCGCAGCCCCTCTGGGCCCTGTTGTCTCGGTACAGATTACTTAAGAAAATTGACGTGAAATAGCCGCTTATTCCGACTGACCAAGGCCGCACGCGCCCAGCAATATGGCGCCACTGACCAGCAACATGGCGGTACGCCGTCCACCAATTTTTTTTCTTTTGTTGTGTTTGGAGCACCTATAACCCGTTCACGGTTACTTCACACTTTTCTGAATCCCTGCTGANTTTTTTTTCTTTTGTTGTGTTTGGAGCACCTATAACCCGTTCACGGTTACTTCACACTTTTCTGAATCCCTGCTGAATTTCTACTTCCAGAATATTCCTCCGCCTCGTGCAAACTAAGCTTAACTACGCCTAGGAAATTACACCAAAGGTCAACGCGCCGAATTCGTGCGCACTCATTTGTAATAATATTTTGCATGATAACTATTTCTTACTAGGCGCTACCAACACACATGTTTTCTCGCTGTTTTTTTTAGTTCAAATCTAATATAAATTAATTATTATAATTTATTAATAAAATATATTAAGAACTTCGATTTAACTAAAAATGAAGTACTTTTATGTTTACATGGGTATAAAACGCTTGTGATTCACGGCATGTTTAGGAAATAACTAAACACGTCCTACATGTGGTGATTTTTCAAAGTTTTGATTCAAAAAGTGTGAAGAAACCGCGAATAGACTATAACCCGTATGGCGCACGGAACAGGCGTGCCATGCGGAGAGCGCCTGTTCNAGTGTGAAGAAACCGCGAATAGACTATAACCCGTATGGCGCACGGAACAGGCGTGCCATGCGGAGAGCGCCTGTTCGTACGCCTTCGTGATATGCAACTTGTAAAACACGAAGTCACGGACTCCCGGCGCTGTTTTGCTGACTCCAATTTCAATTGAAAAATACTACATGAACTTTCCGAACAATTTGCTACTAGGATTTCTTGTTTATATATTAACCCATAGATGCCGTGGTTTAAATTTCGACATGTTGTTTAAAAACACCTTGCATGTCGCATATATGTTTTAGACATTTCTTCATAACGAATATGCAGGTGGAGTTTGTCGGTGTTTTGGAACTCGTCCTGCAGGCCTNAGTGTGAAGAAACCGCGAATAGACTATAACCCGTATGGCGCACGGAACAGGCGTGCCATGCGGAGAGCGCCTGTTCCGTACGCCTTCGTGATATGCAACTTGTAATACACGAAGTCAAGGACTCCCGGCGCTGTTTTGCTGACTCCAATTTCAATTGAAAAATACTACATGAACTTTCCGAACAATTTGCTACTAGGATTTCTTGTTTATATATCAACCCATATATGACGTGGTTTAAATTTCGACATGTTGTTTAAAAACACCTTGTATGTCGCATTTATGTTTTAGACATTTCTTCATAACGAATATGCAGGTGGAGTTTGTCGGTGTTTTGGAACTCGTCCTGCAGGCCTGTATTGGTTTATTCTGCACGTCAGTTAAATTCGTAATTTCCACTTTGCCACTCGGAACAGAAACCACGTGTATACAGAAGCGAAAAGTAGCCGTGGTACCTTTCAAGTAGTACGTCGATTCCTGGTCGGCCATAATGTGCTTCTGGAAATTCGCGGGCGAAATATGAAAAACGAAATACCGCAAACCGACTCGAATGCGTATTAGCACAATGCAGCGATCCGGGCGAATAACTGTAGAGCGGGCTGGCCGCTACTTTCACTGCCCTTGTCTGTAGCTTCCGGTTTCGTTCCTGTAATGGAGCACAGAGAAACCGGCTGTACAGAAGTGAAAATGTCGAGTGTGTGGCGCGAACTCCGCCCGTAAACCCCAGCGCGGTGACGCAAGGATCCCGCCTACCTAGCGCTTGAACTGCTTTGCAGAGTTTTCTCCCACGAAACTACTAAACATGAGTCCAATATGCTGATCTACGAAATTAACACACATTTAACACGAGGCCTTTTTGAGTGCTTTCAAGAAATCACGCACATTAGAAACACCATTTCAGCGTATTCCATAATGGCTGCAAAACTGTACTTTCAAAGCACTGTTTCTTAAAACACACGCATAAGTTACAACGTATCTATACTCAAGAGCCCTGCATTAAACTTTCCTATGGCCTTTCCGCCATTAAAATTATGGGGTCACCGCTGAAAGTTCCATAGGTACACGCGGTGTGGCGAGAACACTGCACGCCAGTACAGAGCCTTGCGCTTAGCGGCGAAGTCGCACTTGATGCGCGTGGCAGTGTCGCCCTTATCGCTCTCGGGCTTCTTGCCCTCAAAACGCGGAAAAAAAGTACTAGTTAGGCGGGAGCCTTTTCATGCCCAGTGTGGACAATTGTCTAGAGGTTGCAGATGAAGGTTATATTTGGCCAGCACTGTACTCTGCGAGGAATAATGCCCAATGAACTTCCCCGTGGATAGCTGATTCGTAAACCGTGCTACTGCTCTACGTAATGATTGGTCCATATCACTACCACCGAACACAAAGCTTACAACCTATTGGTTATGATAACGAAACAAGTTCTTTGTCATTTTAAGTNCATATCACTACCACCGAACACAAAGCTTACAACCTATTGGTTATGATAACGAAACAAGTTCTTTGTCATTTTAAGTACAGCAATCATCTCAAAATTTCTTATTTGCAGCATTTGAGATTGTAAATTAACGCAGAAAACAAAGAGTTTTAGGGACACCTGAATTTGGCGGAAAGATTTACGCGCATGATACATTTTTAATAACCTTCGGGAAAACAAGCTATTTTCATTTCTTTATTGGTGGCACGTCTTTGTGAGAAGATGTTTTCTTACTTGACGGCCAAATTATAAGTAGGCAACTCCGATACTGTACGTCTGTGATTCGCGGCAGACACCTAGATCATCAAATCATGAAAGTGGATCTGAGCTAAAGTGTTATGAACTACAACTGGTCGTGAGATGTTTTCGCGAAATTCGGGTGTCACTAGGTAAAGTATGTATAGCCTTGCTGTGCAACATGTCGACAATTGTTCACAATGGGAATGAAAGTTGAGTTGAAATCCGGGAGTGACCCGGCTGGGGATTGAACCCGGTTCGCTATGGTGGGAGGCGAGCACTGATCACTACACCACCGCGGCCCCAATGTGTATGGCTGGAGTTCGCAGCACCAACTCCAGCCACCTCATCAATTGCTTTATTGTCAAGTACTCTGTTGGGGGCCACGGTGACTTAGCCTGCTGGCCTCTCACCAAAGTGAACCAGGTTCAATCCCCGGCCGGGTCACTCCCGGACTTTCGCATGTGGGAATCGTGCCGGACAATGCCGCTGGTCACAGGGGTTTTTTTTTTTCGCTGATCTCCGGTTTCCCCTGCTATTTCATTCCGGCCCTGCTCCATACTCACCTCAATCACCCTCATGGGCTCTCAAGACCTCGTTTTTAAGTGCCGGCCAAATCTCTTCACTCACTCACTTCCTTTCTGATTGAAGAACACGTGATCGGGGTCCCACAATTGCGGAGTGTTCGTTTATTGGAGCAGAGTTACCCATGACTAGGGGCAGTGATATTTCGCGAAAATATTTCGAGACAAGACACAGTCCAAAGCACTGTAGGGTCGTCCAGCTTNGATATTTCGCGAAAATATTTCGAGACAAGACACAGTCCAAAGCACTGTAGGGTCGTCCAGCTTCTTTGATTGGCTATAAAATGTTCTGGCCCGTGTTAACAGTTTGCGCACGAATCACGAAGGTTCAGTGTCGGAGTTACTTAGTCCTGAGTGGCTTGGTCAAAGACGGACACGGCAACAGCAGCCAATGGAGGTGTAACAACAGCTGAGGTGTGTATATAGTATTGAAGTCTACCGTGTGCTCCGAATTTTACGCGAAAAGTCACTGGCCCTACCCATGCTGTACGCTCGCGGTATGCAAGGGTCGTCGACCAGGCGAAGCAACGAGGGCGGGCGGAGTGCCCGTGGCATTGAACTTGCGCCGCCTCGGCACTTTCCTCTGGCCGCACGCACGCACGCATGGCGTGGGCCCTCGTTTCACAGCTGCGTGAGCGCGCACGCACTTTTACTTCACTTCCTGGACGCATGACCCGCAACAAGCTTTGATCGCGCCCCCAGGTATTTCGCACCCAGATCACGGCTTCGAATTCACGCATGGACACTCGCCGTCGCCTAGCCTCCTACTGTAGGCTGTACGCAAAGGAACTACTTCTCAGCTTGCATAGTGTCTTTCCGCCACGCGTAAATTTAACATTGGTATGGGCCTGATCACTCTACTCACGCGACATCCAAGCGAGATCGCAGATTTGTCAGGCATGGAAATGTGTTACTTATTAGTAGGACCAACTATTTTTCGCGAAAAGATGTCAAGATTTCTTGTACTCCAAATACTAGAGCTCAGATTCACTTTCGTGATTGGATTATCTTAACTGTCACGCATTGCAGGTGTCTGCCCGCGAATATAATTCTGATTGGCCCAGTCAGGTAAGTAATTTTCTGCCGACAAATACACGTGGCCAATAACCAAAGGAAAACTGCACGTTTGCCATAGGACACTGGAGTCCAGCCTTCGCGTAAATCTCTTCGCTAAAAAGCAGGTGGGCCTACTAATAGCTTTCAACCTTTCTTGGGCGAGGCCAGCCTACGATCATGACGTCACACATATCAGATAGTGTTCTGCGCTCACTTGTCGAAGGCCTCGTGATGAATTTTTTTTTGTAAATAACTTTACTGTGGCCTGTTTTCATATATTTATTCAAATGTGGCCTTTTAATTTTCTGCCACATTTATTCAGTTTGCATTTGGCCAAATAATTGTTTGAGATCGTCTTCCAAATTATTAATATTTTACTGTTTTAATGATATTGGGATTTAAAGATTATCTATGTATTACACGTTCTGCGTATTATTTTTACCAGAAACATTTTATTTCTCTTTGTAGGATTTTGTTTATCGGAAGTACTTTGGGCACTTGGCTATCCTAAAATTATTGCTTCGTGTTAAAGCAAAGGACAGGCGGAAACGGCAGCGTCAGGGCGAAGGACAACGGGCAATGCAATGTCGAGCAGGGCGGTGCAGTTGGAAAGGTCAGTAACTACACATGATACGAAGGTGCGTTGTTGCGGCGAGGTCTCGTGCTGTCATTGGCGCAATCTCAACTCGTGTAATAACATCGACCTTACCTTGTCTGCCGTCCTCTCCGACGCTGTGTAAGTAAAAAAGAGCACGGTCATTGCTAGAGAGTAGAGACCCACCCACAAAGAACACACGAGAGCGTATTTTGCAGTAGGGGGTCCACATTTAAGGGGTATCAATCCCCGCCATCTTGGATTTTCACTAGTGTTTTGCCACCAGTTCCATTTAAGTACGTTTAACGAAATTTTTCGCAAGTCATGACATAAATAATAGCTCATTATTAGGGCCAGTGACTTTTCGCGTAAAAATCGGAGCACACAGTAGACTTCAATACTATATACACACCTCAGCTGTTGTTACACCTCCATTGGCTGCTGGTGCCGTGTCCGTCTTTGACCAAGCCACTCAGGACTATGTAACTCCGACACCGAATCTTCGTGATTCGTGCGCAAACTGTTAACACGGGCCAGAACATTGTTTAGCCAATCAAAGCAGCTGGACGACCCTACAGTGCTTTGGACTGTATCTTGCCTTGAAATATTTTCGCGAAATATCACTGCCCCTAGTTATGGGACACTACAACCTGTTTTTTTACCAACAACAAAATTTCACCTTGGAAAGCATCAACCAAACAATTTTTGTAGTCTCTACCAAATCTTTTTTTTTCAGTGCACGTCTCTAGTAATCAGTAATTTATTGCCACTGATTCTACATGATACAACGAGTAAAGAAGAAACTTAAGCAAATCAGATTTCTCCCAAGAAAGACTCCCGGAACACCGGCCTCTGTATCCTTACCGTGTACAGTGCCAACCAAAGTTACCCTTCATGTGCAATATTTCCTAGATCGTGGACACGGGGACCGAACGCGTTGGTTCTGAAGTTCAAATCGTTATATTTATAAACTCTGTAAGCCCGGAAGGGAAACTTTCAACTATAGAGAGAGAGAGAGAGAGAGAGAGAGAGAGAGAGAGAGAGAGAGTCTAGATTCGCAGATCGCTCCTCGCGTTGCGTCTGATATGCACCTGAAGCCTCCTGCCTTGTTTGGAGTAAAATCTCAATCCAGATGGAACTGTGATTGGCCTGAGAAACCCAGACAGAAAGCTACTGTAAACTCTCCCCAGTCCAGGCAAGGAAAAAGTAGCATAATGAGATGAAGCAAGCAGTCTATCTTGAAAGTTGAAATGTAACCAAGAATCCTAACATGAAAATGCCTACACATAACACAGTCACAGTGGCCAGTCAGTATACACTTATAGTCACAGTGGCCAGCCAGTATACACTTACAATCACAGTGGCCGGTCAGTATACACTCGCACCTCTAGCGGATAATCAGTATACACTTACAGTCACAGTGGCAAGTCATTTTACACTTACAGTAACAGTGGCCAGCCGGTATACACTTACAGTCACAGTGGCTAGTCAGTATAACACTTACAGTCACAGTGGCCAGTCAGTATACACTTATAGTCACAGTGGCCAGTTAGTATATACTTATAGTCACAGTGGTCAGCCAGCATACACTTACAGTCGCAGTGGCCGGTCAGCATACACTTACAGTCAGAGGGGCCAGTCTTTATACACTTACAGTCACATTTCCCGGTCAATACACACTTACAGTCACACTGGCCAGTCACTATACACTTACAGTCACAGTGTCCGGTCAGTATATACTTGCACTCACAGTGGCCAATTAGTATATACTTACAGTCATAGTGGCCAGTCAGTATCACAAGAGTAGATAAGTGCACAGAGGCGAAATGGCGGGGTGGTTCATTTGATGTACGCGTACCCATTCTCTGATCTACTGTGCTGGGCTCTGTGAACGGACCTTGCGTATGATTGGCTACTGCGAACTGCGAAATTTTCCTTATTGGCTGGGCTGCTGGTTGGCGAGTAGGTTACCAAGCGCTGATTGGCGAACGGCGTACCCACATGTTACTGGATAGTGACGCCATTTTTGTAGGGTGTGCGGCTGGAGTCCGCGGAGTAAGGGGCTGTTTTACCTCTGTATTTTTAAGTACTCTGTAGGTATATGGACTTTTGTGTAATATCCTTTGTCTGAAGACATTGACATTAAAGTAATACGTCGGAAGCACTGAAAATGAAACCGACGAACCGTGTATTATTTTACATATATATGTAGTTCGTTCATGGTTACTTCCGACATTTTTGAAGACGAACTAAACTTCTACTTCCTGGATATTCCTCCGCCTCATGCAAACAAAGCTTAACAGAGTCCAGAAAATTACACCAAAGGGACAACGCACTGCATTCATGCGCACTCTGTTTAATAATATTTTACTTGATAAATATTTTTTACTAGACATTACCATCACACCGATTCTTTCACTCGTTTTACTCATAATAATTATTAAAGAAATATCATACATTATAAATAAAAAAATACGTTAAATTTCAATTTAACAAAAAATAAGATAATCTCGTGTTATCGCTAGTATAAAACGCTTGTCATACATAACATTTAGGAAACAACCCAGTACACGATGCATGGTTAGAGACCTGAAGAACTCGCGGATTCATTTTGGGACAAGCTAGAATTCAAACTTTAGTCATTGGTCCACACGGTGTTTGACGCCTCCAGGAAAAGGCTGGCCCAATCGTCGCCTTCACTGAGTCAGCAGACAACCAATGTGCAGTTGATATCGGCATATTTGTACGTAAGACTGTAGAGTCTAGGCTGCAGGTCATTGAACTCGCGAATTTTTCAAGTCTCTATGCATGGTGTGATTTTTCAAAGGTTTGATTCAAGAAGAGTGAAGAAACCGGGAATATACTATAAAAGATCATTTGTGGGTTCTTTCGACTTGGAATTTTATAGCTTGACACATGGCCAATAATGAGCGCTGTACAGTAAGCGTGTCTGTTGTATTGTGGACCAATAGGCAGAGCCGAGAGTATTTCGCGGATTGATTTGGAAGCAGGCTAGACTTGACAGTCCTCTATACACTCGGGACACTATCGTTTGCTAATTGGTCGCTGCGATCAAATGAGGTCTTTGCACAGAATGCTCAACGCCCACTTACACTACCGCTTCCTGCTTATTACTGGATCACTGCTAAACAGGGCGTCCCTAAACATCTGCCGTCCAATCGCAATAGCAGGAGAAAATAACAGGTGTTCAAAGTCTACCTTGCCGTCGAATGAATTCGTGGAATACCCACGGCTCTAGCAATATGATGAAGAGTGAGTAAGTGAAGAGATTTGGGCGGCTGTTAACAGCGAGGTCTCGAGGGCCGACGAGGGTGACTGAGGTGAGTATGGAGCAACACCGGAATGAAAGGGCGGGGAAACGAGAGATCCCTGAGAAAACCCGCTGACCAGCAGCATCGTCCGGCACGATTCCCACATGTGGAAATCCGGGAGTGACCCGGCCGGGGATTGAACCCTGTTCGCCTTGGTGGAAGGCGAGCAGGCTAACCGCTAAGCCACCGCGGCACCCGAAAGGTTGAAGGTAAGTGGGAAGACGGAGCGGTGGATATGCCCTTTTAAGTTCTGTTGAGTTTCTCTAAATATGTACGTTTTACGAAACCTCTCTCCGCTTCTGATACGGAAGTTTTTACTGAGTATTTGTTATAGCTGGCCACACGGGTAGAGATGACCGATAAATCGCATTCTGCTAATCTATCACAGATATTTCCTTGTCACAGGATGTATCTGTGACACAATCATAGAATTATCCGCTACTGTGACTAGTCGCATACTGGGGTCACGTTCACAGGTTTGTGATACCTGCTTCGCCTGTCACAGTTCATTTCAGCTGCCTGTCACATGCCACAGCATCACAGTTTGCCGAGCCTTTTACTGGCGTTTGCTTGTAAACGTTACCGCAGTTATGTTTAATGAGTGTATATATATATATATATACACACACATATGCACACACACACCACTGTGCCAAAATCACCTATTTATGTCACAGATATTTATAGACTAAAGCTGAGGTAGACAGCTTGTTCGTCTTCTGCTCGTGTACTCAACATTGACCTTCCCCGAAGGAACAGAACTGTCAAAGTCACATGTTCAGCTGTGATACACGTTTTTGTTTATATGTTAATTTTTAAATGACAAGTACTATTATTATGAATCAAATACTATCAACAATTTGAATTTAAACGAATTGCGTTACAAATTGGTTAGAGGAAGTAACATCTCAGATCAGTTTTCTAACCTAAAATCCAAACCATGCCGTTTTCCCTAAAATGTGTTGGCAGAAAAGCAGTTCAATGTTGGGACGTGGAGATCGGATGTGCGCAGCCAGCCAGATCGGCACACCTCATCTTTAGTCTACGATCTCTACGAACGGGAGACGAACTACAGGCAAACCGCATGCACTATCGCAGTACGAACGTGACTGGGTGGTCAGTTGTAAGTGCAACTGTAGCCTTCAGCTTAATGACGGAGCAGATTGCTTCCTGGCGAGTAGCTCAAGGAAAAACACGTTGACACACTTGGTTTAACAGCCGCTGCTCTGTAATTACGAAACGCGGACGCAGCTGTAAACAAACGCCGAGATTGTACGTCGTGTCGGTAGTCTCAGAGCTGGAGTTGTCAACACGAGAACGGACGTACCACTCGCGGAGTTCGTTTTACGCTGTCTGTAGTCCTCTTCCATCGTGGATAGGCAGGGCCAGTGACTTTTCGCGTAAAAATTGGAGCACACAGTAGACTTCAATACTATATACACACCTCAGCTGTTGTTATAACTCCATTGGCTGCTGGTGCCGTGTCCGTCTTTGACCAAGCCACTCAGGACTAAGTAACGCCGACACTGAACCTTCGTGATTCGTGCGCAAACGGTTAAACACGAGCCAGAACATTTTTTAGCCAATCAAAGAAGCTGGACGACCCTAAAGTGCTTTGGACTGTATCTTGTCTCGAAATATTTTCGCGAAATATCACTGCCCCTATGGATAGGCAGGGGCAGTGAAATTTCCTGAAAATATTTCGAGACAAGTTATACTTCAAAACACTGTATGGTTGTTTACCTTTCTCGATCGGCTACATTGACACGTAAATATTAGTACGCGAATAACTTTGGTTAACTGCCATAGTTGTTGAATTCTTATTGGCCCTGTTAAAAACGGAAACGGCATCTCATGCAGAGGGCAGCCAATGGCCAAATAAAATTTGGTGCCTGCGCTTAGAGTAATGAAGTCTATCATTTACTCAGATTTTTTCGTGAAATATCACTGGTTCTATGGATATGAATCGGTAAAAATTACGGCTTCAGTGACCTTTAGGCTAGAATTCACAGACACATGATATTCTTTTTATTGTTGCTTCAGTGACTGGTTATATTTACCCCTGAAAAGGTAACATAATATCCGAGTTTTGGGTGCCGCGGTGGTGTGGTGGTCGGACTACTCGCCTCCCACCTAGGCGAACCGGGTTCGATTCCGGGACGTTCACTACCGGATTTTCGCATGTGGGAATCGTGCCGGACGATGCCACTGACCAGCGGGTTTTCTCGGCGATCTCCCGTTTCCCCCGCCGTTGCATTCCGGTGCTACTCCATTCTCACCTTCAATCACCCTCATCGGCTCTCAAGATCTCGCTGTTAAGAGCCGCCCAAATCTCTCCACTACTTCACATCGAAGTACCTTGTGCTCGGGTATGGTCCTTAAAGCATCAGCATTAAATATTCTGTGGTACGGCCCTGTGGATCAAGGGCAGGAGCGAAAATAATGGGTTGATAAAAACTTAAGTGGAGGACTTTATGGCAAAGGTATATGGGGCGAGTGGTTGACCTAGATGCCGTCGGGACGGGCGGTGTCGCCAAAACAGGAAGAGCGAAGGTCGTACCAGCATTCCCCTAGAGCTCCTCGGCGAGACAGGGTGAAAGCCTGGTTCACACGTAGTGCTGGGCCAAAAACAAAACGTCGCGGATTTTTCTCCGCCGAACAAATCAGTAAATATCTCGACACTTCAATACCAAAATCCCACGAACGTAGATTCATACTTAAGCGTGGTTTAAGTTATGATTAGAGACCCGGAAATTTCGCGGATTCATTTGGCAACAAGTTGGACTCCACGTTCCTGTATGCACTCGAGCTTCAGTTAGTTGTTCGTTGCCTGATCCTTCGGGGCAGTGATATTTCGCGAAAATATTTCGAGACAAGATACAGTCCAAATCACTGTAGGGTCGTCTAGCTTCTTTGATTGGCTAAAAAATGTTGTGGTCCATGTTAACTGTTTGCGTACGAATCACGAAGGTTCAGTGTCGGAGTTACTTAGTCCCGAGTGGCTTGGTCAAAGACGGACACGGCACCAGCAGCCAGTGGAGGTATAACAACAGCTGAGGTGTGTATATAGTATTGAAGTCTACTGTGTGCTCCGATTTTTATGCGAAAAGTCACTGGCCCTATCAATCAGTAGGGACACCCGAATTTCGCGAAAGGTTTCACGACCAGTTGTAATTTCCTGACGCTTTAGCTCAGATCCATTTTCGTGATTGGATGACTTACGTGTTACGCGTGTTGGAAGTCTGTCCGCGAATCGCAAGCGTACAGTGTCGGAGTTAAAATAATTCTGATTGGCCAGTCAGGTAACGAAATGTCTTCTTACAAAGACACGTGGCGAATAAACAAAAGGAATCTGCTCGTATGTCCGAAGCTTATTGAAATCTGTATGCGCACAAATTTCTCCGTGTAATTCGGGTATCCCTAGCAATGAGGGTGTGGTAACCTACCTGCCAGCCGGAAACCCAGCCTATCGGGAATTCTCCGCTGCATGCGGTAGCTATAGTCTATTCGCGGTTTCTTCACACTTTTAAAATCAAACCTTTGGAAAATCACCTTATGTATGACGTATTTAGTTATATTGTAATTATGCAATGTATCATAAGCGTTTTACACCTCTGTTAACACGAAAGTATCATATTTTTCGTAAAATTGAAGTTTTACCTGTATTTTAATTAGAAACTTTAATATTTAATTTATAATAAATATTATTAAAAACAGCGAGAAAACCCGTGTGTGGGTAGCGCGTAGTAAGAAATAGTTCTTATGCAAAATATTATTGCAACTGAGTGCGCACGAATTCGGTGCGTTGTCCTTTGGTGTGATTTTCTATATTTAATTAAGCTTAGTTTGCACGAGGCGGAGGAATATCCTGAAAGTAGATCTTTAGCAGGTATTCAGAAAAGTGTGAAGTAACCGTGAATGGATTATAATCAAACATGGCCCGTTCCTAAAGACTCGCGTAGCTAATCAGAGAGTGGTTACGCGCACATCAAAATAACCGGCACGTCATTTCTTCTCTATGTACTTACATACTCTCTGTCCTAGCCGTAGTGGCTGCGTCAGGGACTTGTAACCTTACATGAAGTAAACAAGGGAGTTTATTCCGAGAAAAAATGTTAAGCGGTTTATAATCACTCAGAAAATATACTTCTTCTGTTGCAATACATGAAATAAAAATTCTTTGTTTTAGTTAGCGGGGTTAAGCAAACCTATTTGAGCTGCAGAACAATAGGACAATAAGCGTGTTTTGCAAGAACTTTTTCCAGCTATGACAAGGCGGGGGTTTGCTTAACTGCGATTGGCTGATTATGAGAAAACAAAAGACCAGTAAAGTGAAACCACTGCGCCCCAGGTGTTGGGGTGGAGTACTCAGAAAAGGCCGAGAATTAATTCGTTTCGTACACGTTGATTTAGTGAGTTAAGATGTTGCAACCACGACATATTTCGATTAGATCTGAACTTGCGCACTTTTCGTACCCATAGCGAACTATAAGCTGCTGTTTCTAAATGATGTTATCAACAGAGATTTATGGCAGGAAAGTAACCGGCTTGTTAGATTTCAATATATTGTGAACATGCATTTATACATTTTTTTAATTGGCTGTATTGAGTCATTGAAATTTCTCTCCATTTGAATGAGTGGAGTGGAGGTATTTGGGCGGCTCTAAACATCCTGGTCTTGAGAGCCAACGAGGGTGAAGCTAGGTGAGTGTGGAGCAGAGCAAGAATGTAAGGGCGTGATAAACGGGAGAACCCCGAGAAAACCATCCGACCAGCGGTATAGTCCGGCACTATTCCCACCTGCAAAAATCTGGGAGCGATCCCGAGGGGAATCAAGCCCGGTTCGCCTTGGTGGGAGGCGAGTGGTCTGATCACTACACCACCACAGCCATTTTTGACTGAGTCAATGAGAATTCTGCTATTCTAGCAGTGAACGTTTATAACCCAGCAGCTAAGCCACAAAAAATAAATACATACGTTTTTCGTGTTCAACAAAACTTTTTCGAAACCGGCCTTTGAAAAATATCGCTGCTATGACTGCATATAAACACCTAAAAAAAATATATTTGCACCACCAGTATGTCTGAGTTACTAGGTTCCTCGCGGTTTATATGCAACACTGTGGCATGATACTTGCCGCGCTATGTTTGTTCTGCGGCATGCTGCAAATGTGACTCGTGCGTCAAGCCGCTATTGCAACGAGCAAACATTATGCTATGCGCCATGCGGCTTGAGGCAAGCGACTTAATGTCGCATACTGGTGCATGCGCCACCTTATAAATATTGCCGCACGCAACATTCCTGTTACACGAAAAGCTACAAATGTTCGCCATGCCTCAAAAATTATTTAATTTAACGTCCCCGCACGATGCTAGAGAAAGCAATCGCTGCAACATTTGTTTATTGTTATTAAGGAAGAAAGTGAGAAAAGGATGGAGCGTTAGAGAGAAGGAAAATATTCATTGACACTCCACTGCATCAGGATGACCTCATCAATAAGCTCGAATAAGAAGATGACGGTCTTTTTCGAAAACTTCGCCAGAACGAGGGAGAGAAACTTTAAATATCTGTTGTCAAAATTGGAACCCATTATTGGTAAGCCAGACACCAACTATAGTGACTGAATACCTGTGAAGCTGAGGTTACTAGTTACATTGAGATTTCTGGTAACTGGGGACAATTACGAATCGTAAGGGACACCCGCATCTCTAGAAAAAGATCTCACGACCAGTTGCACTTCATAACACGTTAGCTCAGACCTACCTTCGTGATTGGACGATCTAGGTGTTACGCGTCGAAAGTGTCTGCCCGCGAATCACGGACGTACAGTATCGTGGTAATCTAATTCTGATTGGCCAGTCAAGTGAGGAACACGTCTTCTCACAGAGACACGCGGCCAATAAGCAGATGAAAGCTGCTGGTACGCCCGTAGGGTATTGAAATATACCGCATGCGCGGGGAAATCTTTTCGCGAAATTCGGGCGTCACTACACATCGTTGATGTTCCTGTTCAAGATTTCGCAATCAGCGATTTCATCTATTGTACCTGAAGTGTGCAAGGCATTTACAGAGATACTGAAAAATTTGCATCGAAGTAAGTAAAACTAGTAGTGATTTTGTAGCAATGTCGATTTATTTATGGCATCGCTACACTATTGCAAGCTAAAAAGCAAATAATTGGGTAATGCGCTTTCAAGACATTGATTCTGGGACGTTTTAACATCCTCCTCAGCCATCGTAAATGCTGAACATCCAGCTTCTTGAGTTGCAGCACTTGACACATTACTTAGTGTTCTAGGGCTTGCGTCTCAACAATTCTGGACACTATTTGCTGAAGACGTTCTTCCCCAAAACATGGGTTCATCGTACTCGCCCTAACCAGCGTTAAATAAAATATTATTTATTTGATGCTTTACGATTGTTTGAACTCTGGGTTGAAGTTCCTTTATTTAATAGCGTACATATTCGCCAAACGTAGAATTCTCATATTTTTTTATAATTTTCCTTCAAGATTGTATATACTTAGGGCCACTGACTTTTCGCGAAAAGATTTCGAGACAGGATACAGTACAAAGCACTGTAGGGTCGTCCAGCTTCTTTGATTGGCTAAAAAAAATGTTCTGGTCCGTGTTAACCGTTTGCGCAGGAATCACGAAGGTTCAGTGTCGGAGTTACTTAGTCCTGAGTGGCTTGGTCAAAGACGGACACGGCACCAGCGGCCAATGGAGGTATAACAACAGCTGAGGTGTGTGTATAGTATTGAAGTCTACTGTGTGCTCCGATTTTTACGCGAAAAGTCACTGACTCTATATATACTTCATCATCTTTTGTTCTCAGTGTAGTTGAATAATTTTATTTCTTCTGTGGGGTGTTTTTTCGAGGTTCCTTAAATATATACTAACAGACTCGGTAGTCGTGGAGTGAGAACTTTTAACTCAACTCCCGNGGACCAGCAGCCAATGGAGGTATAACAACAGCCGAGGTGTGTATATAGTTTTGAAGTCTACTGTGCACTCTGATTTTTACGCGAAAAGTCACTGACTCTATATATACTTCATCATCTTTTGTTCTCAGTGTAGTTGAATAATTTTATTTCTTCTGTGGGATGTTTTTTCGAGGTTCCTTAAATATATACTAACAGACTCGGTAGTCGTGGAGTGAGAACTTTTAACTCAACTCCCGAACTTAAAAACGCAACTGGAAAAAAATGTTTCGCTCATCGGCGACGAATGCGAAGACTCGACTGCGTGCCACGTTCTCGCGTGCGCACAGTACATCTACTTCAAGGTCGCAGCGTCGTCTTCGAAACCAGAGAAATGTCAGCGATGTAACTGACGGCCTGGAGTTTGCCGCCTGCAGGTAGAACTGACCCTAACACCGGCCCGGGCGACCTTAACGGCGCGAATCTCGCTGCGCGCTGGATCCAGACGTCCTTTATTGCAGCGGCGTTATTTATTTTTTCTTTGTTGCCTGGTCTTGGCGGTCCTCGACACACCCTGGTACGGCCGCTCCCCAGGTATGGAGTACCGGGACCGGCTCGACGGAAGACGTCCTCCAGTTCTCCGTGAGTTATTCCTCTCGCTGCTGGCGTGCGCGTGTTGAAACGTCGACAAGTTTATGGACTTTCCCTGTACGCGACAGCCGATCGCCGCCAAAATATTTTATAATCTATTCGCAGTATCCTCACATTTTTTAAAATCAAAAATTTTTGTCAAATCTGCCCATGTGTGTCAGTTTTGGTTGCTTCCTAAATATAGGCCTACCGTACATCACAAACGTATTATATTTCTCATAAACAAAAAAGTATATTATCTTTGGTTAGATTGAACTTTCACGTATATTTTATTATAACTTAAAATATATCATTTAAAATTATTGAAAACAAAATCAGGCAGCTGGAGGGGGGGGATAAGTGTGTTGGTAATTCCTAGTAAATATTTATTTATCAGCACGCTCTGGACGACTCTGGCTCAACAACAAACCTGTAGGGCCCGCGGTGGCTGAGCGGTTAGATTGCTCGCCTCCCACCAAGGCGAACCGGGTTCAATCCCCGGCCGGGTCACTGTGGGATTTTCGCAAGTGGGAATCGCGCCGGACGATGCCACTGGTCGACGGATTTTCTCGGGGATATCCATTTTTCACCACCCTTACATTATGGCGCTCCTACATTCTTATCTAATATAACACTCATCCGCTCTCAAGTCCTCGTTGTTAAGAGACGCTCAAATCTCTCAACTGAACAGATCTGCAGGAGAACAAGGACGGAATGCCGTGCTACAACAACATAAATAAGTTCAAGGAGACGAAATTGCGTGGCGGTTCGTTTGGTGTTGGCGTACCCATCCTCTTATTGGCTGCGCGAAGCTCTGGGAACGGGCCTAGCATCTGACTGGCTAGCCTTGTTTGCTGAGCTGCCGGTCGGCAGGTAAGTTACCACTACCAGGCGGTGATTGGCGAACAGCGTTCCGACATGTTGCTAGCTAGTGACGTCATATTGCTGGCGTGTGCAGCTGGAGTTCGTGGAATAAGCGGCTATCTCACCTCCGTAGCAGTGTCGTGTCGACTTAGTTGCGGGACGCATAATTTTATTTTTCAACGTTTGAAACCATTAATTATGGTTAGGGGCAGTGATATTTCGCGAAAAGATTTCGAGACAATATACAGTCCAAAGCACTGTAGGGTCGTCCAGCTTCTTTGATTGGTTAAAAAAATGTTCTGGCCCGTGTTAACCGTTTGCACACGAATCACGAAGGTTCGGTGTCGGAGTTACTTAGTCCTGAGTGGTTTGGTCAAAGACGGACACGGCACCAGCAGACAATGGAGGTATAACAGCAGCTGAGGTGTGTATATAGTATTGAAGTCTACTGTGTGCTCCGATATTTACGCGAAAAGTCACTGGCCCTAATTATGGTGTATGAAGACTGTCCACGATAGAGTGAACACTTTTGAAATCATCCTTTGAATAATATCACTGCTACTACCTGCATATATTTTAATGGGCGCACTGAGCGGCATGCGCCGATTAAACATGGTTACGATGGAGAGAAAATTGTTCCATATCTTAAAGTTTAATTAGAAGTTTCATGTAAGCATTTGTGACAACTAAATTTATTTATTTTGCTTTCTGTTTTTTTTAACGCATTTAAGTATAAGAATTAACACATTTTTGAAATTTTCGCTTTTAAAATAATTTTTCAATTTTACTTGACCGGCGTATGAACAAAGTGATCAGGCCCATGGCAATGTTAATTTTACATTTGGCGGAAGAACACACTATGTTCATACACATAGATCTTGAGCAGGGCTAAAACAGCCCAGTTCACCGTGAACAGCCTACGTGAGAGGTTTAATGTTGCGTGACATTTTGGGTGCTAAAAGTCTATCCTGTAACCAAATGAATTCGCTGAATTTCCGGACGTCTAGACACAATGGGCTGCAGTGCGACGGGTGTCGACAAACGCGACTTCTACAAGCAGTTAGTCGACTGGTTTGCTAACCTGAGGAACATGCAAACCCGTCATCGGCTAACTGGTGAAAGCAGGCTGACAATGTTTGTCGTCGTTGCGAAATCCGACCTAACCACAGCCAACGGGAAAGAGCCTCTCATAGGTTTCTCCCCTCTTGTTACGTCACTGATCTTCGTCTCATGTAAGTGTAGTGAATTTTTTTGTCAGTTATATAGAACTAGTCCCCAAGGTAGCTCGGCCTGTACGTATTCTTCCACCATATTTGTAATGTCAGGGAAGAAAACAATGTTTGCGAACACATTGCAAAAATAAAACGTCGGCCCGAGAGGCCTGGCTGAAAAAAAAAGGGGAGGGGAGAGAACGTTTTTAACTGTTCCTAGTGGGTATGTGTGTGTGTGTGTGTGTTTTTGTATTAAATCTATCTTTCGCCCACATTTTAACTGTAAATTATATTTCATTCACAATAAATGTATAAACAGAGAGAAAATAGTTGTGTTAGTAATATCTAGTAATAAACAGTTAAATTGCAAAATATAATTAACCAATTCATTACCACGTTAATTTAATATTTATTGTGTTGCGAATAATATATTTTTTTGATGCGTGCTGTACATAAGTTGACACATAACTTGTTTCGTTAATACAAACAATGAGCTGCAGACGTTGTGTTAGCCCATTCAGACCCAGTGTGCACAACTGTATACATTACGTACGTGTAAGTATTTTTGGTCTGCACTGCACTCTGCGAAGCTCAATGACCAATGATTTTACCTGTGGGTAAATGATTCGCAAATTGTCTTACGGATCTAAGTCATAACTGGTCCAGATAACTCTAGCCGAACATATAACCTACAGCTCATTGACATTGACTACGAAACAAAGCTGTGTCGACAGTGCAGCCCGCGTCAAACAGTTTTTTGTCTGATGCATCACATGGAACCGTAAATTACAGTGGGTCTGAAATGGTTAAGTGGTCGCGGAAAATAACCAATCATAACGAAGAGCAGTATCGCGGTTTAATATGCAGTTGTTCAGAGGAAAGATCATTGGGCACTGAGACTAGCGTCGTATACTGTATACCGGGCAATATAACCTTCCCGTGCGACATGCAGCCAACATTGTCTACACTGGGAATGAAAGGGTTAGATAAACTGATTGAGTAGGAATGCGGTGCGTTGCACCCCTTTGATGTAAGTTTTCTTTTAAGCTTTGTTTGCACGAGGTGGAGAAATGTCCTGAAAGAAGACGTATCAGGGCTTCAGAAAAGTTTGGAAGTAACCACGAATGGGCTACGCGGTCCCGGCCCGGAGCCCCTCGGCAAAGGTCGCGCCGGGGATGAGTCTCGGGAAGTGGCCCCCCCCGAAGAGATTTAAGTTTTTTTTTGCACGAAGGGGAGGAATGGCCTGAAAGAAGACGTATCAGGGCTTCAGAAAAGTTTGGAAGTAACCACGAATGGGCTACGCGGTCCCGGCCCGGAGCCCCTCGGCAAAGGTCGCGCCGGGGATGAGCCCGGGGAGGGGGCCCCCCCCCCCGAAGAGCGAGGGTCTGGCGGGATGACTTGGCGCTTCCGAAAGGGCAGCTCGTGAACCGCTGTCTTGCAGCTTGCGCAACTCCGCGTCTGTGACAGCCTCGCGCCTCGCCGGGGGGAAAGTGAAGTGTCCGCACCTCACTCTTCGCCACGCCTTCGGCCCATCTCGGTGCGTGACCTAACCTTCCATACGCACGCTGTAATCACGTTTATTTATAGCGTATTCGCGGTTTCTTCACACTTTTTGAATCAAACCTTAAAAAAAAATCACCCCACGCATGGCGTGATTTGTGTTTTCCTAAATAGGTCTATCTCGTCGTTATGTAGCACAAGCATTCTTTAAATTTATTTTAACATAAATGTATATTATTTTTCGTTAAATTAAACTTTTCATATAATTTACAAATGAACTATTTGCAATTTTTAATTAACACGAATTAAAACGGATACAAAATAGGTGTGTTAGTAAAGCTTTTTACTGTATTCCGTGAAAATATCTCAGCTCAATGTAGACTTAAACTTCTTATGTGCAANGTGTGTTAGTAAAGCTTTTTACTGTATTCCGTGAAAATATCTCAGCTCAATGTAGACTTAAACTTCTTATGTGCAACTTTCCTTTGGCCGTTCGCTGCGTGTCTGCTTCAGAAAACATGTTCTTATCAACCTTGCCAATCTGAGTAAAGTTACCATGACACTGAACGTCCGTGATTGGCTGGCAGTTACCTAAGAAGTGTGCGAGTTAAAATCATCCAGCCGCGATATAGGTTCTGAACTAGCGTGTTTTGGAGTGCAAATAGTCTTGGAATTGTTTCGCGAAAGATAGGTGGCCCTATCTGTTATCTAATACGAAAAAGTTCTCAGATAAAACGTTAGAGCCACCTGTTTTTCGCGATAAGATCCACGCGAATGTACTATGCGTGGAACTTACTGCACAGTGTAAACGGTTAAGATCCCGCATTCGTAGAGACCTGAAGAATTCGCGGATTCATTTTGAGGCAAGCTAGGATTCAAAACAGTTGCGTATATATAACTTTAGTCATTGGTCCACAACGTGTTTGACGCCTCCAGGAAAAGGCTGGCCCAATCGTCGCTTTCATTGAGTCAGCAGACAACCAATGTACAGTTGATATCGGCATATTTGTACATAAAACTATAGAGTCTAGGCTGCAGGTCATTGAACTTGCGAATTTTTCAGGTCTCTACGCATGCGTTATGGGTAGGGCCAGTGACTTTTCTCGTAAAAATCGGAGCACACAGTAGACTTCAATACTATATACACACATCAGCTGTTTTTATACCTTCATTGGCTGCTGGTGCCGTGTCCGTCTTTGACCAAGCCACTCAGGACTAAGTAACTCCGTCACTGAAACTTCGTGATTCGTGCGCAAACGGTTAACACGGGCCTGAAAATTTTTTAGCCATCCAAAAAAGCTGAACGACCCTACAGTGCTTTGGACTGTATCTTGTCTCGAAATCTTTTCGCGAAATATCACTGCCCCTGGTTATGGGTAAATCAGTAACTGCGCTGCGTAGAAATGCTCTCCCTTGGAATTTCCAGACAGCGTTCTTGGCACGTGAAGGCTGCGGTAAATGAGCTCACCGTTAATTTGTACCTCCGCATGCTCTTGCCAGCATTCCAAGAAGTTGGTGTATGACTCGTGAAGGTGCCACAGCGTTTGACGTACTTGTAACAGTCGACCTTATAGCCTCCTGTCGTCACCCTTGTCTGTCAGCCACAGCCCCCGGCAACCTGCCGGAACGATATATACTAAAACATCGATTACTTAATTGGTTTATCCGAGACCGAACGTCACAGATAATCCGAAAAAGGCAATAAAATGGAATGCACTGCTAAACAAATATGTACACGTAACTACTTGCCTTACATTCCCCCAAAAATAAGTCATAAATAAAATGCACGTGATACACAAAATCATTGTTAACACTTTCATGCCGCCGATGTAATACCAAGTCACCCCAATTTTACTGAGTTGTATGAGGTTTGTTGTAACATCACGACATCCGTATTCTTTAAAAACACGGAAGAAGAAATATTTCTTCGCCAGTGATTTCCACAAAATTGCCAGCAACCCTCAAATTGTAAATTATTTGAATGAACATTTCTGACTGTACGTTACTCAACGTAGGAAGTAACGTTTGATTGAAACACTTCCAACTCGGCATTATACTGGTAGAGAGACTGTTAGTGATGAATAGAGACCTCAAAAATTCGCGAGTTCAATGACCTGTAACCTGGACTCTATAGTCTTATGTACAAATATGCCGATATCAACTGCACATTGGTTGTCTGCTGACTCAGTGAAGGCGACGATTGGGCCAGCCTTTTCCTGGAGGCGTCAAACACCGTGCGGACCAATGACTAAAGTTATATATACGCAACTGTTTTGAATTCTAGCTTGTCTCAAAATGAATCCGCGAAATCTTCAGGGTCTCTAGTAATGAACGTTGCACAGTATTAGTACGTGTGTCCTATGTTGTGTGAATCAATATACCGCAGAGTAGCTAAGAATACAGAGGTGAAATAGCAGCTTATTCCGCCAACTCCAGCCGCACACGCCAGCAATATGGCGCCACTATCCAGCAATACGTCGGAACGGCGTTCGCCAATCAGCGCCTGGTAACTTACTCGCTAGTCGGCAGCCCAGTCAATAGGGATTCTTCCGCATCACGCGGTAGCCAATCAGACACAAGGCCCCGTTACAGAGCCTCACGCAGCCAATCAGAGAATGTAAGCCCACGTCAAAGGAACAGCAACGTCATTGTGTCTCTGTATACTTCTTACAAACCGTGTGATTAAGCTTTGTTTGCACGAGGCGGAGGAATGGCTTGAAAGTAGAACTATAGCAGGACTTCAGAAAACAAGCGTAATGAGGCTCGAGTAGACACAGGACTGTGGAGTCTAGCCTACACGTCATTGAACTAGCGGAATTTTCCTATCCGTAACTATAACCAACCAATGAGCAGTTGATGTTTGAATGGTTGTATCTAAATCTGTGAAGTGTAGCCTTCAGGTCAGTTATTCAATAGCGAATTTTTCAGCATCTTACGTATTCCGTCTTCCAGTGCTTAGTTTATGACAGGTCTGTGTTTCTCTTGCGAAACAGTAAGCCCTCAGCTCACTGGCTGTTTAACGAAACAAGAAAGTTATTAGTTTATATGAAATACTCATTAAAATTTTCCTCATTTTAAACGCACGAGGGTGTCTGAAAGGGTTAGATTCACCTTGAACGATTCTGATTCGACGGAAGACCTTGAAGAAAATATGAGCGAGATATCGTGTTACTTGATATGTGCCGTGTAGGGAAAAACCACGCTAAGAAATTGTACGCAAGTTTACGTCACCACATCAGTGTATACGCGTAGCGAAAGAACGGTAACGGTAAAGCTTTCACCAATACATACACGGTAGCAATACATACATGGTAGCAATACATACATGGTAGCATTGCTACATTTGTTCAGGAAATAGTCAGTCGCCAAGGAACTTCCCAGATTTGAACATATGTGACGCTCAGCATTCCTATATTTACTGCGTGATGTGTGGTCATATTTCCAGACAATGCATAGCTAGAGACCAGAACAATTCGCGGTTTCATTTCGGGACAAGCTAGAATTCGAAAACTCGTACGTTTGTATTGCTAATGCTATTGGTCAACCCGTTAGATTACACCTCCTGGACAACTCTGAGCCAATAATAAATGCACAGTAAAATGCAGATCGAATCACCGCATTCCGCTAATACAACAAGCAACCAATGAACAGTGATATTTGCATGATTTTACATACGTAGGGGCAGTGACATTTCGCGCAAAGATTTCGAGACAACATAGAGCCCAAAGCACTCTAGGGTCTTCCAGCTTCTTTGATTGGCTAAATAATGTTCTGACGCGTGTTAACCGTTTACGCACGAATCACGAAGGTTCAGTGTCGGGAGTTACTTAGTCCTGAGTGGCTTGGTCAAAGACGGACACGGCACCAGCAGCCAGTGGAGGTATAACAACAGCTGAGGCGTGTATATAGTATTGGAGTCTACTGTGTGCTCCGATTTTTACGCGAAAAGTCAGTGGCCCTATACATACGACAATAGAGTATAGCCTACAGGTCGTTGAACTCGCGGATTTTTCAGGTCTCTATGTATAGCATAAAAACTTACATTACAGTTAAAGAAGTTTACTAGAAATTTGGTATACTGTGGCTGCTTACTGGGGTAGCAACCGAAGTATTTGTTTATATATTTATTTCGACAGAGAGAGGGACTCTCCGCCCCGTATAGAAATATTTATTCTGTTTCGGGCAAATACTCACGTTTTTTTTTTTAGTTTTCTCGAGATTTTTAAAATTTTTATATACAAAATAAAATAATAACAATTGATAGTTCAGTGCGTCTACAACTGCGTGATGGTCAGGTATACGGATGACTGTGGAGTCTAGCATACAAAACACCAAACCCGCTTAAATTGAAAAAAAAAAATCTTTATCTTGTCTCGTTGGCACTTAGTCCTGTTTTGCCCCACCCAACTCTGTGCGGTTAGCTACTGTATGTACACAGTAAAACTTTATTTACTTGCTGTTTTATGGACTCCCGGGTTATTTAGCAGCATAGCGACTAATTTCGCAGTTCCTCTCCCCCTCTACCACCTTTCTCTCTTAGTGCTTCACAAAAAGTTTAAGTTATTTGAGGAGTCTTCGTTGCGTAAACACACCTTCCGGGTAGCGTAAGAGTTATTTACGGCCACAAATCACGTCTTACTAGCAAGCGTAAGAAAAGCAGGTATCTCATAGCGTGCAATTAAACGGCATGCGAGTTACTACCACGAACTTAATCGCTGGGCTTTAATAGCGTTCNAGGTATCTCATAGCGTGCAATTAAACGGCATGCGAGTTACTACCACGAACTTAATCGCTGGGCTTTAATAGCGTTCATGATTTGTGTGCCTAGAACGTTTCGACCGGTACTGCAGCTGCAGTTCTCGTAGTAGGCCTATTATGCCTTTTATATACGTAGATATAATACATTTTGACTGTCTACGTCGGCTCTCAAGATCTCTCTGTTAAGAGCCACCCAGATCTCTCAACTCATCTCTCAATTCAACTATCTTGATCATTAACGAGGGAAAAAATGATGTCTACTCAGAATTAAAGAACTGAAAAGAAAAAAAANCAATTCAACTATCTTGATCATTAACGAGGGAAAAAATGATGTCTACTCAGAATTAAAGAACTGAAAAGAAAAAAAACACTTAGCTGCATACTATCTTAAGTAAGCATACCATGTAAAAATATGTTTAAACTATAAAAACACGTANAAAAAAAACACTTAGCTGCATACTATCTTAAGTAAGCATACCATGTAAAAATATGTTTAAACTATAAAAACACGTAATCATATCTCTGTGTATTGTAGAGTGAAGAAGTACACGTGCGTGGTGCAGTGATGACGACCACGTCTATATATTGGTTGGATCTTAATGTTCTGCAATCATTCATTTTATATTCATCGATAGGGACATCCGGTTCTCACGAAATTAATTCCTGTATATAGTCCATTCATGGTAACGTCCAACATTCCTGAAACCCTGCTAAAGTTCTATTTTCAGGATATTCTTCCACTTCGTGCAAACAAAGCTTAACCGAGAGAAGAAAATTACACGAGAGGGACAACGCACCGCATTCGTGCGCACTCGGTGTAATTACATCTTGTATAAGAACTATTGCTGACTGGGCATTGCAAGCACGCATATCTTCTGTCTGTTTTTACTCATATTAATTATAAATTAAATTTTTTAATTCACAAATAAATTGTAAGTNGCACGCATATCTTCTGTCTGTTTTTACTCATATTAATTATAAATTAAATTTTTTAATTCACAAATAAATTGTAAGTAAAAGTTCAATTTAACAAAAAAATAAGATGCTTTTGTGTCAACACGATTATAAAACGCTTGTGGTACATGACTAGAGACCTGAAAAATTAGCGAGTTCAATGACCTGCAGTCTAGACTCTATAGTTTTATGTACAAATATGCCGATATATACTGTACATTGGTGGTCTTCTGACTCAGTGAAGGCGACGATTGGGCCAGCCTTCTCCTGGAGGCGTCAAACACCGCGTGGACCAATGACTAAAGTTATATATAAGCAACTGTTTTGAATTCTAGCTTGTCTCAAAATGAATCCGCGAATTCTTCAGGTCTCTACACATTACATATTTAGGATACGACCGCACTCACCATACGTAAAGTGATTTTACAAAGATTCGATTTAAAAAATTGTGAAGATACCGAGAATAGACTGTAGTTGTATTTCAGAACACTTAAGCTCAGATCCGTTTTCGTGACGTGATGGTTTTTACCTGTACACAAATCACAGACACTCAGAACTGGAGTAGGCAACCCAACTCTGATTCGACCCATGTCGAGTACCACAAACGTCTTCTCACAAAGACACGAGGCTGGTAACTGAACAAACTGCATACGTGCACGTCGGAATTTAAGTCTTTGTGTCTAGCCTGAGCGGAACTTTTCCTCGCAAAAATAACTTATCCATAGTTATTAGAGCCCCGAGTATTTCGCGAATTCATTCGGTGTTGAGGTAAACTTCCAAAAAATTTGGTGGTATTTTCTCCTTCCATTGTGATTTGACAGCTCTTGTTTGGACACGCCCCGTTTTAATGAGAGCAAGTAGTAAGCAGGAAGCAATAGTGCGAGTGAGTTTTGGATAAGCCTGTACATAGACCTCGCTTGATCGCAGTAACCAATTAGCAAACAATAATGTCTCGAGTGTGTAGAGGATTGTGTAGTCTATCCTGCTGCCACATCAGCCCGCGAAATACTCGAGTGTACTCGGCGCTCTACTAGTTTACATATATAGTATACTTAGGGCCAGTGACTTTTCGCGTAAAAATCGGAGCACACAGTAGACTTCAATACTATTTGCACACCTCAGCTGTTGTTATACCTCCATTGGCTGCTGGTGCCGTGTCCGTCTTTGACCAAGCCACTCGGGACTAAGTAACTCCGACACTGAACCTTCGTGATTCGTGCGCAAACGGTTAACACGAGCCAGAACAATTTTTTTAGCCAATGAAAGAAGCTGGACGACCCTACAGTGCTTTGGACTGTATCTTGTCTCGAAATCTTTTCGCGAAATATCACTGGCCCTAAGTATACTATATAAAGGGGCGTGAAAATTTCACGAATTCATTTCAGGACAAGATAGGACGACGTCAGACACTTGTACACTGAGGTCGTATTTGTAACTGGATCACAGTTTATTAGACAATCCCTGCATGACTCTGAACCAACGGCAGACTTACAAGGAAACCAGTAGCGAATCCAATACCGCCAGGCGTGGCGGTAACGAATTCCAACGTCGCTGACGGAATCCTCTGATGAAAAACGAGAGTTCCGGACGCGACCCTGAAGCCCGGCGACCAGCTCGCGCCACGACCTTGGCCGCAGATGACGTGTTGTTTGTCCCGTCCGCGGCCTAACGGTACCGGAAGAAGATGAAGGCCGGCCGCGGTGCACGGACCCGCGTGTTCCGGTGTCCCGCACCGCGCCCCATGACGGCCGTTCCGTTTCCCCGCGCCGCCGCATCACAGACATCGTAATAAGGGGCAGTGATACTTCGCGAAAAGATTTCGAGACAAGATACAGTCCAAAACACTGTAGGGTCATCCAGCTTCTTTCATTGGCTAAAAAATGTTCTGGCTCGTGTTAACCGTTTGCGCACGAATCACGAAGGTTCAGTGTCGGAGTTACTTAGTCCTGAGTGGCTTGGTCAAAGCCGGACACGGCACCAGCAGCCAATGGAGGTATAACAACAGCTGAGGTGTGTATATAGTATTGAAGTCTACTGTGTGCTCCGATTTTTACGCGAAAAGTCACTGGCCCTAATTATAAGTATAGTCCATTTACGCGTACTTCAAACTTTTCTGAAGCCCTGATAAATTTCTACTTCCGTCTCACGCAAACCAACACTTACAACATAATGTCCGAGTGTTTGTCGGGATACATTATAAAACATTTTCTCTCTGCCACTGATCTCCCACTAAGGGCGAACCGGGCTCAATACGCGGTCGGGTCACTCCCGAATTTTCGAAAGTGGGTATCGTGCTGGACGATGACGCTGGTCGGCGGGTTTTCTTTGGGATCTCCCGTTTCCTCCAACCTTGCATTCTGCCACTGCTCCACTCTCACCTCATTTCTCCCTCATCGGGCTCTCAAGACCTCTTTGTTAAGAGCCGCTCAAATCTGTCCGCTTCACTCAACTCTCTGCCACTGAAAACAAAATTCGCGTGAGTGTAGTTTCGTTGTTTTGTTACTACTTGTCAGGATCATAAAAAAATAACTTCATAGCAGATAAAAAGTAATTGTAAATAAAAACAATATTTTATAACTAGGGCCAGTGACTTTTCGCGTAAAAATCGGAGCACACAGTAGACTTCAATACTATATACACACCTCAGCTGTTGTTATACCTCCATGGCTGCTGGTGCCGTGTCCGTCTTTTACCAAGCCACTCAGGACTAAGTAACTCCGACACTGAACCTCCGTGATTCGTGCGCAAACGAATAACATGGGCCAGAACATTTTTTTAGCCAATCAAAGAAGCTAGACGACCCTATAGTGCTTTGGACTGTATCTTGTCTCGAAATCTTTTCGCGAAATATCACTGCCCCTATTTATAACAACCGAGATGAGAATTGTAGATTGCATTACTTGTTACATATGAAATTATATATAATTGGCTGACTATCAGCTCGGCACGCCATTGGCTGACTGCCAGCCAGCAGTATACTTAATTTAGCGAAGCAAGTGTGTCAAATGTAATGCGTACATACATGCAAATTTCATGTTATCTTTCGGTTACTGGATATACTCAACTGCCTTATAAACACGTGACCACAGTTCGTGGTTTCATTGGCCGCTGCACTGTAATCATCTTCACGTATCTCCTTGGTCTCCTTAAAAGAGATTGGCCGCTCCACCGCTGAACTTATTATTGTCTCAAGAGTTCTCCGAGGCGTGACTTTGACCAATGGCTGAAGTTTGTCAAACGCACAGTAACTTGGAGTTCAGTCTGGCCTTAAATAATAACTTGAATTTTGCAGGTCTGTAGTAATGAGAACCAAGAAGAGTGGGGAAGTGAGAAAGCGGATACCAGCAGAAATGGCGGTCCTATAAAGGTGGATATAAGTGACACAATTCTAGCTTGTCTCGAATACTAGTTAATGTGTACAGAGAACAAAGTCTTGACCGAGTCTAGAAAATTACACCAAAGGGACACCGCACCGCATTCGTGCGTACTCAGAGCAATTATATTTTGCAAAAAAAAAAAAAATTACTTACTCGGTATTACCAGCACACCTATTTTCTCCCTGTTTTAGTTCAGATTATTTATAAATGAAATATTACAATTTATCGATAAAATATAAGTTAAAGTCCAATTTAACCAAAAATATGGTAGTTTTATGTTAACGAATGTAAACAACGTTTGTGATACGTGATATATTTAGGAAACAACTAAAAAAGTACTGCATAGAGTGATTTTTCAAAGGTTTAATTCAAAAAGTGTGAATAAATCGCGAATCGACTATGTATACACACAGACGAACTGACGTGGCGGTTCCTTTGATGTGGGCGTACACATTCTCTGATTGGCTGCGCAAGTCTCTGGAAGTGGGGCCTTGTGTCTGAATAGACTACTGCTCCCTGTAAAAGTTTCCCTATTGGGTAGGGGCTGCCGTCTGACAAGTAAGTTACCAGTCGCTGATTGGCGAACGGCGTTCCAACATGTTGCTGGCTAGTGGCGCCATATTGCTGGCGCGTGCGGCTGGGGTTCGCGGAATAAGCTCCTGTTTCACCTCTGCCTTCTTAATTACACTTCTGCCACATTTTCCAGAAATAACCAACTTACAGGAGAATTTACCCGTGCGATGCAACCAAGCGTAGTCCTGGATCTGCATCGATAATATCTTTCGCCTGCGGTTCGAAACCAGTGACTGTAACTAACGAATAGAGACCAGAAAAATTCGCGAGTTCAGTGACCTGCAGGCTAGACTCCCCAGTCTTACGTACAGATATGCCGATCTCAACTACACATCGGTTGTCTGCTGTCACAGTAGAAGGTGACGATTGGGCCAACCTTCTTCAGGAGGTGTCTCAAACACCGTGTAGACCAATGGCTGAAGTTTTGTTAACACACGTGTTTCGAATTCTAGCTTGTCCGGAAATGAATCCGCGAATTTTTCAGGTATCTACTAATTAACTACCCAAACGTTGTTCCAGCTTGTAAGGCAAGATCAGCACGAGCCAGAGGAGAGTCTATGAACGGAAGACATTTTTTGGAACAACAAATAGCAACTCCCGTGTGTAAAGAAATTTGATAACTGGATGTACGATTTTTTTTAATGCAGTTCAAGCCATAAGTCTGTATCATAAGCAACCCGCCCACTATGCTGGAGACTCTTTAAAGTTACTCGGGGGAAAGAGCTTTATATCTAGGGACACACGAATTTCTCGATAAGATTCCACGACCAGATGTTTTTCATAACACTTTAGCTCAGATTTCCTTTCTTGATTGGATGATCTAGGTGTTACGCGTCGTAGGTGTCTGCCCGCGAATCGCAGACGGGACTTTATTCTGATTGGCCAGTCAACTAAGAAAATGTCTTCTCATAAAGACACGCCGCCAGTAAGCAAAATAAAGCTTCTGATGTGCCCGGAGGGTATTGCAATTCAGCATGTGCGGAAATCTTTTCACGAATTTCGGGTGTCCATATTTATGTCTAATTGGTAGGGCCACCTGTTTTTCGCGAAAGAAAATATGCACAGGCCAAAACTTCAAATTCTTATGTTCGGGTTTGCACATTTACTTTGGCTATTGGCTGCGTGTCTGCGTGAGAAGACAATTTCTTCTCGACTGGGCCACACCGGTTGCAGGGTTGGCCTCTTTGATCTCCACGTACGAGGACTAGGAGGATCGTCTCGAGACGAATCGCTCCAAATTTAGAATTGGTTTTACTGAAGCCATCTGTCTGACAAACACACTAATAGTGACGTCGTAAATGACATGCTCGTCGAAAACGCATTGTGAATGGCACTTGGTATATGCTGTTCACGGTAAAGTGAGCACTTTCGAGACTCTGGTTAGTTTTTTTCTTCAGCCGTTTTTTTTCCTATAACCACATAAAATAAATATTGCTATGCAAGTAATAAACACATTGTGTATATTCCACCGCACTCGGAAGTTAATGTCTTAGGCTAAAATGAAATATATTTATTGACTATTATTAGAGACCTGAAAAATTCGCGAGTTCAATGACCTGCAGCCTAGACTCTATAGTCATATGCACAAATATGACGATATCAACTGCACATTGGTTGTCTGCTGATTCAATGAAGGCGACGATTGGGCCAGCCTTTTCCTGGAGGCGTCAAACACCGTGTGGGCCAATGACTAAAGTTATATATACGCAACTGTTTTGAATTCTAGCTTGTCTCAAAATGAATCCGCGAATGAGAGGGCTTTCAAAAGTGCTCACTTAACCGAGAACGGACTATAGAAATTAAAGGGGGTGGCGAAGGCAAGCTCGCCATTCAGCGGACTCGTGTGTAGGTAACCGCGGCCGACCGTGTGCTAAAAAGCTGACATTAAGGCGTTGGGGTCGGCACTTCCTGCTGCCCAAGGTCACGTCCCTCGTCACCTCGCTCGACTTCACGGCTGCACCTCGGCGACCGCAACTGGTGTCACAGCGAGAAACATGTTCTCCGTATGGCAAGCACCCTCCCAACAGAATAACTAACGATACAAAAGAGAAACAGCCGCTTCTACCGCAAACTCGAACCACGCGTGGGGCCGCGGTGGTGTATTGGTTAGACTAACCTTCCAACCAGGCGAACCGGGTTCTATTCCCGGCGGGGTCGCTCCTGGATTTTCGCAATTGGGAATCGTGCTGGACGATGGGTTTTCCCGGGGATCTCCAGATTTCACCCGCCCCGGCATTCCGGCGGTGCTCCATTCTCACCTCAATCACCCTCATCGCCTCTCAAGACCTCGATGTTAAGAGTGAGTGAAGAGATATGGGAGGCACTTAACAGCGAGGTCTTGAGAGCCGATGAGGGTGATTGAGGCGAGTATGGAGCACCGCCGGAATGCCCGGGGCAGTGGAATCGGGAAATCCCCGAGAAAACCCGCCGACCAGCGGCATCGTCCGGCACGATTCCCACATGCGATAATCCGGGAGTGACCCGGTCAAAGAATTTAACCGGGTGCGCCTTGGTGGTAGGCAAGCAGTCTAACCGCTCAGCCACCGCGGTTGCTTAATATTAATACTTTGAGGACGGCGCAAATTTACAAGCACCGAAGACAAGTTCGAAATGAGATGCCTGTATTCTCTACTGCAACAATTTTAGTTGTGTTGGTGTCTGTATTTCCACTTACCATCACGCTATTGGCCCTGGTTACATCGGACATGCTTACTGTATGTACTCTGCGACGTTTATTATTGGCTGACCGTCGGCCAATGGAGTCGCGCGTTGACTGTTTACCAAAATGTATGCCGAGACAGATGTAGTAACAGGTTTTACAATCCACGTGATCATTAATATATATATACTAGCTGACCCGGCAAACGTTGTTTAGCTGTGTCACTGGGAGACACCTGGTGGGAATAAATTGTAACCTAGATCGATAAATGATCGATGATAATTGATCAGTTATCGACCTAGGGTAAAATTTATTAAATTACTAATATCGCTATAAAAAAATAAGGGTTGGTGGTAGAAGGGTGAAAATTTAGGAGGGT